>CM076574.1:618180165-618702165 GCA_034641835.2 Pinus albicaulis | reverse complement strand
ACTTTTCTGCTTAATGTCTTTCCATTTAGAGATCTGTTTGTTGCAGCATTTTAACTACTAATTGCAGATCCGAAGATGTTTTGCAGCCTCTATTGTTGTTAGGGCTATTAGTTATGCGTAGCTAAAGTGGTTCTTTTTCGTACACTTCGACGAAGAATTCATACTAACAAATGGCGACTCCACACGGGTTTTAAATTACGACCGCCGTCGTTTTTCATATTCCTGCATATCCAGCTACTTCAGGCCCTAGGGCTTCTTTTCAGCTGCTTAGTTTTCCTCTTTTTATGTCATTTTTCTCACATAAAACCCTAAAAACTTAAAATTTCAAACTTCCGTGTGTTTCTGGCCCTATTGCGCAGGTAAGCGACACCAGCCGCAACTGAGACGGCAACTTTTCAGAAAATCTGCTGCCGAAACAACCGGAACGGGGGGGTCGCACCTTTGGCCCAAAACCCGCAACCCGGGACGCACTTTTCGCCCGTTTCCGCGACCAACCCGATCAGGTCGAACCTCGCGACCCGCCTTTTTCCGCATTTTTCCCACCTTTTTCTCGGGTTCCGCGTGCCTCTCGGTGGTCTTCCACCCCCCCGTCTCAGCCCCGCCCCCCCCAAGATCCGATCCGTTTACTCACCTGCGGGAACCCAAAATTTAGGGCTTTAGTACCCTCCACTTTTGTGGAAGAGTTTCCACTGCTTCTACCCGCTCTGTCCGTAGCCCCCTCTTTTCCAGATCTGTTACCTCCTGTTCAGATCCTTTGAAATCAGCCTCTTTTCCTTTCAAATCACCTCTTGTCGTTTTGTTTGGACCTCCTTTTGACGGCCTCCGCCTCACCCCCCCCCCCCGGTTTTTGCTGATTTCCCTTTTTCCAGCCACCTTGACCTCTGTCTCTTGGCTGTGACCTGCACCCCTTGTCTGCAGCTTTATCCTCCAGATCTCTGTCCCCTTTGACCCCAGATCTGTCGAGCGTCCTTTGTGTGTGTTTCCATAGTTTTCCCCTTTCTTTTCAGCACAGTTGTGAGAGACCCACCTTCTTGGGTTAGATAGATGCATACGTAGCCGTTATTTTTGTGTTATTTCAGCATTTTATTTCTGTTCTCTGTAGGTTTATTTTCAGCTACGTAGCACACTTTTTTCTTGCTCTCAAACAACGGAAAGGGTTTAAAAATTAAAATCAACGCACACCACACACTGACCCTAAGTGAAGAAGCGCCTGGTTTACACTGCCTGGCAAAGACTCTAAAATCAATTGTCACTGCACCTTTTCTGCCCTTGACCTTCTCGATTTTGTCCCTTTCTGCCCTTGTCGGTTTCCTTCTTCCTGTCATCATTGCGCCCCCAAGGCGCCTTTCCCGGAGACTTCTTGGCCTTCACCCTCAGTTTCCGGTTGATCGACCCGCTCCGCACCGCCGTCGTCGAGCCAGTCCACCTTCGAGTCCGCACTCTGACTCCTCTCCTGATTCATCGGGTCCCCCTCCTCCTTCCGGTTCTCCCCCTTTTACCTTCACCATGTCTGGACCAGGGCCTAACGCTAGTGGTTCTCCCGGCCCCAATGCCGGCCCTACTTCTAGCGGAACCATCACAACCACTACTCCGGCCACCCCTGTGCTGCCGTACATTGCAGGCCTCAGCCTCCCCGAGTTCCGTCAGTTGATTAATGATCCCATTCACCACAATGCTACCTGGCCCACTATGCCCACCAAGCTGCCCTCTGATATCCCTAAGTTCGAGGGCCTTACCGGAGAAGATCCAACCAATCACGTCCGATCTTTCCACATGTGGTGTTCCTCCAATTCCATTACCGATGACTCCATCCGTCTTCGTTTGTTCCAACGCACGCTTACCGGCGAAGCTTCTAAATGGTATGTCGAACAGGCCACTTCCTCCCATACCACGCTCGAGACTCTTGCCCAAGCCTTCTTGTCGTACTTCCAGCTCCCTCTCCGATACGACACTGGTACGGAGCTCTTGACTTCATTTAAGCAATCCTCTTCCACACGCCTTTCTGCCCATGTTCAGGAATGGCGACGAAGACGGAGCTTATGTCGAGCCCCTCCCTTGGAAGATCGGGTTTACATGGACTGGTTCCTTCGCACCCTCCCGTCTCCCATCGGCAAAGATGTCGCCTCTCACTTTCCTCAAACTGAAGAAGCCGCCCTCCAAATAGCTTTAAAATATGACCTGATCTACGCTCAATCGGGTTATGTTTATACCGTTCTTCCTGACATCCCCAGGCCCGGTGGCGCTAATGCCCCGGGGGCATCTCATTCCGCCGACGGTATTGTTGGATCTCTTTCCCACCCATCTGCTCACCCTCCTATGAGCCATGGTCTCCCTCAGGGAGGGGCCAGCACCTCAAGCAATCTTCCCCCTCCCGGCAACATGTATCCCGGATACGGCATGCCTCCTCCTTTTGCCCAACCTCCTGCTTACCTCAAAGTCGCCCAACCCAACCCTTACTTTTATCCACAGCCTGGTGCGCCAGCTCCTCCAGCATATGCGCTTCCGCCTCCCTTGCCTCCTCACAACCTGCAACAACACATACAACCCCCTCCAGGGCAAGTATTTGCACAGCAGGGTGCGATTAATCCCCCTTCTTCTCAAAGAAGGCGGCGAGGCAACCAGAACCCATCTGCCCCCAGTAACCGAGGACCCAATTCTGGTATGGACCCTAACACTAGCAACCAGCCTCAGGGCATCCCGCCCAGGCCGGACAGGCCGCTTCGCACAAACAAGCCCTGTTCGTGTTGCGGTTTTTACGGTCACTACACTCACGATTGTCCTCTCTTACCCCAGATGCGACAGATGTGGGAGTCTCAAGCCACATTGCGCGGACAACACGCCTCCCCTCACGCTCCTCCTAATGTGGCCACTACCCAGCCAGCTGTGTTCACTGATCCTTTCCCTCAACACGGATTCGTGGCTACCCAACCCCCTGACAGCCATGTAGCCACACCCTCGTCCATTTCTGGTTCCTCTGACTATCAGATCCTTATGATGCACTCCGATCCGTCCCCTTCCGTCGACCTTCACCTTCAAACTCGGTCTCGCCAGTACCCCAAGCCTCCTGCTCAGTCTGCTCCCGAGTCTCCATCTTCAGGTTCTACAGAGCCTCTTTCGACATCCAGTGGCCCCTTACACATCCCTCAACCCAAAGTTGAGGTTCACCCAAAGATTCCAAAGGGTCCATTACGCCGAAATGCTGCTTCCGGTCGAGCCGCCCAATCATACAGTATAGTAGATGATTTGGCACAATCCCCTGCTGCCATTTCCACACTGGAACTCCTCCAGTCGTGCCCTTCCCAACGGAAGGCTCTACTATCTGCCGTGGGCACTGTTGATCCTGCTGATGACCAAATGATTGTTTTCGACGCCACTCAATCGGACCACCCTCCTCTTCCTCCTTCCGTTGCTTTCCAAATCCCAGTCAAAATCCGGAACGCCACCGTATCCCGGTGTATAATTGATGAGGGGGCATCCACCTGTGTGATGTCCGCTTCGGTTTGGAAGCAACTCGGATCCCCTGAGCTGGCCCCTTCCACGATCACCCTTCGAGCGTGGGACGGTCATGCCTCCCAACCTATGGGCCTGTTTCATAACTGTCCCATCACCATCGCCGGTAAGACCGTTTGCGTTGATGTCGAAGTCATTGACGCCCCTCTAGACTATAACATTCTATTGGGGCGAAGCTACACCTATGCCATGTCTGCTGTCCCATCCGCGGTCTTCCGCAAGATGTCTTTTCCACATAATGGGAAGATAGTCACCATTGACCAACTATCGTATCATGAGCCGTCGTCTCAGTCCTCCTCCGAGACGACCATCTCTTCTGTAGCCAACAAGCAAACCGTCGATTCCTTGACCAGTGTCTCCCCCGGCGTTTATAAAGATTCCACCCTGCCTGGTACTTTTCCTCACCTTCCCCCCCCTCCTATTACGGATCCCAGCTTGTCGAATATTTGCATGATGCAATCGTCTCAGGCTGCCCATAAACGGCCTGCCTCAGCTAGTCCGCACCCTCCCCCCGCCCTCCGCAACCCGCTCCTAGCCATTCATCTCCGCCAGCCGGACCTCCTCCTTCCGGCCCTCCCCCTACAGCTGGTATCCCCGAACCTCTTTATCCTCCAGGCTCGGTCCCCCCCGGCCTTAACCATCTTGGAGCCGTACCTCCCGGTCACTACCCTGCTGGACAGATCCCCTTCTTGGCTCCCCCTCCCGGAGTATATTCTGTCCCCGTCATGGCCACCCTCTCTCTCCCTAACTTGACCTTGGGTATTCCGGTTTGGTACCTTGACCCCCCAACCGCCACCCCCCCTGGTCACCCCAAACCTTACATGGCTTTGACACCGGTTCAACCGGTCCCCTCGCTTCCTCCATAGCCACTGTGCCCCCAGCACCTCCACAGGACCCTTCTCCTGTTGTGACGGCTCCCGGGAAGACAGGCAAAGCCCGAAGGGGGGCAACCCATCACGATCCGGCCCCCCCAACATCCGTTACCCCCCCACGACCACCAAAGCCCGCCATTCGATGCGCTTTGTGTGATGTCGTCGGTCATGCCACTCACATGTGTCCCGAATTGCCCCACCTCAAGCTTCTGGTCAACGAGACATTCCCCGACTCTGATCTCCCAGAAGTACATGTCACTATCCCCGACTCCCTCCCAAAACTCAACCACTTGCGCACAAACCACCCTTGTGCCTTGTGCGATTTTCACGGCCATTACACCCACCTCTGTCCCCGCCTTGACGAGTACCGTTCCTCCTTGGACTTGTACCGCCAATTCAAGGCCGCTTCGATCGGACCAGAGGACATTCACATTCCGCCTCCTGCTTTTCAGCCAACGGAGCCCTCAGTCACCATTTTGTACCTGTCATCATCCATGAGACCATTGGGGAACGTTCCATCTGAATCCTCCCCTGTTGTTTCGCTTGACCTTCCTTCAGCGGTCATCTTGGGCTCAACATCGGTAGATCCGTTATCTACTTACTCTTCGGTCACCCATTGTGACGATGCACATGTGAACCTCTCTTCTCATGATGATGATTCAGGCCACTTCACCACGTCAGGTAGTTCTTCTTCCACTAGTCACCCCATCTTCTATCACGATGACGACATTATGGAAGAAATTCCCACCCCCGACTTCATCTATTCCCCCTTACATCGAACCCATGCGTTCACACCACATCCACCTTGTGGTCATTACATCGAAACCCAATGTTTGGGTAAGGGGGCACCCACATTTGAGAGACCAAGAGAAGCCATTCTCCACCACTCTCCTAGTGTATCCGGTCGTGTTGACTCTAGACCCCGTATTCTTCCACATTTAGAAGAACCTCTAGAGTCCCATATCACTTCAGATCACTCTCGGAACGATACCCCTTATTGTTCCCTCATCTTACATCAGCAACCCAGTCTCTTAGACATTATTATTGACCAACCTATAGCTTTTCTACGAGAGCATCAGTTCATTATCTCCAAATCCTCCTTTTGGGATAGTGACACCAGGTATGCCAATTCGGAAACTTAAAGTCCATTTGATCCCTATATGCAGTACCAAAAGAGATTGGTAACACTCCATTTCCTTTCTCAAACCGCATAACCATAACCAGAACAAATGGCACACCACATCATTAAAATGTGGTTAGATTCCCCTTTTTATAAATACATTTTGGCATGCCCACAGCATGTCACACAAACTCAAAAAATGGGGGCACCACCTGCCCCTACATACATCACTGGGGGCACCATACGCCCCCCATACATATACTTACGACATGCCCATAGCATGTTCCAAAAACCGGGGGCACCATACGCCCCCCCATACATATACATCCGACACGCCCATAGCATGTTACAAACAAAATCCAAAAACTGGGGGCACCATATGCCCCCCCATACATTCTGGGGGGCACCACTTGCCCCTACACACATCCGAGAGGGCACCATATGCCCCTATATCTGGCCAATACACGACGAACGCCCCGATCCGCCTGGATCTCTGTCCGAAGTGTTCCCAGATCCCTCTCCCTCCAGTTGACCCGCAACTCTGCCATACCTGCACAACCACATTCTTTTTGTCAGGGTACAGATCGGGAACACCATAACCACACACCACAACCCAACTCCCAGCCATCAAACAGCACCAAACCCCCCTCATCTCCCAGGTCGCAGTTTTCTGCCATTTTCTGGACCAGGTCGCACTTTTTGCCCCAAAACCTGCGTCCTGGGTCGCACCTTTTGCCCCAAATGGTGCGACCCGGCCGTAGAGAGGAGGGAGGGGCTGTTTCTGGGGTGTTGGGCCCTAAACTGCAAATCTACTCCATCAAAATGCAAGAGCTAGGTTAGGCCTCTTACCTCCAACTGACAGATCTCGAATCCAACGGTCGGTTTGTCCGCTACGTTCGCCGCAAGATTTAGGGCCTTCTCTCCTCTCCACATTCACCACAACAACAATAGCAAATGAATGATTTTGGAGGGAAAACCGCCTCATTAAAAGAGAACCCCTGTTTCTTCTTTCGACTGCTGCGACCACACCGTAGCCCCGTTCGACGAACCGTCAGCACCGCTGGTTAGATCTCACCGAGCTCTCAAATGGGTTTTACTTAGTTTTTGGTGATCTGATACTTCACCCGGCCACATTTTTCCATGAAGGGTCACTTCACCGCCCCTTAAAATCGAATTTCCTCACTTACGACACTTGTACTTGGGGCACCATACCGCCCCCTTACTTGTCCATGTTCGTGTTGATTTTCGTCATGAGTGCCCACCTTGTACTCATGTTTCTATGACCCCCCATTGGGGCCTTTACTGTGTGACAGCATTATCTAGTCGCCCTTGCTTAGAGCATCCGAGTTGAGTCATCATTGCATTCATGGAGTCTATCCTGCATCCTTTTACACCCTACTATAGCCCTCCATTATTTTTTGCTTGGTTCCTCTCTTGTGTCGCATCTCATGACCTTCAGCCCCACTGTCCCCTGTCCCTTTCGATATTGTGTCAGTCGCTGCCATGTCATTCATGCCCTTTATGCTCTAACAAGGGAAGTGGTCCATTCGCCACTCCATCCTTCCCATTTCCACCATCATCATTAGTGTCAGTCTGTCCGTCGCTCTATTGCTCTTCTCTCGTGCCTTAGTTGAGGTTCTCTCATTGCCTCACCTACGACGGACCTCCTTCTGTCGACCTTAGCACATTTATTCCAGAAGCAAGGTCTAGAGGGCGGTGTACCTTGGTTCCAGCTTCCACTTTTGTTCGGTGCCTCGGATCAGGCAGGGGGATTTCTCACCTCCCTTTGACTTGATCGCTTCTCCAGCTCCTTTCAGCATGATCGAGATTCGTATACTGGACAGTCCAGTGACCCAGCAGCAGCTCCTGATGATTCCCGGGCGTGTGTGAGATGTCTCAGCCCTCATGAGGGGGTGGCCCCGCAGGTAGCCCCCCACATGCCCGGATGACCTCTTTATTGCAGCCGTTGATGCCGCTCCAGATTTTGATGATGTTGGCCTTAGCCACTTGCAGCACCTCTATGATTTGCATGTATCAGTCAGATTTTGTGAGCCCTTCCCCATTTACAGGGGGCATTTGGGTTGTATTTCTCTCATGTACTCAGATATTATTGTACTAGTCCTGGCTGTTATCCCAGGCACAGCATGTATGTGAGACTCTTCATTGTATTTTTATCTGGCTCTTGATTATGCCAGCTGTACTCTATGGTTCGGTCCCTTGTTCACCGGACACACTATTCTTTTGTACTTTGTCACGGCGGGCATAGGTATGCCTCCCCCGCCGCCTTCAGCACAGGTACCCTCTCATAACAGAGACTTGTTGCACCTGCGAGTCTCGTCTCCTCAGGGTCTAGTCCTTCAGCACACTATCTACCTCATATTTCTCTCTCCGACATACCCTTTTGTTGTCTAGTGATTGTCTTCTTACAACGTACTTCGGTCATACGATTTGCTCCTGACACTCGCACGCTGGGGGGCAATCTGTTACACCATTTTTTTGTCATCTAACTCTTCATCATTAGATGGACCCAAGTACACCATGTAAGACCAGTTTTACCCCAAGTAAAACTGCTTTCACTATGTTAATTAGGAAACCCCAAAAGGAATAATTAATTAAAACATAATTTAATTATTATTCCCAGTCATGTTTAACCCAAAAACAAAGAAATTAATGAGATAAACCCATAGTTATCTTATTATTTTCTAGGAATAATTATTTAATAATATTCCTTGTTAAAGATGACCAAATCAACCACCATTAATCAAATAAATCATTATTTATTTGATTATATCCCAACCACTTCCTTAAAAAGATAAATAAATCATTTATTTATTTATTTATCACTAATCAAGGGATTTGACCCAAGTCAAACACCCTTCCCCTCCAACAAATAATAATAAAATATTCCATAGAGGTGGATCTAGATGTGATTAACATTATTTTAATCATGCACCAAGATCTAGAAAGACCCAATATTTTGTTATAAATAGGAGGGTTTTCCCCATCATTCTTCACCTTTTGTTGCATATTAGATCACTCTGGATCTATACACTTGGTCTCATTTCTGCCATTTTGCTCCCATTGAGTTGTACCTTCTACATTGGGTTTTCTACATCTACAAGAGAGAGAAAGCTTAGATCTGAAGTGCTGAGGACTACAAAGAACCCATCCCATTGAGGAGATCTGGATACACCTTCTTGTTTCCTCCCAGATGCCCTGTAATATAAAAATTCATTTAAAAATCGCGTTCTTGTCTTGTCTGTTGGATGCATGGAGCAAACTCTTTACTTTTCTGCTTAATGTCTTTCCGTTTATAGATCTGTTGTTGCAGCACTTTAACTACTAATTGCAGATCTGAAGATGTTTTGCAGCCTATATTGTTGTTAGGGCTATTAGATGTAGAAAACCCAATGTAGAAGGTAGAGCTCAATGGGAGCAACAATGGCAGAAAATGAGACCGAGTGTATAGATCCAGAGTGATCTAGTATGCAACGAAAGGTGAAGAATGATGGGGAAAACCCTCCTATTTATAACAAAATATTGGGTCCTTCTAGATCTTGGTGCATGATTAAAATAATGTTAATCACATCTAGATCCACCTCTATGGAATCTTTTATTATTATTTGTTGGAGGGAAAGGGTGTTTGACTTGGGTCAAATCCCTTGATTAGTGAAAAATAAATAAATAAATGATTTATTTATCTTTTTAAGGAAGTGGTTGGGATATAATCAAATAAATAATGATTTATTTGATTAATGGTGGTTGATTTGGTCATATTTAACAAGGAATATTATTAAATAATTATTCCTAGAAAATAATAAGATAACTATGGGTTTATCTCATTAATTTCTTTGTTTTTGGGTTAAACATGGTAGGGAATAATAATTAAATTATGGTTTAATTAATTATTCCTTTTGGGGTTTCCTAATTAACATAGTGAAAGCAGTTTTACTTGGGGTAAAGCTGGTCTTACATGGTGTACTTGGGTCCATCTAATGATGAAAAGTTAGATGACCAAAAAATGGTGTAACACCAGATGAAGCGGATGTGGGAGTCTCAAGAAAAATTGCAAGGACATCAAGCCTCCCCTTATGTCCTTCCCAATGCTACACCTAGTCAGTCGGTTGTGCTTACTAATCCTTTCCCTTAGCAAGGATTTGTGCCTACCCAACCACCTGAAGGTTAGGTGGCCAATCAACCTTTTCCATCTAGTACATCTATTTACCAGATTCTCATGATGAACTCTGATCAACCTCTAATGGTAGACATCAATCTTCAGACTTGGTCCCATTAGTACAAAAATCCTCCCGCTACGTCTGCCCCTGAGCCGCCTCCTTCGGTCTCTACAGAACCTCTTTCGACACCTAATGGTCCCTTGCAGATTCCTCAGCCTAAGGTGGAGGTTCATACCAATATCCCTAAGGGACCACTATGCCGAAATGCTGCTTCTAGCAAAGCTACCCATTCGTATAGCATAGTAGATGATTTGGCACAATCTCCTACTGCCATTTCAACGATGGAACTCCTCTAGTAGTTCCCTTCACAACGAAAAGATCTACTATCTTTTGTGGGTATTTTAAATCCTTCCAATGATCGATTGATTGTATTTAATGTTGAACAGTCAAAACATCGTCCTCTCCCTGCTTCTGTCGCCTTCCAAATCCTAGTCAAGATCCAAAATGCCAACGTTTCCCGGTGCATCATTAATGAGGGGCATTGACCTGTGTTATGTTTGCTTCGGTTTGGAAGCAACTCATATCACATGAGTTGGCTCCTTCCATGATCACTCTCCGAGCGTGGGATGTCCATGCCTCCTAGCCGATTGGCTTATTCCGCAATTGTCCTATTACTCTTGCAGGCAAGACTGTTTGCATTGACGTAGAAGTCATAGATGTGACCTTAGATTAAAACATTCTATTGGGTCGTAGCTACACTTATGCGATGTTTTATATCCCATCCGCGGTCCACCGAAATATGTCCTTCCCTCATAATAGAAAGATAGTCACCATTGACCAATTGACATATTATCAACCGAAGTCTCAGATCTCCCCTGAGTCCACCATCTCTTCTGTGGTCAATAAGCAAACTGTCGATCCTTTGACCAGTGTCTCACCCAGATTCTACAAAGATTCCTCATTTCTTGATACAGTCACTGGTCTTCCTCCTCCTGTCTCTGATCCCAGCTCATCGAATGTTTCCATGATGCAATTGTCTTGGGCTAACCTTAAGAAGCCCGCCTCTGCTAGTCAATAACCTCCTTGCCCTCCGCAACCTACTCTTAGCCCTTAAATTCAGCCTTCTAGACCTCCTCCCCCTGGCCCTTTAGCTAATAACCATGAGCCTCTTAACCCTCCTGGAATAATTCCTCTAGGCCTTAACCATTTAGGAGTCGTCCCGCCTGGCCATTACCCCTCCGGTCAGATACCGTTCCTAGCTCCCCCCCAGGAGTGTACACGGCACCTTTCATGGCCACCCTCTCTCTTCCTAACCCGACCCTTGGGATTATCGTCTGGTACCTTGATCCTCCAGCCGCTACCTCGCCTGGTCAACCCAAACCTTATCTTTATTTGACCCATGTTCAACCAGTCCCCATGACTTCTCCCACTACAATAGTGCCTTAACCACCTCAATAGGAACCCCCTCATGTTGCGATCACCTCAAGTAAGAAGGGAAAAGCTTGCAAGAGGGAATAAAAGGACAAGGTTGCCTCGAATGATGCTACACCTCCCCCACCCACAAAGCCCTGTTCTTTGTGTGATTTCGTCGGCCATGCCACCCATAAATGTCCTGAACTACCCCGTAGCAAGCCCATGGTTAAAATTGCATTCCCTGAGTCTACGGTCCCTGAAACCTCTGTTTCTTCCTTGACTATAGCCAAGAACCCTAAAACTATTCATACCAACCAACCCTATGCTTTGTGTGATCTTCATGGCCATTATTCCCACCATTTTCCCTGCCTTACACATTACTACGCCTTTTTAGAGGTAGTTCGGGAGTACAAGGTTGAACAGAACCAATCCACCTCTCCTATACTAGCATAGTATGTTGTAGGCCAGACTGAGGATTTACCCACTCCCATTGACATTACCCTTCCTGATGTCAAGATGACGGAGTCTGCAGCCACCATCCTCTACCTATCATCATTCATGAGACCCTTGGTGGAAGCTCCCTCTAAATCTTCCCTTATTGTTTCGCTTGACCTCCCTTCAACGATCACCCTGGGCTCAACATCAGTAGATCCCTTATCTTCTTGCTCTTCTGTAATCCCTCGTGACGTTGCACATGTGAACCTTTCTTCTCATGATGATGAGTCAAGTAGCTTCATCACGTCATGTGGTCTCCCTTCCTCCATTCACTCCAACTTCTATTGCAATGATGACATCATGGAAGCCATGTCCACCCCTGACTTCATCCTTCCCGCCCATAAAAGGGATGGCACCATCCATGCCTATGGTGACTATTACACAGTAATTTGTCACCGTCCCTGCAATTCCAATCTCGCCCATTGGAGGGTCATTTTTGTGACCAATAAGCAGTGTCATGCCTTGAAAATACCATCATTTCATCCCTTTCCATGAGGACAACATTCCTTCTGTTGATCATTTCCTGAGAAGACCCCTAAAAACACCTGTTTTTGCCTTGGCGCTGGTAGCCCGTTATATACTCGTGCCAATGGGGGAAAATTAACACTGAGCCCGTGCCAATTGGCACTCTATCCCAGTGTTGCACCCGCACCACTCTGTTTATGGAAAGTTTTTTAAAAAAAGAGGCGAAGTTTCGATTACAACAACTTCGTGGATGAGTCATCAGGAGTGGTTTCGCCTGAATAACCACGACCTTCCTCCTTTGGCCTCTTGTTTCCACCTTATGGGGAACCTCCCAAGGGATAAGGCCTCCCTTCCACTATTGTATGGATCCCAACCTCCTCCTCTCCTCTATAAATATAGCCTTCATCCATTGATGAAGGGGCTGAAAGGCTGAAAGTCTTGAAGTGCCTAACCTTTGAATCTCCAAATTCCCAAGAGCCTTTGTGCTGTAAAAGCCCTCCTTCTTCCCTTAAGGCCAACTCAAGTAAGGAGACTATCGTCGAGAGACTCTGGAGAGGTTTTCCCTTTCCCTGGCGAGCTTTGCGAGACGTGAACAACTGGAGACCCATCCGAAGGAGACCGCGACGTCAGAACATTGGTTGTAATATCTTTCGATCGTTATTTAATGAATGATTATGATTATGGTTCCACTCTGTTTTCGATTATGTTAATATGAGTAGTATCCTTTCTGACTGATATTTAGTTGCGTATGCTAGATTTTATGCTTGTATCTATTTGTTTCTTGCATGTGCAGGTGTCCATCCGTGGAGATAATGGAGGATCGTGATCTGCCGAGGCTGAGGAACGGGAACGCTCTCTTCTTCAGATCGTAGCATTGGATTCCAGGTAGGCCTCCATCTTTGGTCTTTTCATTCGTAACTAGGAAATCGCGTCATAACATTTCGTGATTGTTGCTAGACCCCTGCTGGGCTAGTAGGGATTGCCTCTGTCCGCAGAGGGGATTTACCTCCTCAACAATTTGGCGACTCCGCTAGGGAGTGTCTAGATTTCAATGTCTCGTTTGGATTGTCTCGTTCTGATTGTTTTATGATTTTCCTTGCTTGGTTAGCCTTCTGGGCTGGGCTCTTTTTGTGTTTTGGCTTTTGGTTCAGCCCCAGAGGATCAGATCTGACCTCTGCTTTTCCGATTTTTCACCTTTTCATAGTTGGCTTGATTGGCGCGAGTTTATCCCTGACAGTTGCGCCAGTTGGCGTAGGTTGCCAGTTCATAACTCACGCCATCCCCTGTCTGGTGCAGATTATAGCCAGACAGTTGCGCCATTTCCTGTAGGTGCTAGAGTCTACCCTTGTTCGGAAGCTTCTTTTGGTCATTACTTTGCTTCTGGGTTTGTTTTGGATTCTTCTTGAAGTGGTGAGTCTGGTCTTGGTTGGGAGAAATTCTTTGTTTTTTCATTTTCAGGCATTGGCGCTTGTTGTCAGTTAGCAACCCGCGCCAATTGGCCATTGGCGCTAGTTTTCAGTGTACAAGTCACGCCAGTTGGCACTACTTGTCAATGTACAAGTCGAGCCAATTTCAGGGTGTATGAAAATTGAGTTTTTTTTCCCTAAATCCTTCACCAGTGTGTCTTTCCCTTCCGGTCTTTTCACTGTATGAGCATAGATTACATTGCTCATTGTTTGAAAAGTCTTATTTCCATGATTGTTTGATGTAAAAGGGAATGAATGCCTTGTTTTGATCTCTTGCTTTGGAAGTCCTTTTTGTGTTTGACCGCATATGTCTTGTCAACTTTTGAGGGATTTTGTCACAAAGTATTTTGAAACAACGGTTGCATTTAGTGTTTGTTTGCATCCCTTTTTCTTTCATCCTTCTTTAAGGAGATTTGCGTTCTTTTAGTTTTCGACTCATAGTTTGCTTTTCGTTTAAATGCATTAGATCACATTGCATCGAAAACTGTTTTGGAGATTCATCATTGGACTTAGATCACATTGTTTAGTGATTGAAAACTAAAAATTGCTTTGAGTGCATTCTCTTTTGTTAAAAGCATGCATTAAGTAGATTCTCATTTTATCGGAAAATGCATTGAGTGCATTCTTATCATTTGAAAAGAAAATGGAAATTGTGCATAGATTACAATTGCATAGTTTTCAGAAAAAAATGATTTTGCATAGATTACGTTGCATTATTCGCATCGTTGAATGTTTGAAATTACATTTGGATACTGAAAGTCATCTAGTTTGGAAAAGTTTCGCTTTCAGTTTTGCTATTCGTTGCATCATTGTTTGAAGCTCTTCCCTTAACTAGATAGCATTCATCGAATTAAAAGTTTTCTTTTCTCATATAGCTGCATATAGGAGATTATCAGATGACATACGGTAGGGCCTTGAAACCGAAACATAATTGAAGATCAACCATAAAATTTACTCAATTTACCTAAGGAAGCATTGAAACATTAACGAAACGTTTAGAGGTCTAGGCTAGAGACGTGTTCCGGCGTCTTTAAACCTAATAGCTATCGTTTGCCTCTTGGCTTTAGACAGCGCTAGTACGGACTTGTGCTCCCTGTACCATCGCGTATATAAAGGGAGACCCCACTAGGTTTCAATCCTTTATCCATAGGAAGCCGAGTCTGCCGCCCTATACCCGTGATACACCGAACACAGCATTCGGGGAGATTGCCTGCACGTACGGAAAGTCCTTGGTTGATTTCTTTTTCATTATTAAAACCAAGGTGTATATTGCAGTTCACGGTTATTTGGTACACCCTTTTGCCTAGTATTCCTGAGTAGTCATTTCGATCTTTTCTGACTCTTTAAATTTGAAAAGGTCATCAAGCGCTTGTCCTTTCACGCTTGTTTCCAACCTGAAAGTGATAGAGTCACCTTTTGCCTGTTTCTCGACTCTTAAAAGATGAAACAGCGGAGTTTTGTTTCAATGTTTTAAAAATTAACTACCCACGAAATATTCCTGGTTAAAGTTAGTTTCCTTAGGGTGTTGTTCTGAAGATCGTTTCTGATGGCAACTTTTTCGGAGTTCACCAACCAAGGAATCCCCTCCGATGGGAATCCTGGTCCTTTTCCTCCTTTTGGAAATGTTGGTGCTCCTTATATGGCAACGTTGTCCCTTCCTGGGTTAACTGTTGGGTTGCCTGTTTGGTTGTTTTCAACCTCTGTGGTCCCGAATATCTCCACTACTGTTCAATCAGTTCCTCCGCCTGAAAAAAATCATGTTGATTCTAAGGTGGACCTCTCCCCTTCTTCGCCTGTTTCTGCGTCCTCCTCTTCTACTTCGCCTAGTGAAATTCTGGATTCAAGTAACCAGGTGGCTAAGAAGAAGAAGAAGAAGACAAAGAAGAAGAAGTCCGATAAAGGAGAGGCTAACTCTGCGGCTATTGTACCTAGTAAGTCTCCTCTTGATAAACCTTCCAACCCTCCACGGAAAGTCAAGTTCCCTTGCATGTTGTGCATGAGAGACCATCTTCTTCGAGACTTCCCTGGCTTTCCCAAGGTACTCGAAGTATGGTCCAACGGTCGCCCGCCATTGCCTTTGGCTTCCAAGAGTCAGGTTGGGGGCACGTCTTCAGCTGCTGCTGGTAAGACTCCTAAGAAACAGGGTAAGATTACCAATCCTTGTAAGTTGTGTGAAGGGCACCATGCCATTCACCTTTGTCCCTATATGGATGAAGCCAAAAGAGTTTTGGACAACTCGACTGTTTCTACACCATGCCTTCTGGCTGGTTATAAACAACTTTCTTTGAGTCCTCCACCAGTTGATCCAATGATTGGTCAAGAGTCATCCTTGGTCGATCCCGTTCCCTCAGAAATTCAAATTCAGGAATCCGTTCTTGACCAACCATTGGTCGTGGGATCGGTCGAACTGGCCCCGTCTACGGTGCACCAGGTCTTTTCCGTTGAGAGTGGATCTCATACCCCTCAGGTTCTTCTTGTTTCTTCAGATTCCTCGGACTTGGAGAAAGATTATTCTGTCCCTATACCTCAAGAAGTTGCTCCTTCGCTTCCCATAATGGGGGTCCCGGAGGATACTCTTCCCGACTCCGTGATGGAAGTTTTGGAGGATGCTCCTTCTTCCGTAACACCGAGGGAAGACCATCTCAGTTCGATGGTAGCCCCTCCAAGTAGTTTGGTCGCTTCCTTCAATTGGAGTCGATTTGCAGGATACCGCCTTCTGTCTTATGTGCCTTTCAAGATCACAGTACAGGCTTTTGGTCTGGTCGTACCCAGCACCATTATAGACGAAGGTGTGTCTGTTAGTGTTCTATCCTCAACTACCTGGCAAACTTTCGGTTCACCGCCGCTTGCGCCTGTTACGTAGAATCTGTTGGCATTTAACAGAAGAACGAGTCAACCATTAGGAATACTTCCAAGGTTACCTGTTACTTTGGGAGGTAAAACCGTCCATATGGATGTGATGGTTGTTCCAGGCCCCTTGGATTTCAATCTGCTTTTGGGGCGCGATTACACCTATGCCATGGGAGCGCTTGTCTCCTCCCTTTTTTGTGTGGTCTGTTTTCCGCATGAAGGACGGATCGTGACCATTGATCAGATTTCATTCTTTGGTCCTGATGTGGCAGCTGGCCCACCATCATCCATTCCTAGTTTTTATCCACCCGTTGTATCTGCCCCACCGCAGGTCAACTATGTGGCTACCTACCCCGTGCCTGTGCTCAGTGATGATGCCGTTGTGCATCAGGTGCTGGGGGCATTGGGTCCAAACTTCCAGGATGTTTTCCTTCCATCAGGAGGGGAAATCTTGGAAGCGATGACTTCTTGTTAATTATGATGAGGTTGTCGGAGTAGAGTTCCTTGTCTTGTGTCAAGCTCCTTAAAAAATGAAACAAGGTTGTTGGAGCAGAGTTCCTTGTCTTGTGTAAAGCTCCTTAAAAAATGAAACCAGCTGGTCGGAGCAGAGTTCCTTGTCTTGTGTCAAGCTCCTTAAACCATGAAACAAGGTGTCTGAGGATAGTTCTTTTAATGTGTCAACCTCGTTAAAACAATGAAACACGTTCCCATTCAATTCGAGTCTTTGATAAGTTCTTGTAAAATCCCAGTCGAGTCTTTCTCGTGATCTTGTAACTTGAACCTTCACTCCATTTGCCTTTCATATGGACTAAAGATTGGGGGGCATGTACCTCGAATTGAGTCACCATGCGGGGGGCATGCTTACTTTTTCAAGCATAGTTTGTTTCCATTTCAAGCTTGTGTAAAATGAAACCGGTTTCAAGCATAGTTTATCTTTGTTTCAAGCTTGTGTAAAAATGAAACCAACTTCAAGCAGAGTTTCCTGATTTCAAGCTTGTGTAAAGATGAAACCTTGCCCATTTTACCTCTTGTGATTGCCATTTTATTAGCCTATTGTTGCCAGATGAACCTTGGTTTTCTCACTCCATCGTCATTATCTGCTTGGCCAATCATATGCCTTCACTTGATTGTTTTACCCATTCCTGAGGAACTGCTGCGATGAGTGGTCTTGTTAGCCAGCCTCTTGACCTTTATCTTATTTTGAGCAGTTCCACCATTTCCGGAACCAGTTTCTACCCTTTATACCACTCGTTCCTCCAGGAGGAGTCAACTTTCAGCTCTTTTCTGACTCTCTAAACATGAAAAGATTGCCGAGACTCTTGTCGTTTTGAACTTGTTAAATGGTTGTGAAATGAAATCTACCCAGTATACGTTTACCCCTTTTTCGGGCTGGGATAGATTATTTACGAAAAAGGAATACCCTAGTCTATTGCGACTAGGAGGTTTTCTCAGACATAGTTTTCTACCTTTTCGGATCTGAGGAACTATTTACGAAAAGGGACCTTTGGAGTTTACTTTTCCGCTGTCTTTTCAAAATCTCTAAACATGAAAAGACACCGAGTTCTTCCTTTGTCAGACTCGTTAAACCTTGATGACATTGGATTCAGTCGAAATGACGTTCTCCGAGTTTCTCCTTCCTAGGGCTCGTTAAATGTACTAGGATGGATTCACCCGAAGGGCGGACTTATATGACAAGCATATGGTATCCTCTTCAAGCTTGTGTAAAAATAAAGAGGTACTCACCAAGATGGTGGGGGAAAAATGGAACCAGCATCATTGTCGTGTCGGCAGTATGTCGCTCTTGAACATGGCACTTGTCTGCATTCGTGTCGGGTTGGGGACATCTCATATCGTTTCTTCACTTTGCCTCTGTGGGTTTGGATAATCCCTTTTGACCTCCCATCTACTCATTGCCTCGTCACCATGACCTCTGATCCGTTGGTGTCAAATACTGCCAAGTCTACTGTCGTGTCATTTATATGTTCAGGAGAAGTTGGCCTCTGCGAATATCAACCTTCCTCTGATTCTCATATGATCCTGATTCACAACAAAAAACATCATGTTCCTCTGTCTCATGTCGATGATGTGGGAAACACTATGGCCCACCTTCGATCAAGGTCACTTCCTGTCGACTTCAGCTCATTATCTAGGAAGTTGATCTAGAGACTCCTTTATGGTACCTTGGAGCCTGCATGCCTCAATGGCTAGTTCGTTGCATTCGACGTGGGGTTTTCATCATTGGCCTCCGATCGAGTGATTCTACGGGTGTTCGACGCCAGATCATTGATTCACATGTTGTAGATTGTACCTATAGTACCTTGAGGGTCATTGTCATTATTGGTGGTTCCTCTCGCGTCTGTTAACAGCTCTCATCATTGGCTGGTAATCAGACGATGTTCTTGCATGTTCAACTTCAGCTCACATATTTGCATGCTTGAACTTGTACTTTGTTTGGGTCGAGATGGAGCGCAAGACCCTGGATTTTGTCTGTTGTAATCAAGGCTGTGATTGTGGATTATTATCGTTATGTATATGACTCACTGATTGGATGGATGCGACCATACCTGAGTCTATTTATTTGATCCTCGCTGGATGGCTGCGCCCATACCCTGGATCCGGATTATAGTGTACTCTGTTTCCGATGGCTGCGCCCATACCACATATACATCATGTACTTGAGATATCAGTTGTATTTTTCTGCACAGGTTTTCCGACGGCAGGCCTTCAGTTGAACATGTTCTCGTAAAGCATTTCACCCCTCTCTCTCTCGGGCCTCATGCTTTAGGGGGCATCTGTTACATAGTAATTTGTCACCATCCCTGCAATTCCCATATCGCCCATTGGAGGGTCATTTTTGTGACCAATAAGCAGTGTCATGCCTTGCAAATACAATCATTTCATCCCTTTACATGAGGACAACATTCCTTCTGTTGATCATTTCCTGAGAAGACCCCTAAAAACACCTGTTTTTGCCTTGGCGCTGGTAGCCCGTTATGTACTCGCGCCAATGGGGGAAAATTAACACTGAGCCCACGCCAATTGGTGCTCTGTCCCAGTGTTGCACCAGCGCCACTCTGTTTATGGAAATTTTTTTAAAAAAAGAGGCGAAGTTTCGATTACAACAACTTCGTGGATGAGTCATCAGGAGTGGTTTCGCCTGAATAACCACGGCCTTCCTCCTTTGGCCTCTTGTTTCCACCTTATGGGGAACCTCCCAAGGGATAAGGCCTCCCTTCCACTATTGTAGGGATCCCAACCTCCTCCTCTCCTCTATAAATATAGCCTTCATCCATTGATGAAGGGGCTGAAAGGCTGAAAGTCTTGAAGTGCCTAACCTTTGAATCTCCAAATTCCCAAGAGCCTTTGTGCTGTAAAAACCCTCTTTCTTCCCTTAAGGCCGACTCAAGTAAGGAGACTATCGTCGAGAGACTCTGGAGAGGTTTTCCCTTTCCCTGGCGAGCTTTGCGAGACGTGAATGACTGAAGACCCATCCGAAGGAGACCGCGACGTCAGAACATGGGTTGTAATATCTTTCGATCGTTATTTAATGAATTATTATGATTATGGTTCCACTCTGTTTTCGATTATGTTAATATGAGTAGTATCCTTTCTGACTGATATTTAGTTGCGTATGTTGGATTTTATGCTTGTATCTATTTGTTTCTTGCATGTGTAGGTGTCCATCCGCGGAGATAATGGAGGATCGTGATCTGCCGAGGCTGAGGAACGGGAACGCTCTCTTCTTCAGATCGTAGCATTGGATTCCAGGTAGGCCTCCATCTTTGGTCTTTTCATTCGTAACTAGGAACTTGCGTCATAACATTTTGTGATTGTTGCTAGACCCCTGCTGGGCTAGTAGGGATCGCCTCTGTTCGCAGAGGGGATTTACCTCCTCAACAGTGACTTTCATTGCTTGAGCACAAGCTACACCTCCGGTGTTGTGTAACCAACTCCAAAAAGAGAATAAAAGAGATATCAACGCCTTAGAAATAAGCCACTTCGAGGGGGCAACCTCCAATACATTACATGAATGAACAATTCTTGGATGATACAATTCACAAAACCTCCTTTCTATATATAGGAGTCCATGGGGCCATAATGTAATCCTAGTGGGCCACAATGTAATCTTAGCCGACCTAACAATAATAATTTAAGGGCACAATAATAACAAAATGGGGGTTACAAGGGTTCAATAATAACAATAAGGGGGTTACACTAACAATAATAGGGGACTATACTAGTGATATAGGGACCTAACATGCCCCTCTCCTTCAAAAAAGTGTTGTCCTCAACGCTTGAGTAGCTATGGGTGCTTCTGTATAAAATTCTCATCCTCCCATGTAGAATCTTCAGTGGGTAAGTTCTTCCACTTGATGAGATACTCTGAAATTGATCGATTCCGTAGTTGTCGAGTTCTTTTTTCCATGGCTGCTTCAGGTTCCAATATGATTTTCCCTTCCCCATCAAGTTCTGGCAATACTGTTTGAACTGGAAGATTTTCACCTATAACCTTCTTTAAGCATGAAACATGGAAAACTGGATGTACTCGCGAAGAAGCAGGAAGCTCCAATTTGTATGCCATAGTACTAATCTTTTGCAACACCTTGTAAGGACCATAGTACTTTGGCGATAATTTATTATCCTTCTTAGCTTGCTTGAGGGACATTTGTTTATATGGTTGTAGCCGTAAAAATACCCAATCTCCTACATCAAAACTTCTCTGGCTGCGATGTTGATCTGCCTGTTGTTTCATTCGATTTTGTGCCAAATTAAGGTTATCCTTTAAGAGTTGGAGAACTTCTTGCTGATGCTCGATGTGATCTTCGACTGCTTGAACCTTCGAATTTTCCCTTAAAGATGATGTAATCGATGGTGGATGATATCCATAAAGTGCCATAAATGGGGTCATTTTTGCTGCAGTATGGAAGGAAGTGTTATACCACCATTGAGCGAGAGGTAACCACTTGACCCATTGTGTTTGTTTATCAGATACAAAACAACGAAGATATCCTTCCAAACATTTATTTACTATCTCGGTTTGACCATCAGATTGAGGATGATAAGATGAGCTATGAGCTAATTGAGTACCCAAACAAGAAAATAACTCCGTCCAAAAATTTCCAGTAAAAATGGGATCTCTGTCGCTCACTATAACCCTTGGGCTTCCATGTAGCTTTTGAATTCTGTCCATAAATGTAGTAGCAACTGTACTTGCTTTAAATGGATGAGATAAAGCACAAAAGTGTGCATACCTTGTAAGTCTATCAACTACCACCATGATGACACTCTTTCCTTCGGACTTAGGTAAACCTGTGATAAAATCCATTGAAATCTCCTCCCAACGTTGACTTGGAATGGATAAAAGTTGTAGAAGTCCTGGGGTCTTAATTGTTTCCACTTTATTCTGCTGGCAAACCAAACATTCCGCCACAAACTTTCGAATATCAGATTTAAGGCCATCCCAAGAAAATTCTTTCTTCACCCTGTGGTAAGTTTTTAAAAATCCTGAGTGTCCTCCTAAAGGAGAAGTGTGCAATTCCAGAAGAATCTTTTGTTTTAGTTGGGAATTATTACAAAGATATAAGCGATCTTTGTAGCATAAGGAATCATTTTTCCAACTAAATGTATCAGATGTACTAGGATCTTGCTGCAACTTTTGAATGAGTGTCCATACATCTTTGTCCTTATTCCATTCATCTCTTGCTTCAGTTATCCAATCTGGTTGGATAATAGAAATGGCACAAAGCAATGCTTCCACCTCTTCATTCTTTCTTGAGAGTGCATCTGCAACAACATTCAGCTTTCCTTTTTTGTAGATTATTTCAAAGTCATAACCCAACATCTTTGTGACCCATTTTTGCTATTCTTCTAACGATAGTCTTTGTTCCAAAAAGTGTTTAAGACTATCATGATCAGTTTTCACCTTGAAGTGTCTTCCCATTAGGTAAGTTCGCCATTTCTTTAGTGCATGTAGTATTGCTAACATTTCCTTCTCATAAATGGGTTTCTGTAAATACTTTCCTTTGATTGGACGACTTTCAAAAGCAATGGGTCTTCCTTCCTGCATTAAAACTGCACCAATTCCATTTCCTGAGGCATCACATTCCACAAAAAAGGTTTTTGTGAAGTCTGGCGTAGCTAAGACCGGTGCTAGGCACATTGCCTCTTTAAGATGTTCAAAGGCCTTAGTTGCTTCAGGAGTCCATGAAAATGCATCTTTCTTCAATAATGTTGTTAGAGATGTTGCTATTCTCCCATAATTCTTAACAAACTTGCAATAATACCCTGTTAACCCGAGAAATCCTCGCAACTGCTTTATGGTTGTGGGGACTTTCCATTCCTTAATGGCTTTAATTTTGTTAGGGTCTACTTTAACACCCTCGTGAGATACAATATGACCTAGATATTCCACCTCTTGTACTCCAAAGAAACATTTGGATTTTTTGCATATAATTGTTTCTCCTGCAATAGTTTGAGCACCCTGTCAACATGTTCAACATGATCCTTCCAAGACCTGTTGTAGATTAGTATATCATCAAAAAATATTAGCACAAATTTTCTAAGGAAGGGTTTGAAAATGGAATTCATCAACCCTTGAAATGTAGAAGGTGCATTGGTAAGGCCAAAAGGCATGACCAAAAATTCATAATGACCCTCATGAGTTCGAAATGCGTTTTTTGGAATATCTTGAGTCTTCATTCTAATTTGATGATATCCTGAATGAAGATCCAACTTGGTAAAATAAATTGCTCCATGTAATTCATCCAATAATTCATCAATCACAGGAATGGGAAATTTATCTTTAATGGTGAGCTTATTTAGCTCCCTATAATTCGGACACATTCGCCATGATCCATCCTTCTTGTGTACCAATACTACAGGAGCAGAGAAAGAACTTTGACTAGGTTGAATTATACCCGCCTCTAACATTTCTGCAATCATGCGTTCAATTTCGCTCTTTTGGAAGTAAGGATATCTATAAGGCCGGATGTTTGGAGGAACACTTCCTGGAATCAAATGACTAGCATGATCATGATCACGAATAGGTGGGAGTCCTTTGGGAGTTTCAAACACCTTGTAATGATTGTCCAAGACTTGTTGGAGATCTGCAGAAATAGATGATTTTGATGTTGTAACTTCTAGTGAGCATAATTGTGCAATTACGCCTCGCTGTTATTTCTTTAGAAGCTTTGTCATGACATTAGAGCTTATTATCCTTCCTGGCTTCCCCGCAATACCCCGTAATTCGACTTCCTTTCCTTCTGAAAAAAATTTCAAAAAAAGTTCTTGAAAATTAAAAGCTACCGTCCCCAAAGATTGTAACCATTGTACTCCTAGTACAACATCAGCACCTCCCATAGGAATGGCAAGCATTGGACTAGTCAATACATATTCCCCCATGGTTAGCTTGATATTATGGCATTTTCCCGAGCAATTTATAGTTCCTCCATTTGCAACCATAACTTGACATTCTGGTGCTGGGTATAGGAAACAATTTAATTCCTTGGCTACCTTATAATGAATAAAATTATGGGTGCTACCTGAATCAATCAACACTATTACCCTTTTCTTCTTTATATTTCCTTCTATCTTGAGAGTTTGAGGAGTGGTAATTCCTACCAGCGCATTACACGATATGGTTGGATTCATTTCTTCCTCTTCTAGGGGTGGTTCCTGGTGTATATCCTCTTCTTGTTCATTTTCTTCTTCTTCTTCACAATCTATGTAAAATAATTTCTTCTCAGCACACTTATGACCTTTAGTGTATTTTCTATCACAACTGTAGCAAAGCCCTTTTGCTCTTTTTCTTCCAATTGTTGTGGTGTCAACCTTGTAGGTTGTGGAAATCTAGGCGTAGAAACACTTCCTTCTTTATAGAATTGAGTGGTAGGCTTCCTTGTCGCCATAATTTTACATTCAACTTTTCTTGCCAACCTGAATGCCTTCTCCAATGAATCGGGTTCCAAAACGCGAACTTCATGTTGGATGTTATCCTTTAAAGTGCTTAGGAAGAGATCAATCCTGTGTTCCTCTGTAAGATCAGTTACCCTTATATTCAATTTTTGGAAGTCCTCAATGTGCTGCCCCACTAAACCCTTTTGTTTGAGATTTATCAATTGGGTAAAGAAGGTGTTGCTCTTTGTATCATCATAATGTGCTATCATTTCCTCCGTAAAAATTGACCAAGTGACAATTTTTTTACGGGAGCAAAGCCATTGATACCATACAAATGTATTTTTTTCTAAATGTAAAGTTGCAATGCGTACCTTTTGTGTTTTTTGCACGTTATGGAGATCAAAATATTGCTCCATCTGTAGTATCCATGTTACAGGATCCTTTCCATCAAACTTCCTCATATCCATTTTTGGAATATGGTGGTTCTTCCCGCCAACATTCGAGTTTATGAAATCACGATTAACATTTATTTTGTTCTCATCATGAGTTTCTTCTCCTATATTTCCGCCATTAGGAATCATTTCTGGTTTTAAGCTTGTCATCAAGCCTTCCATGTATGCTTTTAGATCACTCTTCATGTTTTCCATGTTGTCTTTCATGTCATCCATCTTAGCTTCCACGCCATCCATCTTAGCTTCCACGCCATCCATTTTAGCTTCCATGCATTTCTTCAAACCGTCCATCTTCACTTCCATGCCTTTCTTCAAAACTTCCATTTCATTTTTTGTTGCTCTTTGCGAGAGTGAAAACTGTTGCATTTGCTCTTGTAATTTTGATAAATCATGTTGCAATTCTTCATCTTCATGAGTCATAGTAGAGCCTTCTGAAGGCTTAATGGGTGTTGAATTCTTTTTAGGGGCCATTTTAAAATCCAATATTGATATCTATTCTACAAGTTGCCCTTGGAATCAATTCAACTTGATTCTTCAAACAAGACTTATGTAATTCGGAAAAACAAATACACACCTTTTACTAACTTTTAGGAGCTCGATATTGAAATTGAATTATCTCTGTAATTGAAAATCTTCGATATCTCAAATAGAGCCCTGTAGTAGCCCTCTGAAGCTTCTTTCAAATGCCACAGGTCTGACCTGATTTGGATTCTTCAAGACAAATTTGTGTCCACTCTCCCACAATGACCTAATTTTGGACTAGTTCAATAGAGCGAACTTGTATGACTTGCCATGTGTCACTTTTTTGTTCTTTTTCTCTGAAATTGATATCCAAGAAACTACAGGCCGTGTACTTGCGACCACTTTTGACGGCACTCCAATCAAATCTCCAGAGAGAGAGTTATTGAACTTTTCCCACGATCACCTCTTTGAGATGAAATTCAGGAGCCTGAAAAAGCACTACCTTCCATAGATCATATCTCCAAAAATATTGCGAACCAAGCTCTGAAATTTTTTGAAAAATTTCCTCAGGATTTTTGCTTCTCACCATACAAATTTGAGATTACAGACATTGGCTGAAAATTTTCGTAAAATTCACGCAATGGCTTGTTTGGGAGCTTGAAAAAAGACCTAACTTCTGAGATGATATCTCCCGAAAAATAATACAGACAAGCTCACAAAATTTTTAGAAAATATTCCTCGGGATTTTACTTATGCCCTAAACATTCAAACACAAACTTAAATAGAAAAAGTTATAATCACCAAATGACCTGTTTGGAGCAGCGAAACCCTAGAATCCAAAGCTCTGATACCAAATGTTGTGTAACCAGCTCCAAAAATAGAAGAAAAGAGATATCAACGCCTTAGAAATAAGCCACTTCAAGGAGGAAACCTCCAATACATTACATAAATGAACAATTCTTGGATGATACAATTTACAAAACCTCCTTTCTATATATAGGAGTCCATGGGGCCATAATGTAATCCTAGTGGGCCCCAATGTAATCCTAGCCGACCTAACAATAATAATTTAAGGGCACAATAATAACAAAATGGGGGTTACAAGGGTACAAAAATAACAATAAGGGGTTTACACTAACAATAATAAGGGGCTATACTAGTGATATAGGGACCTAACATCCGGTAGCTCCCACACTCCACCTCATCATCGACATGTGAGTAGTAGACATCCTACACAGATCACTCCCTCCCATGGAGTGCGTTTGATTTCTATTTTGCACTCAAGTTGCCATAATTGTTCATCATCCTCCCACTTATTCTCTTGTGGCACCTTTCAGATGGACCTCCATTCCAAACCTTATATTGGTTTTGCTAATGGTGCAAGTCGCTACTCTCGGAATCTAGCCTCAGCAGGTTGGGCCATTTTTACCCCCTTGCATTCGCTTGTTCTCTCGAAGGGTGTATGCATTGGTACTACTACCAATAATCAGGACAAATATGATGCAGTGTGAGGTTTATTAGCCGATTCCAATTCACATCTCATCCTCCACCTTCATGTTCCTTTAGATTCTCTGCTTCTTGTCATGCAATTGAATGGTGTTTATCGTGTGCACAGTCCTATCCTTTTTAGAAGATATTTATGATTGAAGCTTTTGATGCATGAATTTGAAATCATTACATTCAATCATGTACTTAGAGCACAAAATCACTATGTAGATAGCATTCCAAACCATATTCTAGATTGGCATTTAGCACATGCATTTAACACAAAACAATCACATCAAACTATCAAAATGATGCATATTGATAATATGTGTCGTATAAAATGTTTTAGAGTCCATAAACTCTGATACATATGACATGCCCATAGCATGTTACAAAAACCAAAAATTGGGGGAACCACCTTCCCCTACAGACTAATCACTATCTGGAGGATCCCGAGACAATGGCTCTGCTCCCACATCTCATAGATCATGCATCCCCTGTCTAGCCATCACCATGTGCTGCATGACCCCTCGCCACTCTGAGGGTAGACCAATACATGGCTCTATGTATTGGTCCTCTAAGTCCTTCCAACCATGCTCTCAAACACCAATCAAAAGCCTCTCACATCTATGACGGATGTCCTCTAGGAGGGTTGTTGCATCCTCATTTTGTTGTGCCCTCGATCCACTACATCCTGCAGCTCCTTATATTGCAGGTCGTCCCATATACCCAGACGGTTTTACTGGTGCTATATCTGCATACCAAAAGTGGAAGAATCAGTACCATATAAAATATTCAGAAACTTTAAAATGTACATAAAAATATTAGCAATTTTTCATGTACCATCGGGTCCCCATACTCGACCAGGAGGCAGTGGCAAATCCAGGTCCCCAAAATAACTCATCCGACTATAGGGATAGTCGTCTATGTACAATGGCATCTGATCCCAATGTGAAAAGAACTAGGGTTGGAACACCCTTCCGACTGCACCACCTCCTCCTCTACACAGTAGTTGCCCCCACTGGTGCATCTTGGGCTCTCTCCGGCCCCCATCCTGGAGCTATATACGAGGTCGAAGTGTCAGGATATTCTCAAAGAAGAGAAAGCACAAAACTGTACCATATGCACAGTCATGGTTCACTCGCTGCCTACATAGTGACAACTGTCATTTCAACAACGACAACATCATCTGGGACCACCCATAGTAAGTCCCACTCAACACACTCTCCAGCTGCCCTCCGGTGATGTGGTGGAGTGCCTAGTTGCCCAAGATCCACAACACCGTTGCAGCCACAGCACGAGTCTCTAACCTGTCTAGATCCCAGATGGGTATTCGAGTCCCCTTGACTTGGAGACCTAGTTGACAATGGCGCTCTGCAAACTCCATGATGTTCCGCCCTTGTGGTAAAACCGACTGCGTATTCCCAACAATCCCAAGTGGTGGAAGACCAGTCAGGAAATATATATCCTGGATAGTCAACTCGATCCGGTGCCCTTGCACTATAAAGACCTCATGGTATAGATCCCAATAGCTGACAATCCGGGCCAATAAGGGCTCTTCAAATCTCATTAGAGGGTTCTCCACAAACTTCATAACCCCAAACCTGGCTAATGCACTGCAGACACTTTGATCCTCCTGGATCTCTGACCGTAATGTGCCCAGGTCTCTCTCTCTCTCTCCAGTTAATCCATAATTCTTCCATATCTGCACAAAACCATCATATTTGTCAGTGTATAGATAGGAAAGACTATTTCCAAACCTCTCAGCCAAAAAATACCATAGAAAAACCCCTCCATGTCAGGTCGCACTTTTCAAGCCCAATACTGGGAAAGGTTGCAATTTTCTGTCCAAAACCTGCTACCCAAGTCGCAGGTTTTACCCCAAAAAGTGTGACCCAACCGTGAATAGGAGTAGGGGTCTGTTCCTGAGCTTTGGGGACCTAAATTGAACTTTCAATCCACTGAAATGAAAGAGTAGGGTTAGGCCTCTTACCTGCAACTAACGGATCTCAATTCCAATAGTCAGTTTGTCTACTACGATCGCTGCAAGATTTAGGTCCTTCTCTCCTCTCTACATTCACCACAGCTCCACATGCAAGTGAGTGAATTTGGAGGGAAAATGCCTTATTAAAAGAGAAACCCCTGATTTTTCTTTCACCTGCTGCGACCAAACCGTAGCTCAGTTTGAAAAATTGTCTACACCATTGGAAAACTTTCATCGAGCCCTCAAATGGGTATATGTTAGTTTTTTTCTTTTTGATACTTCACTAAGACACTTTTTGTCCATGAAGCATCACTTCACTACTCCCCAAAATTGAATTTCTTCACTTGCAACACTTGTACTTGGGGGCACCATTTTGTCCTCATACTTTTCCATGCTCGTGTCGATTTTCTTCATGAGTAACCATCATGTACTCATGTTTTTATGGTCCCCATTGAACCTTTTCTGTGTGGCAGCACCATCTAGTCGCCCTTTTTTAGAGCATCCAAGTTGACACATCATTACATCCATGGAGTCTATCTCGAGTCCCTTTGTATCCAGCTATAGTCCTCCATCCTTCATTGCTAGGTTCCTCTCTCGTGTCACACATTATGGCCTTCAGTCCCACTGTCCCCTATCCCTCATGATATTGTGTCAGTCGCTACCATGTCATCCATGCCCTTTATACTCTAACAAGGGAAGTCGTCCATCCGCTACTCAGTCCCCCCCATTTTTTCATCATCACTGGTGTCAGTCTGTCAGTCGCTCTACTATTTTCTCTCATGCTTTAGTTGAGGATCCCTTATTGCCTCACCTATGGCAGACCTCCTTCTGTCAACATCAACTCACTCATTCCAGAATACAGGTCTAGAGGGAAGTGTACCTTGGTTCCATCTTCCACTCTTGTTCGATGCCTCGGATTAGGCAAAGGGACTCCTTATTGCACTTTGACTTGACTGATTCTTAGCTCCAGCTCCTTTCAACATGTTTGAGATCCATATACTTGATGGTTCAGTGATGCAGCAGCTGATATCGGTGATTCTTGGGTGTGTGTGAGATGTCTCAACCCTCATGAGGGGGTGGCCCTACAGGTAGCCCCCCACATGCCCAGATGACCTCTTCATTACAGCCTTTTATGCAGCTCCATATATTTGATGATGTCGACCTCAGCCGCTTGCAGCGCCCTTTTTCTTGCATGTATCAGTTAGATTTTCAGAGCCCTTTCTTGTTTACAAGGGCATTTGGGTTGTATTTGTATCTCATGTACTCATATATTATTGTATAAGTCCTGGCTGTTATCCTAGGCATAGTATGTATGTGGGATTCATTATCATACTTTTACCTCGCTCATGTTTATGCTAGCATATACTATATTGCTCAGTCCCTTGTTTACTGGATACATTATTATTTCTACTTTTTCTCGGCGGGCATAGGTATGCCTCCATGGCCGCCTATAGCACAGGTACTCACTCATAAAAGAGACATCGCACCTGTAAGTCTCACCTCCTTAGGGTCTAGCCCTTTAGCGCTTCAGTCTACCTTATATTTCTCTCTCTTTGACTTCCCCTTCGATGTCTAGTGATTGAGTTCTTACAACGTACTTTGGTCATACGATTAGCTCCTAATGCTCACATGCTGGGGAGGTAATCTGTTACACCATTTTTTGGTCATCTAACCTATTACTATTACATGGACCTAAGTACACCATACAAGACCAATTTTACCCTAAGTAAAATTGCTTTCACTATGAAAAATAACTTAGTAAAACACCTTTATTAAGTTGTTTATGGTCTAAACAGGAAACCGCATGAGGAAATATTAAATAAATCCACATTTGTTTGATTTTCCTCAAGGAATAATTAGTTAAAAAACAATTTAATTAATATTCCTGGTCATATTTAACCCAAAACAGTAAAATTAATTAGATAAACTATTATTTATCTTATTATTTTCTAGGAATAATTATTTAAACCTTATTTAAATAATATTCCTTGTTAAATTTGACAAAATCACTCATAAATAGTTAAATAAATCACTATTTATTTAATTCTTACTCAACCACGTCCTTAAAATAATAAATAAATCATTTATTTATTTATTATTTACAAATAAAGGGATTTGACCCAAGTAAAATTCGTTTTCCCTCCAACAAAAATAATAAAATATTCCATAAAATTTGGATCTTGATTTGGTTAATAATATTTTAATTATGCACCAATATCTAGACTAACTCAATATTTTGTTATAAATAGAAAGGTTTTTCCATTCATTCATCACCTTTTGTTGCCTAAGATCACTCTAGATCTATACTTTTGGTTTGACTTTGACCCACCATCATTGTCATATTTCTCTATCCTTTTTCTTGTGAGCTCCCTTTGAGTTCTATTTTTGTCTAGGTTTTCTACACCATCAAGAGAGAGGAATTTTAGATCTGAAGTGCTGAAGACTTATAATAACCCATCCCATTGAGGAGAACTGGTAACATCCTTCTATGTTTTTCTCCCAGGTGCCCTTAATATAAAATTCATTTAACATATTCTTGTCTTGTCTATTGGATGCATGGAGTAAATCTTGTTTTATCTACTACTTAATGTCTTTTGATGCATAGACCTAGATTTTTGCAGCATTTATCTTGATCAACTAACTGCAGATCTAAAGATATTGGCAGCCATCTTTTGTTGTTAGGGATGTTTGTTATGCACCTCTAAAGTGGTATTTTTTCACACACTTGGAATTAATATTAATACTAACAATGGTTCTCTACCACTAATTTTATTTTTCTACACTCTAGGGTGAGGTCCATGTCCCTTCTCAATTGCACTGAACTTCTTGTAAGGATTCAAATTTTCTTTCTCATTTTCATCCTTAGGTATTTCCTGCTTCGGAGGCCATTTTCCTTTGGCATTCTCATTCCCGTTGCAATCACGATTAGGCCCATAATTATGGTTTGAATGCTCATAATAATGCTTCAGCTTCCCAATTACTTCCTCCAATGAGCGAGGCTCATCATACTCAATCTTACCCTTAAATGCTAATAGTATTCCATTGATGAACCTTTAGACCTTTGTCTTCTCATCCTTGAGGTAAGGCACATACCTCAATTGCTCCATAAATTTAGTTGTGTACTTTTCATCTGTCAAAAACCCCATCTTCAGCTCATAGAACTCCTTATCCTTTCCATCATAATATATTTCATAAAATTACTTCTTTCTAAAGAGTCTCTTAGAATTATGCCAACTCCACTCCTCTACCTTGATGCATCTAACATGCTTCAAATATTCCAACCAGATATTTTCCTTTCCATTGAGACTAAAAATAGTTATCTTGAATTTCATGTTCTTTGTATAATCAAGCAACTCAAAGAACTTATTCATCCCAAGTAGCCATGATTCAATACATTATTTTTTCTTTAGGTCTCCATAAAAGGTATAAGGCTTGGATTTCTTAAACTCATTTGGAAAGTACCCCTTATCACTCCTCTTATAATGATGATAACAATGATGACCATGATGTCTATCTGAATGAGAAATATAACAGAACCCATAAACACTACCTCCCCTATCGGGTATATCCATATATATGCCACCTCTTATAATGTCATCCATTTCCAACTTGTGCCTTGATCGAGACCTCCTACCATATGCCCCATTATTCCTTTCTGCTTGTCCATAATTGATTCTTGGTTGTCCCTGTATTTCTAAATTTGATAAGCTTTGAAGGATAACTACATTAACCTCGTCTTCTTTTCCTAAGATCTAGAAATTGTTTCTTGTGATTGAATTATCCTATCATTATCTGCCTTATAACTTTTGATATATGCCTTCAAGCTTCTTAGTGTATCTGCTATGTCAGGAGAGTACTCTTATCCTTATTTCTCAACTAATCGTTAATATGAGTCACATGAGCTATAATCCACCTATTTTAAGGGTCTTTAAACCTATGTTGTTATGTACATGTGAATGGTAGTAATTATTCGTAAATGTGAATGAATTTTGGTTGTGAGCAAGTACAACTGCTCCAACTATATAAATCATGTATAAATACCTGTAAATCTTAATAGAATGTTGGATTGGAATTCCTTTCTTGATATCTCTATGTCTAGTGTATTCTCATATATGCGTTCTTGCTACTATTAAGTATAGCATGTTCTTGCTCTTTATATCGTATATTTACAACATTTTGGCATCATTGTTGCTCCATTTGTCTAGGTGACAACAACAACAAATGGAGGTGGTTCGAACCTGCAAATCAGAAAATAAAAATGGGATGAATTGAACGAAATGGTGCAATCCAAATTTCTTCATAAATGTAAGATAATTTGTTAGTTGATCCTACTAAGTTGAAATACATGAATTGAAATGAGAAAATATTGAAAGGAAGAGAATTTTCAGGTTCGTAGAAGAAATATTGGTTGAAGATGCATGTAAACAAATTTTCAAAAGAAGTTTGATCGGCATGCTAAGACATGCAAACCCTTCTGTTTGTGACGTGGCCTTTCAAGGTTTGATGCGATAGGTGTTACTTTTGAGGACTTTGGATTATTATGTGTATTTTTTCAAGACAAATAGATTGTGTGGGGACTAGTGGTCAAGTAACTTCCTTCCACACAAGAGTCAGAAATTCTCGTCGTCGCTCGTACTTGGAAGAGCTCAGTTTTATATTGACTTTACATGTGAAAGAAAATTGTCTCGACTTGAAATAAAAAAAATATTTTTTTTTTTTTGTTGAGTAAATGCTAGTCCTAGGGTTGATTGCATATGGTCCATTATTTTTTGGTGATATCATTCAAATATTTGTTTGAAATACTTTTTATATTGTATGAAAACTCCATATATCTCTTGATTAGAGAGATAGAGACTGGGTTTCACTTCGTTGGCCCCTTATGTTACATGTTAAATATATTTTTATATTTCTTGTCACTTTACCTATGGAAAAGTTCACACTTATAAATAATTTATATTCACTCAATAATTATTTAAGTGACATTGGTAGAACCCTCATCTCGAAAAAAATAAATTGTTCAATGTTTCTGGATGGAACACTAAGTTTGTCAGCTGACAGTAGAAATAGTTGAGTGTTACTAGAGTTCCTAGCATAGTAGCAGCCTAAAGTGAAAAATGAAAGCACATGGACATGGATAGGCTCTGGCATCTAGAAAATGGAGGATTTCTTCAACTAAATTTATAATGTGGGCTTAAAAGAGAAACACTACCCCTCTTGAGATTATGGGGTTGTTCCCAACACCACTGTTTTGACTTTGTTGAATAGCAGGATCCCTTAAGAGGCCCAGATCTGAAGAGTAGTAAGGATAAGAAGGCGACAAAGTCCATTTTGGTTGACGAGAAAATAAACGTTCTATTTTGATGGACAAGTTGAGCTTTGTTTTGATTGCATAAAAAATGGATTTCAACTTACACAAAATTGTTGCTAACCAAGAATGGAGTTTTGATCAAGATTGGTTTCTAGAAAAGTCATTTTGAATATTTGACTTACGGAAATCGACTAGAACTACTACAAATATGATTGTGAATTATCTCTAAGCTTCGTAGTATTGCATCTATATTTGTGAACTCTAAAATTAGAAAGGTTTTGTTGGATATGCATGCATTCAAATCAAATATGGCATATTCCTTTTGACTCAGTCAACATTCCATTAGGCTGACTAATTACGTAATTAAAGCAAGATTATTATTTTGGTTGGTATAACCAACTTGAGATTTATTTTGATGTCTAACTGTTGGCTTACCAAAGAGTTTTCGGATCATTTTTCGATATACGAGAAAGAAGAAATCGGTCGAAAACCCATAACCAACATACTAATAGTAAATTTAACTTTTTTTGGTCGACTGGATTAATGAAGGAACTGGAATTAAAGATAGATGGGTGGGTTTATCGCTATATGAAGCATGGATCTCTGATAGGGTCACTTGTTTCATTAGAATGGGAAGACTTTGACTCCCAAGGAAGGAAGATTTGTTTATAATTTAAACCTATATCACTTACAACACATTTGGAAATGTATTGATAGATAAGTCATGGTTTGTTGAGTTTAGGAGCCACTATCTATATATGGGAAGAAATTGTTGTAAGTCCATCAAATTGAGTATTTCCTGAATGAGTTGATTTCTAATGCTGATGAGTTGCACAAGTGATTACAATATGATGGATTCAACTATACACATGTTAATGTTGGATTCAAATTAAATATGGAGAGAAAATATGTGATCAAGTTGAGAGAGAAAATCCCATTAGAAAACAATGCACACTTCAAATTAAAATGATGTGAATTCTTGATTCCATGTATTTTGATTAGAGCTTTGCAAATAAGTGAAGGACATTTTTTTTTAGTCTAGTATGTTGTTAGTTAAATTATATGCATCTTGCTGAGAGTCAACAACATCTAATGAATATTTATAAAGACCTAGTATTAGAAAAGTGTGACCAAGAGTTAAGTTTTAGTAAAAGTTTCACGAGCAATGTTGAAGAAGCAATCATAGTAAATTGTTGTCCATAAAAATATAAAAAATCCGTGCAGCATACCAAAGTATTCATTAAAACCACAACATATAATTTTGTAGTAAAATTAATAAAGCATTCAAGCAACAAAAACATTTCCACCAATGAATTTGCAAATACTGAAAAAATCAAGAACAGTAAATCATATAAGAAAAACATATACAAAAATATGAATGCTAAATATGGAGACAACATTATTCCATATTGTTTAATTCACCCCCCCCGATATAAATTGAAAAACCAATCTTGGGTTGTGAAAGAGGAAAAATGTAGGATGGTTGATTTGGAAAATGATCACTCATATGTTATTTAATGATGGACTCTCTGGAATGAAATTGTCGCGCTGGACTCGTCTGTAGAGAGAGCGAAGAGGAAGCCCCCAGACAAGAGAGGAGTTGACGACAGTTCCTAGTTGGAGTAGCAGTCCATATGATTGAGAAGACTTTAGAGAATGTGAATAATGGAGATATGCAAGAAGTGACCATTACCACATATACATGCATCTTCCTATCTAACTAGTGGTTTTTGCAGTTGAGTTACCTATGCAGACCGGTATCCGTGATCAATGCACAATAAGGATACTTCTGAAGAGAGCAGTGGTTCAATACATTTTTCATCCTTTCCTGGGACAAGAAAGGCATTGAGGGTGGGAGATATGTTGTGAGGGTATTTAGACCTATTTTTTCATGTACATTTAAATGTCAGTAATTATTAGTAAATGTGAATAAGGTTTGTTGTGAGTAGGTACAACCACTCCAACTATACCAATCATGTATAAATACACATAAATCTCAAAGGAATTTTAGATTGGAATTCATTTCTCAATATATTTGGGCCTATTTTATTATCATATATCTGTTCTTCTTGCTATCAAGTATAGCCTATTCTTTCTCTGCATATTGTATATTTACAACACAACCATTTTTCTCATCATCTTTGATCTTATTCTTCCTTCAAACATGCCATGTGAGATAAAACAAATATAAACATAATCAAACATAACTTAGCGAATTTCAGGGGATGTTACAGGTCATTTTGTCACATCCAATAAAATGGTCTTGAAATTAGATCAATAAATATCCATTGAAACTTTTCATTCATCCCTTGAAAAGCCTAGAATACTCTCTCTCCAAACGCTCTAGGAATTATGGGTTAAATAGCTTAAGAATATAATTTTTTTTCTCAATTTCACTTTCCCTTTACGCAACCTACATTTTTTCAAGATGTACATAGAGCACTTTCACTTACCAGCGCATGTTTCCTTTGCAGTAAGTGTGATGGTTCTCGAATTTGAAAAAAAATAAAAATAAAAATTGAAACTTTTCTTTCCAGAATCTTCCCTAGTGATTTTAACTATTTATTAATATATCAAGATATCAAACTCCTATACTTTATGTCTTATCTATTTTCCCTAGAACGTATCCTCCCTCATATGTGTATCTAATTCCTATAATGGTAAACCTCAAACCACCTCTTTTACCCTATAAATTCAATGCATCCCATAGAGTCTGAGTTGGCTTTTAGAGCTCTTTGTTATGCCCTCATGTTTTTTATTTGTGCTTAGGTACCCATTATCTATCCATGCACTTGAGTTTTTATTGAAGGCTTGCTTTGTAGAAAAGGAAGGACAAGATAGTTAGGAGACATCTACAAGTCAAGATATTTAAAGGGTTGTAACTTCTCCTAATTTCATTGATACAAAAAGTGTTTTTTCTTCCTATACTTATGTCTTATTAATGCATATGTATTACAATACCTTCTTGAATCATTGTTTATAGATGTTAGTATATGATTTTTGTATGTTTTAGTTATCTTGCTTGTTTCAATTTTTTTACAGGTTCCAGTTATAGCATTTGGAGTTGGAGATGGAACTTATAGGCAAGAAGAAGAGGATAAATTGTGCTGGATTCCAAGTAGGTCCTTCCTCAATGTTCTAATTTATCTAAGGAAATCATGTCATTTTGTCTATGTTTTTTCTATATCAAGCCACTAGATATAGGGAGTTAGTTTTTTCCCGTAGAAGGGAATTATCTCTCAAATAACTTGGTGATTATGTTGGGGATCAAACCCATAATATCTGGTTTCGCGGATCATAGATATATTAGAATGTTGTTCCACACACCTTTTGGTATATATGAAGTTACTCCATGTATATATGAGTATATCATAACACCCCCTCATATGGTTACACATTAGACAACGCTACTACAAACTACACTTCCACGTACCTTTGGGTATATTTTGGAAGTCCCCACTAGGTTGCAATCCTATCATAGCTAACTGAGTCAACTGCCTTGTCAACTGTGGTACATTAAACAAAAAAATCATGGATATTATTTTCACATACCGGAAATGGTATATTACAGTTGACAATGACTTTGTAAATATTTTTACCTAGTTTCCCTTTTTTTTATTTCTGTCTTTATTTTTCTAAAATTAAATAATCCACCATGGAAGAACACCCTAAACACCCTCTTATTTAACGTATAATGAAAATATTACCTCCTCTACCTCCAAAGGAAAAACCTAGGTGTTGTAAAAACTGAACTACCAAATTAGGTAATTATTAAGCTACTACTTATGGAACCACATCCAAAATTAATCAACTAGAATCATCACTTCCCATTAGTACTAATACCAAAGTTACCTCTTTGGAAACTGATAAGTTTGAAATAGTTGAAACTTCTCAGCTTGAAGTTGTTGAGTCATTAGAAACTAAAGTCAATGAAACTGATTTTTTCAAGGCTAAATTCTTGTAGCTTGATGTAATTCAAGTTACTGAACTTGTCACTTGAGAAACTCTTCTTTCATTTCACACACAACCTATGTCTTTGGGAATTGAAGAGGAACCCCTTCCACCTATATTACTTAGCATAGAGGAGATTACTGAAAAATATTATCCTATCCCTCAAACTCCTAATTTCATACCATTAGAATATGAATTTCCTACTCTCTACCAATATTTTCCTATCTTTACCTCTACTACTAAAACTAAAACTCCTTTATATCAAACTTCTAGTTTTAATTCACCTTTGAAACTTCCTCAGCAAATTCCTTTGAGAAGTCTAACAATGTTTGATTCATCAACAGTTTCTCAAATTTTATCTTCCATCATGAGTGAATCGACCAAATTTGTGGCAACTTGTACGTTTCCACTTCACCTAAAATTCACCTATATGGTGGTCCATTTGTACCTCCCAGATACGAATAATTGTCTAAAACATTTTCTAGTGCATCAACTAGTCCATGGAATTCTCAACCTTTCTCATATGGAATATTATTTGGTTTAAATTTATCAAGCATCCAACAACCTATTTCATCTCAAAATCCATTAGATCAACAACATCAATTATTTCTTAGTAGTTTAGGGAATACACAACAACAAACCCCATATAATACTTGGCACCCTGCCATTGGGGGGAAGTGGCCTCCTTGCACTCCTTATCCTCCCGCAGGGGGGAAACCTATTGTTTGAATCTTCCCATCCCTTGATATGATGTTACAGGTTGGTGGTCCACCTGTTATAAATCCTCTCCTACATGTGCTCCATTTCTAGGAATGGTTGCTACTCCTTGGAATCCTACCTTTCCCATTCAAATTGGTTTGATCTTGACTAAAATATCAGCCTCTCAACATGTTCTGGCTATTCCTAAGGTTTCTACTTATCAATTTGTCCAATCAATACCTCAACCTTCCCAAGTTACACCTCAAGTGAGTCAACCTCTTTAGGTTATATCCCAAAATCAAACTAGTAAAATGGTACCAGGGATCTCTCAAATCCCATATACATAGCCTATTCAAGGTGTATTACAAACTACATCTAACCCACTTGGTCATACCATTCCATAGATGCAAGTTAACCAACCTATTCAAAGCATTCCACAACTACCAAATAGTAAACCTAGTATTTGAATGACGCAAATTCCATCTAGGCAACCATTCCAAGGTATCCCACAAAGTCCTGTTGGCAAAAAAACCATGCAGAAAATTCCTTTTCAAGACTAAAATATTCAAAGTCAATCTTTCCAATCCTATGAAGGTTTTCATTGAATTTGGAAAATTGGTTTCCGTTATCCTGGTAATAAAAATCCTCCTTATCCTTGTGGAATGCAAGTGTTCATAGCTCAACCCATTCCATCGTATCTAGGATACCGTTCACCACAAGTTAACCTTTATCCACAAGGTCAACCTATACAAATTGTATTTAATAAGAAACTATTGTTCATTGCAATGCTTGAGTTACCATACCTCTCCCAGATAACAAATGACTTGATTTTTCATTCTCCTTGGTGGTCGGCTATTCCAACCAAATTGCAAAGTGACATTCTAAAGTTTAACGAAAACCCTGTCGAATATCTATCCAATCATGTCATGAGCTATCATTTATGGTGTTCATCAAAAAATTTAAATTACGACTTCATTCATTTATGACTTTTCTAGTGAACTCTTACCAGTTCAACAACTAAGTGGTATGTTGAATTACCCAAAGCTTCATTTAACAAATTTATTTCATCGGAAATCACATGTCTAACCCATTTCCAATTAACCATCTATTAAAAAATTGGTAGTGAGTTTTTTACCTCCTTAAACAAATATGAATGTAATCATATATTCGATCATATACATGAGTGGAGGCGTTAATTTCGTCTAGTCAAAACTTATATTCCTGAACAATTTTTGGAAAAATGGTTCATTAAATCCCTCCTAATTTATATAACTAAGAATTTTTCCAAAGGAGTATCTGTTATTGCAGAGAAATTCATTGCCCGTGCTCAATATCTAGCACGCTCTATAACAAGATACCCAATTATCCAAAGCCTTCACATACTATTCCACCTACTCCCTCAAAGGAATCACATGTTGCCGATGGCATGATTGGTTTTGTCGGTCAATAGTGAGTGAGTAAATCCTCTAATAAAAATAATTTGAAATCTACTCCAACTGTGACCAATCAATGCCCCTCTAATCCTGCTCTTGTGATTACTTCTAATATAAACATTGGTCAATCTAATAAAGGAAAATCTCAGCAACTTGGAAGTAAGAAAAAGGGTAAAGTAATGAATAAATAGGAAAACCATCCACAAAATAAGAAAAACAATGAGTCTCCTAGTGATAAGAGTAAGCCTCGTTACACTTGTATTATCTATAATTATGAGAATTTTACCAAGGATTGTCCACATTGACCATAAATCAATTGATTTTTGAAATCTACCTCCATTGTACCTATTGTGTTGATGGATCCTTTCCCTAACCAAGAGGTGAAAACTGTTACACAAGATGCATCTTCCTCTTCTCAAAACACTATTTTTATGTGTCAAAAAGATGTCCTGGTGACCACTAGAAAAAATATTATGGTGATGTGAATCGTTCAATTGGGAATGCTACTAATAAACCTTCTAATTCTACTCCACCAACATATGGCCCTCCACAAATTTAGAAACTTGCTCCTGAGATGACGATTAAACCTCTCAAAGGGGTGATTCATAAATCATCATTTAACCCCAATGAGAGAGATGAACAAAATTATAGTATATTTGAAGATTTAGCTCAAGCTCCTTCAATTATATCTACCCTTGAGGTTTTGCATAACTTTCTCACTCAGAAGAAGTTTCTATTAGCGACCATTGGAGTAGTGGATCCCTCTGATTCGAGACTCATTGTATTCAATCACGATAATTATACAACTAAAATTCCACCCTAACTTTAATTTATGATTCAAGTTGGGGTTATAGTAAAAAATGTGTTATTCCCTCACACAGCCACCAATGACACTCGAACATTTCATGGGAGAGGATTTAAGCCTTACAGAATTATAAATTTATTTCTTGTAGAAATAGCGAGTAAGAAAGTCTCAGTAGAGATCAAAGTCATTGAAGTACCTTTAGATTATAACCCCTTACTGGGATGTGCTTGGGTTTATTCTATGGAAGTTTTAGTCTTGTCATATTTTCGAATGATTGCTTTCCCTCATTAAGGGGGAATTGTGGCTATTAATCGTCCTTCCTTTTTCACCATTGATTCCCATACTACTGGAAACATACCTCTTGTGGGAAATACCCCACTACCTTTTGAAAACGATGGAGCCGAATTATTAAAATACTCATCCTTAATGGGAACTTGCATGCCTCCTCCTCTTGACATTCTCCGTACGGTTTCTCTCATAAACATGGTTTCATCTAGAATCTTTCCATATGATCCCTGTATAGTGCATGGTGGCCATATGTCGCTCAGCCCCGTTGAGTTAGCTTTTGAGGATATTCACTTGGCCTATTTAGAAAATAAATTAGTGAATTTAGTTGATGATTCCTCTCAAGATTCGGGTTTTTTTTCCCAATATGATATTTTTGATGACAACTTTCACACTTATTAAAGCATCATGGAGATCATGATGTCAGATGAGAAACTATGGGATCATAGTCATCATAGTTCATTTTTTTTCCCTCAATCCGAAACCCTTGAGAGTAATTTAAAAGGCTATTTTTACCCCAAGTTTATAGAGGACCCTCAAAACCCCATCTCCATTTATGAGGTGAATTGAGAGAATAATTTGGTGAATGTTGAGGAAATCATTGCCCTCGATATTATTGAAAATGTTCACATTGGTGCATCTTGTTCTATAGATGATATTAATATTTATAAGGACCTTTACCAAGAATTTTGTGATGTGTTTTCTTGGAGATATGAATATATTCTAGGGATTTATCCAAATATTGCGATGCATAAAATTAAAACATATTTGGATGCCAAACCTATTAGAAAATTTCTAAGCTTGGTTCACCCTAAGAAAGTTGTTGCAATTAAAGTAGAAGTTGAAAAAAAAAAGTATGGTTTCATTTTTCCAATTCCTTTAATTTATTTCTTCTCGAATATAGTTACTATAATGAAGAAACATCGTAGAATCCAAGTATGCATCGATTATCGAGATATTAACAGAGTTTTTCCTAAGGACAATTACCCAACCCATTTTATTGACAAAATTGTTAATGATTGTGCCAGGATTGAAATTTTATCATTTATGGAGGGCTTCTTTGGCTACAATCAACTCAACATACTCAGATCTGACCAACACAAGACTACATTAATTTTTCCATGGGGTATGTTTACTTATCACAAACTTCCTTTCGGTCTTAAGAATGCAGGAGAAAAATTCCAATGGGAAATCAATTATGTTTTTCACGATATTAAGCATATCATGCAACCATACCTTGATGATTTTCCTACCCAATCTAAGAGTCATCAATACCATTCAATGCATCTCAGGGAAATATTCCTACGATGTTGATACTATAATATCTAATTAGACCCCCATAGATGTGTCTTTTTTGTTCAATTTGATTGAATTCCAGGATTCATTTTGTCCAAACAAGGAATTTTCATTCATCCCCTAAGAGTATAGGAAATACTTGATTTTCCACCTCATTCTTCTCTCATTCACTTACAATGGCTACAAGGGAAGGTTAAATTTCTACGATGTTATGTTCCTAAATATGCATAACTAACCAAAGGATTTACTTGTTTATTGAAAAAGGGAATTCCTTTTCATTGGGATGATACCACTCAAAAATATTTTGATTCCGTGAAGGGTGTATTATCCCAAACATCGTTACTATATTCCCCTGATTATCATTGAGACTATTTCTTGTATCTTTTTGTGGTTTTTACCATGATCACTATTGTATTGGTACAAGAAGATTATTTGAAAGAAAAACACCCTATCTAATACTTGAGTTGTAATTTGAATGATAACGAAGGCAAGTAATCTGATGTTGAAAATTTATCTTTGGAAGTTGTAAAAGTTGTTCAAATATTTTTCCACTATATTCTGCTTCACGAGACTATATTGGTCTTTTATTGCAACCCTATGACCTACATCTTGGCACATCAATCACTAGGGGTAAAATACTCGAAGTAGATTTTTATCCTCCAAGAGTTTTATTTGGAGTTCATTAAATCAAAGTCTAAGAAATATTTAGTCTATGTCGAATCGATATGGGACCTACCCTCTTCTGCATCAGAATCAAGAATTGATGGCTTGATCCCTAATTAATTTTTTTTTCTGATCGACTCATTGTTATGGACATATAATCATCTATCTCTAGACCCAAACTTATCGACCTGAAACCACTCATTCCAATCAGCTTCAAATTTTGTACCAAGCTCACCAATACATCATAATTGCTGACACTCTTTACCATCGTGGTGTTGAAACAATTTTCTAAAATTTCTTCAATCATGAGGAGGTCGAGAAATATTTGAATTATTTTCATATCGCAGTATATTTCGGGCACATGTCTATATATGTTACTGTTTAAAAAATATTACCTGTTGGTTACTTTTAGCCAACCATGTTTAGAGATGTATCCTAGCGGTCCAAAAGTGTCACATGTGCCAGATCCATAACCATAAATCCCATTATTCACTGACTCCATTCCATCCAGTTTTCATTGTTGGACTCTTTGTCAAATGGGGTATCAACTTCATAACCTCTAACCCTCGCCTTTCCAGGGGGCATGGTTACATGATTGTTGTAGCATATTCTTTTATTAAATGGGCCAAAGTGCCTACCTATGAAAAAAATGACAAAATTGTTGCATTATTTCATTTCAACCACGCCATTGCCGAATTTTGTGTGTCACAAGCTATAATTACATACCATAGCATGAATTTTCACAATTACATAAGGTTTGAACTAACTGCCAAGTTGGGCTTCCGACATGATAGCTCAAATCCTTACCACCCATAGGCCAACGATCAAGAAGAAACCATTAATAAGGTTTTGAAAACAATGCTTCAATGCATGGTAGGGATTCATAAAATGAATTATCCTACTATTCATTTTTCAACTTTGTTGGCATACCATATATTTGTCCAAACCGTGACTGGATTCACTCATTTTCAGTTGGTTTATGATATAGAAGTTGTTCTTCCAATTCAATGTGAAATTTTTTCATTGAAACTTCTCGTTGAACTTATTCCTGCTACGTCCACTAAAGATGAAATTTTTTTTCACCTAGCTCGACTAGATGAGACTCGACGCAATGTCTTGATGGCCAGCAAAATCACAAAAAATGTGTGAAAGAACAATATGAACAATATTTTAAACATCGTTCCTTTTCAAAAAGTGAGTTGGTTCTCTTGTATGACCAAAAATCCAATAAAGTAGGAACTAGGAAACTTGAACCAATTTTCTTAGGTCCATATATAATTAAAATTGAACATGCGAAAGGGTGTTACGAGCCTATATACTTTGGCAGAATTCTAGTGGTGAAACCTCGAAATGGGTTGTACCTCAAAAAATACTAGGCTTACATTATTTCCACATAGTCACTATGTACATACTGTATAGGCTTTCTAGTGTGTTTTTAATGTCATTTTCTTGGGATTTTTCTACCACCTCTGCTTATCTTGGATTACATTTGATTCGCAAATGTTGACGTTCCCTCAATAATATGTTGGTTATGCTGATGCCACTAGTTGTAGTACCTGGAACCTTTCCTCCACAACGTGGGAAATTTATGCTCCAAATTATGAGTTAGTGAGTTTTCAAGGAACTTTCTTTGGTCACATGGTATTTTCCATGTATTCTTCAAAATCAATTCACAACTTGTGGTGTTACATTCAAATAATGTTTGTTAAGTAAGAAGTTCAACTATGTTACGTGTTTTTTTAAGGGTTCACCTCTTAGAGAGACATTTTGATTACATTCAATACCAACATGTTCTTATGAGTATAAATATATTAACAAATGCGCTAATCAATTATGCGTTAGATACAAATTTGTGACATATGTAAAAAAAAACCATCATCATACATTGTGCAAGAGAGTAGAATAAGTAGAAAACATATACATAAATACAAATTTGTATATAGTGTTTGGTTTTAAAAAATTGCATTTGAAACACATATGGCCCATGGCCTATAATATAAAAATACATGTAGATGAGAATGTGGCTCAAAATTTCCTAGGCAACTAAACCCAATGATGCTCATGATAGCATATGATTGTGCGGGAAACATTGCGCAGCAATCAACTAATATGAGTTGGAACTAATATAATGTACTGATCTAGATGGATAGGGACCTCATCAACCCTGATGTCTGGTACACTTCGGGTCAAACCCACAACATGGTGCTCAAGTTCGGCAAGAATCTTCATTGTGTCGAGATCGTCCATCTCTCTCTCTTCCCCTGCAACGCCGATATGTAAAAGTTGTGTTTTTTCCCGTTGATGAAGAGGAAACATGTATACTAGTCATATATGTCCAATATTTGGATGTAAAACCAATATTTAGTCTCTGATTCATAAAAAACAAAAAAAGGTTGTAAAACTTACAAAAAAAAAACCCAAAATGGCATTATTTTTACCTGCTTCACTCCATTGCTTGCCTTGAGGTAAAATAAGATCTGGGTCTCCAAGGAAATCAACTCTAGTGTACAGGTAGTCTTAAATCAAAATCATATGCTCCTACATCCATCCAAAGAAGGTAGGAGTAAATGTCATCATAGTTCCTCCTTCGTGGTGCGCCATCAATTCCACTGATTTCCTCATGTGAGGCTCTCTAGGTTCAGGAAGCTCACGTGATATCCATTGAAGTAGTATTAATGGTAACCTCTGTAACAACAATTTTTCCGCAATAGAACCATACTTGAATTTATTCAATCATATAGTCTTTTCTCTATTGAGTTATTCCTTTAGATTGACCAATACCCTTTCACACCAGTTGAATATTGTAGACACCAATAACTCTAAGGCATATGGAATTTGGGACTTGGTAGCTAAATGTAGAGAAGAACTACTATCCAATTGAGTAATGGTAAAAAGCATTTTCATAAGGGAAATTTTAATAACATAGTGTATATCAAGTTTCCCACCTTTAGTTATTTGAGAAAAAAGATAAAAATGGATAGCTATGTAGTCTCTCATTGTCATTCCACCTCTCCTGAATCCAAAAAATGAAATTAGAGCCCCTCTACGTGAAATTCATATAAGAAGTAAATTCCTTCAACATATATTGTGACAATGTGCTCTCCAATAATGAAGTATTTTCCATGTGTGTCCCATTCTCTTAACAAATATTCCAGCAAATCCATTTTTTCCCTCATGCGCGAAATCATAAAGAATTGAATTTGGTGTGTGTGTGTTTGGGAGGGTAAGATATAGAGAAAAAAGAGGAGATATGGAGGGTTATATAGATATATATGGAGGGATGATAAATGGAAGAAGATTTCTTGCACTATATTCATTGATTTCATTATAAATGGTGATTTCTAATTCTATTTGATTGGTTTCAATATATGCGTTGATTTCAATATAGATGGTGATTTTTAATCCTATTTGATTGCTTGCACTATATGCGTTTATTTTAGTTTATATGTTGATTTCTAATCCTATCTGATTTCTTGCACTAAATGCATTGATTTCTGTGTAGATGGTGATTTCTAATCCTATTTGATTGTTTGCACTAGATGCATTGGTTTCAATGTAATTGTTGATTTATAATTATATTTGATTGTTTGCACTAGATGCATTTATTTTAGTGTAGATGTTGATTTATAATCCTATTTGATTGCTTATATTAGTTGCATTGATTTTAGTGTAGATATTATTTTCTAATCCCATTTGATTGTTTTTATTAGATGCATTGATTTCAGTGTACATGTTGATTTCTGATTTGATGTAACTCGAAGTATGATGGAACATTGATTTTAATAACAATGTGCATTGGTTTCAGTGTAAGCACAAAAAAATTATTGACAATGTGTATTGATTTTTTTGTTATAGTAATTCAACCTATTAATATTGGAAAGCAAGAGAGACAAGGTATAATGTTTACTACAATAGCTCAAGCTAAAGATTTGAATAGTTTACAATTTCAACTACCCTTTTCATATAATCGATATGAAAAGATGGAAAAACTAACAAATAATGTAAATATTTTGTAAATTTGGCCACTCATTAAAAAAAATCAAAATTACATTATTTCTTTTACTTTGAAAAACAAACTATAGATGAAAAAAAATCATCAAGATATTCTTGAAGGGAAAAAATTATTTGAAACATTAGCAAAGAAACAAATTATTTCAAGAGTAATCTTGGCACACTAAATTATTAGAAATACTTTTCAAGATATGTTTAGCAATACATGGAGGGATGCTTTTAAGAATTAATTAGTTGTCAAAAGTTGTGATACCTAAAATTAAATGAAATATATGTGTAGTATCAATCCTCCTATAAACTATTGACAATATTTTACCCCTCCTTCACCACCAACTAATTACTAACAAGAAATTACATGCATACACTTAGAGAAATATAACACAACAATTGTAGTATTCACAAACATTACCATCTAAATCCAAACACATAAAATTAAATAATAGAATGATATGGTAAAAAATATAATCTAAATTTCAAAGTATGAAATTTATCTCAAACATATACAATAATGATAATCTAAAAATTTGATATTGTTGCCCTCAACTCAAACCAGCCCAGATACATTTAACTCGAGATTTATCATGCACAGAAGGATCAAATCTCTCGATGCAAACATTTTTTTTAAAGTTTTCTCCTCGAGATATTTAATCTCTCTTAAAACATGATAAATATGGAATTAGACGGATGTAAACTGGTTAATCTCTCAACCCTAAAAAAAAAATTGCTACATGGGAATTTAACTTTCATCCACATGCAAATGAGTTTCTTTAATGGCACCCAAATTTCAGCATTTTTTATGCCCCAATGCTTCATTTGTATTGAAGTTCTAGCACCCCAAAGAGCTGTATTAATTCTTCGAGTTGATCTTTCATGGCACCTGTAATTAACTACCCGATGGAGATGGTTGATTGTAATATCACAAAACCGGGATTTTATACAACAATAAGAATACCTTAAGGTATTCCAAAGTTGGAGAGAAGCAAGTTATCAACTCATACAGTGTATTTAAACACATAGCTTTCATAGAACAATCACAACAACAAACTATGCCTTTATTCAATGTCACCGGGAAAAGCAGTGATTTTGGCCTCAAAAATGTTATTTTCTGAAGATTGAGTTATAAAAGTAAAAAATAATGGTTTTTTCCCTTATAATAGGCAATATAGCACATGCATGCAAAATATTTTCAAAGAAAAATTCCTTTAGCCTAGTTAAACAGGCCTCCCATGCTCTAAACAACTCAAAATTGACAAAACCCCAAGACTGCAACACACATAAATTGCTGCATAAGAGATTGCGTAGTCTAATGGAGGTAAAAATAATAAAATAGGAAGATAAATCGGACCTTATTATTATATTCATCAATTATTCATAAAAACAGAGATCTAATCTCTTTTATACAGATCCAAGAAGACCTGGCAAGGGTTTCTTGATAGAAATGATATACATGAAAGAGATGCTGCAGATTTGTGGCTGAATCACACTGTGTAGCTAAAGATCTGCATAAAAATGGCTAAAAATTCAAATAAATGGTTGTATATGCTTCCTCTAGCTTTCCCAAAGAAAGGTTGATCCTCCTCTTGGGAAACTAGCTCCTCAAAATGGGGTTTTGACCCCTCCCACTACACACCTTAAGAAATAACATAGTTTTCTGAAGGGACTATGTTTTTTATGAAGGTAAGTGCTTGGCCCAACATCAGGTAGTGGAAAATTCATATCAAAAACCTCCTCTTATATTTCTTAGACAAGATCTCCAAGAAAGAGTAGGGAATCCACACCCGGGAAAACCCTTGCACTAAGCAGTGCAACAACTTAGATAAACAACCAAGTACGTAGGAAGTATAAGTATACCACATAAAAATATAATCTCCAATATTTCCATATTCTTGCCAACTCCTCCATTATATAAATTACGAGCTTCCTCGCCAAGGGTCCCACCCACTATGAGGTTGCTTCCATGCAAAGGCTCCTCCACCATATTTACGTTGTCCCCATGTGCCTTGCTCATCCTTTTGCAGAGTTTTTTTATTTAGTCAACCTTGACTGAATCTTCATGCCCTATCCATTTTCACACTCAAGGTGCCTTCATTTTGACTAGATGGATTGATCTCTATTCACATTGAGCTGGCTTTATTTAGGATCCACTTCCTTGAGAATAAATCATGTTGACTTGGTCAAACTTAACCTTGTCCACATAGTTTAGACCTTGTTAAATTCACACATGTGGATGCTTGATTTGGTTATTTCGTGATCCCTTTCCACATTATGAGGGGTTTGTATCCATACTTGAGCAAATTATGAGCCTCCTTGCCCATTTATTCATCCATCTAAGTTTTAAAAACAAAATTAGTATTCCCATTAGCTGAAGCCAATTTAGGAATATTACAGTCTCCCCCTCCCAAATGTTGCTTGTCCTCAAGCAACTACAAGGGTGCTGCAAAATATCCCCTCCTTCTCTTGTGGCCCCTTCATCCAATAGTCTCCACCATTGCTTCATAATTTCTGCAAAAATTCCATCTCTCAATGGCTCCTCCCAAGTGTGCAAGTTGGCCTTTGGTTAATAACCCCAAGGGCCTTCCTTATAAAATAATGGAAGGTCTATGTGGAAACCTCCTTGTTGATCCATGGCCTTTTCAAGATAGAAGTGATGACAATCATGGGGAATTTCATCATCAATGAAGGTCTCCCTCCTCCATGCTATCATCCAAATAAAATGAATCACCTTCCAGCTTGGTAATTCATAGAAAAGCTCCTCCCAATTGCTCATGGGAGGCATGCCCCAAGTTCTCCAACCAAACATATGGTCCCGATCATAAAGAAACAAGTGGTATACAATGGTGGCCATATAGTTTCCCATGCTCCCCTTAGAACATGTAGTGCAGAAAATGTAGGGACTTTCTTCCCCCAAGGACACATCCAAAAAGTGTGCCTCTCCTCCAACCATGCCCCCAAAAAATATAAGAACATATTAAGCATGTGGGATCATAAGTAAGATCGTGCTAGCTTCCATATGCAATAAGGGAGAAGGAAAATGGTAACTCATGTGAAATCAGTGTAGTTTTCCTCCTAACTGCCATAGAATATGATATGCCAAGCATTCTCCCCAACACTTGTTTGCTTCCCCATCCTTCTTGCATGGTTGGAGAAGGTGTATTATGGTTGGTGTTAAGGAATCACACCATGAAGAGTACATCACCTCTCCAAGATCTCCCAAGGAATGGCTAGCATCACCATTGTTCATGGCCCAAAATGGCTCATGAAGCCCATCAGGAAAAGTGCCCCCTCTTGGAGCCAAGACCTGCACATGAGTGTTAATAAAATGCAAGTATATAATAAATACATCATGAGGTTCAGCAATATAATGTTTATAATACACTAGTGTAAAATCAACAAGGTAGCTCATGGATGAGCTCCTTCTCACACTCAATGAATAAGGAGGTGATAATGATAACTCTTCCCAAGAGCTATGTTCCTCCTCAACCAGAAAATGATCCATGCACTTACTCATATGAGAGTGCATCTCCTCTTTGAAATTTTCCCACATGAATCCATCTAAGATAGTATGATATGTTCTAATGAAACTAGTGGGGTTTGAAAGCAAGACCTCATAGGTTGTGTTAAGTAGTTTATTCTTTAGTTTCGAATCTTTAGTTAAGTAGATCTGATCCTGAACATAAATGATCCCATCAACTACCTTATACATCCCATCCATTTCTTGCCCATCAAGAACCTTACATGTGAATAGGTCCTTGGAATATTCCATCAAGAGTTGGGACTCCCAATAAGGGTCTAGGCTTCCCAATAGTGACACCATTGTAGAAGTCTGAAATGATGCATTTACCATATGATGGCTCTCCTCCTTGACATGCTTGATGTCAAAGTCACATGTTGGATTATTCCCAACTTTATTTTGCTGCCTCTCTTACAGCTGATCTTTCTCAAGACAAGATTGAAGTCTAGGAGAGTCACCCTCCTTTTGAAAGGTTATATTCCTCCAAAACTTCCACAGTTTTTCTCCCGCATACAAAAATGGAGGTATATTTTTGTTATATTCAGAAATTTTCATTATATATTGGAGTATCCTTTGTTTCTCCAAAGCTATGGAGTAGCCTTGTGATACTATGCTCATATCAACACATATTTCTGAATCTATCCCCTCCAATGCAAAAAGATGAATGGAAGATAGCAAGGTCAATTTCAGAAATTTGCTTAGCCTTCCATCAATTATTCTTAGTGCTATAGTGGCTCATTCCAAGGTTCCCTCTATAGAAAAATATGTTGTTGCTGCATATAGTTGATAGAACACTTTATTTTTCCTCCAATAAGGAGGTCTTCCTGGTGAAAAGCCTCCTTGCAAAGAGGCATCAAGGCATAGAGTAGGATATGGATGTAGGTGGACAGATTTTTCCCTACCTTTATTGCACAGGTCCTCTTGCCTTATTTTTTATTTCAAGCTTTGAAACAGAGAAGGGTACATTCTCTTCATATTGTGATGCCCTTCCTCCTCTTTTCCTCCTTCTATCCGCAAGATCTAATCATTTGACAATGATGGTACATGCTGCTCATGTGTTATGCCAAGAGCTCTATGTGTGAGACCTTTTAGAACTCCTTGCAAGAGTGCAAAAGTTTCTTTTCTTGGAGCAAGTGCTCCATCCTCTTCTTCATGAGGTGCTTGAGGTTCCATTTTCATGACTACATTATCCTCTCTTGCCTTCCCTTTCTCATCTTCAATAGTTGAAGCTTCCTTATCTCCAACAAGAGACCTTAGATCTTGGTATTCTTTTGAAGAAGGAATATTCATGTCTCCATTTTGAGAATAAAGCCCTTCATCCAAAGGAGATATTTCCCTTGGAAAAGTATCAAACAAGCTCACCTCCTCTTTAGTGGTTTTCAAAAATAGATTTGGATTTATAGACCCTCCCAACTCATGCAAAAGTTCTGTTTGATGTGGTTTGATAGTTTCAATAGAAGATGTTTCACATGAAATATCATCAAAATTCTCTACTAATATTTTAATGAACCTTGCATTAGTATATGTATTTACATTATTTAAGGAAAATGATTCAAACAACCACCAAGCATAGGCCTTACCCTCAAAATTCAGCGTTGCTACTTTCATGGCTTCAATTTCTTAAACTTGATGTTGTTGCAAAAAGGTGTCTAGCTCCTTAACCCAAGCCCTAGCTGGACATAGAGGTGATCCATCAAAAGTAGATAGAGAAAATATACCCTCACCCTGATTCTTTCTCCTTGTGCTCTTTTCCTCCTTCATTTGGAAAAATCCTTGGAAATTCAAGTAATCTTTGAACTCCTCAGATTGAGCTTCATATTCCTGCAAATAATCACCAAGAGTATTCCTCTTTGGCACATCTCCTTTCTTCCTCTTCATGAAGAAATTGCTGATAGAACGTGGTTGTTAAGTCCCTATATTAATAGTGTAGTCCCTTATTATGTTAGTGTAGCCCCACTTATTGTTATTTTTGTACCCCTGTAACCCCCATATTGTTATTATTGTGCCCTTACATTATTATTGTTAGGTCGGCTAGGATTACATTATGGCCCCATGGACTCCTATATATAGAAAGGAGGTTTTGTAAATTGTATCATCCAAGAATTGTTCATTTATGTAATGTATTGGAGCTTGCCCCCTCGAAGTGGCTTATTTCTAAGGCGTTTATATCTCTTTTCTTCTCTTTTTGAGTTGGTTACACAACATTTGGTATCAGAGCCTGGGATTCTAGGGTTTCGCTGCTCCAAACAGGTCATCGTGGCATTTTCGCTATAAATTTTTTTCTACGAAGTTTCAGAAGCTGAAATTTTTAGGGTACGAATCTGAAATCCTGAGGAAGATTTTCTAAAAATTTTAGAGCTTAGTTCGCAATATTTTCGGAGATATCATCTGTGGAAGTTAGGTGTTTTTTCAAGCTCCTAAACAGGTCATCGTGGAATTTTCGCTATAAATGTTTTTCTACGAAGGTTCGGAATCTGAAATTTGTATGGTGTGAAGCTGCAATCCTGGGGAAATTCGTCAAAAAATTTCAGAGCTTGGTTCGCAATATTTTGGGAGATATGATCTGTGGAAGGTAGTGCTTTTTCAGGCTCCTGAATTGCATCTCAAAGAGGTGATCGTGGGAAAAGTTCAATAAATCTCTCTTTGGGCAGTGGATTTGAGTGCCGTAAAAAGTGGTCGCAAGTACACAGACTGTAGTTTCTTGGCTATCAATTTCAGAGACAAAGGACAAAACAGTGACACGTGGCAAGTCGTACAAGTTCGCACTACTGAACCAGTCCATAATTAGGTCATTGTGGGAGATTGGACACAACTTTGTCTTGGAGAATCCAAATTAGATCAGACTTGTGGCATTTGAAAGCGAATTCTGAAGGCTACTTTAGTGCTGAATTTCAGATATTTAAGAGCTACAATCGTAGAGATAATACAATTTCAATATCGAGCTCCTCAAAAGTAAGTAAAAGGTGTGTATTGTTTTTCCCGAGTTGCATAAATCTTGTTTGAAAAATTAGTTTGAAGTGATTCCAAAGGCCTATTGAGCATATATTTCAGTATTGAGTTCTGAAATTCCTATTAAAAATAATTCAACACCCATTAAGCCCTCATAAATCTATACTATGATGCATGAAGTGGAAGAATTGCAGTATGAGATATCAAAATTATGGTACCAAGTGCAACAAATTTCGATCTTACGAAGAGCAACCGAAGCTGACATAGATGTTTTAAAAGAAGAAATGGAGGCTAAGTTGGATGGTTTGAAGGATAAAATAATAGCTAATATGGATTATAAATTAGTGGAATATGACATCGAGCATCAACAACAAGTTCTCCAACTCTCAAAGGATAACCTAACTTTGGTGCAGAATCGAATGAAACAACAGGAATATCAACATCACATCGAAAGAAGTTCTAAAGCGGTCACAAAAACAAGAACTCTACAAGTACGATCAATTTCAGAGTATCTCAGCAAGTGGAATAACTTTCCTGTAAAATATTCCACATGGGAGGATGAGAATTTTATACAGAAGCATCAAGAAATAATCAAGCGTTGAGGACAACACTTGTTTGAAGGAGAGGGGCATGTTAAGTTCCTATATTAATAGTGTAGTCCCTTATTATGTTAGTGTAGCCCCACTTATTGTTATTTTTGTACCCCTGTAACCCCCATATTGTTATTATTGTGCCCTTACATTATTATTGTTAGGTCGGCTAGGATTACATTATGGCCCCATGGACTCCTATATATAGAAAGGAGGTTTTGTAAATTGGATCATCCAAGAATTGTTCATTTATGTAATGTATTGGAGGTTGCCCCCTCGAAGTGGCTCATTTCTAAGGCGTTTATATATCTTTTCTTCTCTTTTTGAGTTGGTTACACAACAGTGGTAGATCTGATGATATGGCTGAGTGCTCATATCCATAAGATGAGGATTTAGAATCTTCCTCTTGTATAGATCTTCCTGAGGTATTTTTGGATTTATCCCTCCTCATTTCTTTGATGCCCTTGCTTCTACCCTGTAGATTTGGAAAGAGAAGTTTTGAGAACCTCTTTTCTCTAGAAAAAAAGGGTTTTCTCTGATTTATTCTGCAAATCTCCTCCTCCCCATGAGAAGACTCCATAATTCTTGAAGCTCATAGGCTGAGCCAAGATTGTTACTTTGATACCACTGTAATATCCCAAAACCAGGATTTTCTACAACAATAAGAATACCTTAAGGTATTCCAAAGTTGGAGAGAATCAAGTGATAAACTCATATAGTGAATTTAAACACATAGCTTTCATATAACAATCAAAACAACAAACTATGAATTTATTCAATGTCAGCAAGTGGGGAAAAGCAGTGATTTTGGCATAAAAAACGTTATTTTATGAAGATTGAGTTATAATAGTGAAAAATAATGGTTGTGTCCCTTAGAATAGGAAATATAGGACATGCCTGCAAAACATTTTCAGAAACAAATGCCTTTAGCCTAGTTAAACAAGCCTGCCATGCTCTAAACAACTCAAAATTGACAAAACCACAAGACTACAACACACAGAAATTGTTGCATAAGAGACTGCGCAGTATAATGGAGGTCAAACTCAGAAAATAGGAAGATAAATCATATATTCTTATTATATTACTCAATGAGGCATAAAAACAGAGATCTAATCTCTTTTATACAGATCCAAGAAGACCCGACAAGGGTTTCTTGACAGAAATGATATACATGAAAGATTTGTTACAGATCTGTGGCTGAATCACGCTATGTAGCTAAAGATCTACATAAAAATGTCTGAAAATGAAAATAAATTGTTGTAGATTCTTCCTCTAGCTTTCCCAAAGAAAGGCTGATCCTCCTCTTGGGAAACTAGCTCCTCAAAATGGGGTTTTGACCCCTCCCATTACACACCTTAAGAAATAACGCAGTTTTCTGAAGGGACTACATTTTTGCTGAAGGTAAGTGCTTGGCCAAACACTAGGTAGTGGAAAATTTATATCAGAAACCTCCTCTTATATTTCTTAGACAAGATCTCCAAGAAAGAGTAGGGAATCCCCACGCGGGAAAACCCTTGCACTAAGCAGTGCAACAACTTAGCTAAACAACCAAGTATGCAGGAAGTCTAAGCAGACGACATAAAAATATAATCTCCAATATTTCCATATGCTTGCCATATCCTCCATTATATAATTGATGAGCTTCCTCACCAAGGGTCCCATCCACTATGAGGTTGCTTCCATGCAAAGGCTCCTCCACCATATTTACATTGTACCCATGTGCCTTTCTCATCCTTTTGCAGTGATGTTTGATTAGTCAACCTTGACTGAATCTTCATGCCCTATCCCTTTTCACACTCAAGGTGCCTTCATTTTGACTAGCTGGATTGATCTCTATTCACACTGAGCTGGGTTTATTTAGGATCCACTTCCTTGAGAATAAATCATGTTGACTTGGTCAAACTTAACCTTGTCCACATATTTTAGACCTTGTTCACACATGTGGATGCTTGATCTGGTTATTTCATGATCCCTTTCCACATTATGAGGGATTTTTATTCATACTTGAGAAAATTATGAGCCTCCTTGCCCATTTATTCATCCATCTAAGTTTTAAAAACAAAATTAGTATTCCCATTAGCTGAAGCTAATTTAGGAATATTACATTGATGAATGCATCAACGTCCCATGGAGAAACAGTTTGAAGTTGATTTTCAAGAAAATATAATATAATTCTAGGTTTTTAATGGATTATGCATATGTGTGTGCCGAAATATTAAATAAAATATTATATATGACGTGTTTGTGACATTTTTTTTCAAAGGGACCCACTGGGAACTTGCCCTAGAAGTTGGAAAGTGTAACATTTATATTGAAAAATGGAGATAGGAATAGCGACTCCTGAGGTTCTAATTTCCCACCAATTCCATAAACCTGGACAGGAAAGTACACAGAAATAGAGTAATGGTGAGCAATTAAAAAAGGGAATATACCCATTTTCAAATGAATATGATTACTAAATTATGAAAAACTAGATTGTACAGAAATGAGACAGCTGACTCTAAAGAAACTAGCCTCATTGCAGTACTCTAATTAATTAATTAATTAATTAATTAATTCTTCCTGGGATGAACACATCATGTGGATGAGGATTTTCTTATCTGAATGGGATGAAACCATCATGTTTGAAAAACTAGTTATTATTTTTAGGATTTAAAAAATAAGTTGTTTAATTATTATATGTTACTTATTATTTGTAGGATTTAAAAAATAAGGTGTTTAACTATTATATGTTTTATAATGTTTAATAATAATTTGGTGAAATGTTTTTTTTATGAAATTATGGTATTTTGTTGTTTAAAATGTATTTTTTACTATATATATGGGTAAAAATGCGAAGGTGGGTTACATTTTTGCGAGAATCGCGGTGGAAAATTCATTTTCCCAACAATTCGGCCGAAATTTTATAACTATTTGACATTTCGGCCAAAGTTTCAAAATTAGTTCGGCAGAACTAATTCTGTCATTTACATTGACTACATATTGATGACATGGGCAAACATATTTTTGGCCGGAGATGGGAAAACCGACAACCAAATTTCAGTCGAACTAATAGCTCGGTCAAACTATTATTCTCTCCAAACTTTTAAAATAATCCGGCCGAACTTTTCCTTATAGAAATATCAGCCCGCAATCCTTAACAGGTTTCGGGCTTATTATCATTCTCACATATGTGTGTCATATGTATCTCTCGTGTATGTCTGTTTGTTGTGTCATCTCTGTGTCATCTATTTGTTGTTGCAGGGCCTTGGTGTTGCGCCACAGTGACAAGGTGAGAGAGTTGTTGCTCTATTTTTTTTTGTGAATTTATTTATTTATTTTAAATTGTATTACTCTATTTTTTTGTTTGCAGGGAATTTGATTTGTGTCCTCCATGATGTCTTCGGCGATCTCCCGCCTCGTCTGCTTGTTGTAGCCTCATCATCTTGTCGGCTTTGAATTTCCAAGCGTGTGTCGTCGTAACCTCTGATTTTAACCAGAAAATAAAATAAAATTAGTCGTTAAAATTTAAATAAAAATAGTCCTTATGATTTATGGTTGTAGATTTCTATGTCTCATCAACAGAAATATTCTTTGATAGGCTAATTATAGATATTGCGATTTAGAAATGCATAACATAAAGGTTATTCCCTTGAATACTTGGCTGTCTGACCTATCCCTCCCTTCGGTACCTCTCGGCCGCTTCTAAGAGCTTTAGCGAATAGTCTCCATTCTTGCAATTTGAAAGAGAAATAAAAGATACTTTCTGTCAGCCTCCATTCATGTAATTTGAAAGTAGTTATTTAGAACACGAAAAGTCTTGCACAACATCTAGATTCCATTATAGCATATTAATAAATAATTATTAGTTTTAGAAATAATATATGTTTTCTTTTCTTATCTACCCAATTATTCTTAGTATTCAGCAACGAAAACTATAAAACAAAAGAGAAAAGCTTATGAATAAAATTAAACACTGCAAAGAAATTCACACACAAAATTCAGAAACTCAGAACACTGGTATATTTATTCAATGGTTTTACACAAACACTCAACTTTCATACATTCAGAGAACCATCACAAGGTTCTCTAATTGTAATTTTGTTCTCGACCAAGGAAAAAAAAGGAAAGCCAAGCTATATATAACCGAACAGTAAACAATATATATAGCCAATTTTCACAAGTTATTTCTAGTACGTTACAAATAATGAAGGGAATAAATTTTTTTTACAATTCATATTGTTAAACAGTGTGGATCCAGTCAAAAAATATTGTAATAGTAAAAATATCTTTTTCATCCTCCATAGAATAAGCCATGTGGTACATTCATTGTTTTCATATAAAGGAAACACGATATTCTAATCGGTGGAGTTCATCTTAGTTCTTTCCTTCAAGAAGAAAAAGTATTACATTCTTTTTCATAGAGTAATTTACAGATGTTGCTTCAATTGTCCCTCCTTCTAGTCATGCTTCTCTGCTCTCAATCCGAAAAAGTTCCTTTTGAGTGAAACACACAAATATCGAATATCTTCGGCATGTCCTTCCAACATTAGACATGGATGTAAATTACACATCATGTCCAAGGATATTAAGAAATAAAAAGAAATAAAAACCCTTTTACCAAATCATATAGGGAATTAGGAATACCTACAACATCATCCTGTAGATCTCTAGCTTCAGAAGAATCAAGAATATGCTATCTTATTTATAGAACATTTAGTACTTGATGATAAATCCTCTTAATCATGTGTCCAAATGAAATGATTCTCAATATCCTCTTTTCTTTCATTTGAATCGCCATGGCATTGGTCCAAGCTATACGATTATCAATTTTCTTTCATAATCACCACATTCCTTGGTACTTAGAAGATTTTTTGTTTTTTTAATACTTTTTTAAGTCACTTCATCGTTGGAAACAAGTTAAAATATTTTTTCAAGGATCAAGAAATATACAACAGTGATTTGTTGCAAGAAGCACTTCCCGTGCCATCATTTAATTCTCCCCTAACCAAATTAGTTCATTCCTAAGAAATACACAATAGTTATTTTCTGCAAGAAGCACTTCTCGTGTGATCATTTCATTCTCTCCTAACTAAATTAGTTACATTCCAATTTTCTAACAATGGTTCAAAAATCATTGTATTTCAACTATTAAACAAAATACATCAGTCCTCTTAACAATTTAAGGGATTTTTTTGCATGTAGGCATTAATTTTTTATTTGCTAGATGGCCAAGCACTATAATTCAGGGGATTTTCTCAACTTCTTGTTCTCAAATTTGTTTTATCTATTTAATTAGTTTTGTGTTACAAGTACCTGGTTCAAATACTAATAGCAGTTGCTTATGCTTACAAATTTACTATAAATACCACAAATGAATTTAGAGATACATCAAACGTTATGTATTGAATACCAATGTTATATGAAACACAACTAAAATGCAATGATAAACAAATACCAACATTAATATATAAACATCAGCTAGTATGCTCAAATGCCAATACTAGGAAACAAAAGAAGCATTAGGAATTTCTCAATCTTCCCCAAATTTTCTATTGCATTTCAAGCTGATTGCTGATTTTCTGGATTGGTATAGCTTATTATACATACGAGTAGATCAATCAGCTCACAATGGATTAAGAAGATCAGATATTCCAATAATTCATCATGCATGTTGTGCATTTCTTCTAAATTTTCCTTTACAATATTGGTCCAAGCTATAGATCTATCTCTAGTACCTTTGCTATGCAATTTTATTTTTAGAAATGTATTAGGGCAACAGACTTACCTACCCAAACAATTCTATTTGGTTATTGTTAGCTGTATGCAATATCCTCAAATGTTTTCATAGATTAGACCTTCAAAATATACCGCAAATTCTGAAATAGTCCACCCTCCAATTGTTGCTAAGGAAATGTTTCTTATCATTGTCTTTCATGTTAAGAATAAAGGAAATCAATTGTGACTTTATATCTCATGTTGCACCTTGATTACCTTCTTTCTTAATTGTATCTTTATCACTGGTCTCTACCTCCTCTTATAATATTTAAAATTTTCTTGTGATATTTAAATCAGCCCAATGTATTTTATTAATGTACCTAAATTTACACCTTCCATGATGCTTCTAATCTTGTAAAATGTTAAAAGTGGAGCGTTTTATGATGTAATGGATATTAATAATCTAGATTATGTACAATGATATGATGATAGTGTAGGTTCATGTTGAAGTTGTAAAATTATTGTACAGATCAACGATGAATGATAGTACAAGCCAAAAATGACATTATTATAAATTATTAAACAATCTCTTAGCTGCTAAATCATACTTCTTATTAAGGACATAACTAATGCAAGTTGATTTTTTTTTTTAATGTTCTTAGCCTACATATAGATGTCAAAGTAAAGGTTTCTAGATGTGATTTCTCCCATAAAATTCAAGGAAAACTAAACTTTAAGGCAAAACTTGTGCAAATCATTTCTCCTACAAACTCATTAAGGTGTGACTTTTGACATAACTACATCAACCACTGACATTAGTCTTTTTAGTAAGTGAATAAAATAATTTTTCCAACCATGTACATGTCATTTCTCCCACAAACCCCTCAAGGTGTGATTTTTGACATAACTTAATCAACCACTACCACTAGTGTTTAAGTAAGTACAAACCACTACCACATTAAGGAAAACCGTGTACATGTGTCATTTCTCCCATAACATTTTAGGAAAAATTTAAGGCATGTGTCATTTCTATGTCATTTATTTGTCATTTCTATGTCATTTCTCCCATAAACTATAAGGAAATGTCATTCTCCCATATACTATAAGGCAAACCATGTACATGTAATTTCTCTCTTAAACTCTAGGCAAGGAAAACTTTAAGGCATGTCATTTCTAGATGTGATTTCTCCCATAAACTTTAAGGAAAACCATGCACATGTCATTTCTACCACAAACTCAAGGTGTTCTCCTATTAATTCAAGGCAAACTTTAAGGCCTAAAAACTGAACCTAAAGTGACTGAACTTCCATAGGATTTTAGTTTATATGTTGAGTGTTAACTTCTACAAGTTATAAAGGCAGAGTCTGTAAAGGTCTACAAGTTCTAAAGGAAAATTTTGTAAAGGGCCAGGTAGCCTCTGGATCTCATCTTTTCTCAAAGGTGACATATCCAGTAAATTCCCCTATAGTCAATATTTGCTGAGTGTTAACTTCTACAAGTTCTAAAGGAAAAATCTATAAAGGTCTACAAGTTCTAAAGGCATAATCTGTAAAGGGCCAGGTAGCCTTTGGATCTCATCTTTTCTCAAAGGTGACATATCTAGTAAATTCCCCTACAGTAAATCTCTAGAACAGATCTAAATAGAGTTTCTTCATTGTAATATCCATTTATGTACATGCCATTTCTCCCATAAACTTTTAGGCATTTTCTAGTGTTTTTGGAACCATGTACATGTCATTTCTATGTCATTTCTCCCATAAAATTTAAGGCAAACTTTAAGGGAAACCATGTACATACATGTCATTTCTCCCATTTCTCCCATAAATTTTAGTAAGTGCATAAAATAATTTTTCAAACCATGTACATGTAATTTCTCCCACACACTTTAAGGAAAATTTTAGGGCAAACCATGTAGATGTAATTTATATGTCATTTCTCCAATAAACTTTAAAAAAAAACTTAAGTCAAACCATGTACATACATGTCATTTCTCCCATTTCTCCCATAAATTTTAGTAAGTGCATAAAATAATTTTTCAAACCATGTACATGATATTTCTCCCACACATTTTAAGGCAAAATTTAAGGCAAAACATGTACATGTGTCATTTACATTTCTCCCATACACTTTAAGGCAAACTTTAAGGAAAAACATGTACATGTGTCATTTCTCCCATAAACGTTTAGCCAAAATTTAAGGCATGCCTTTTCTATGTCATTTCTCTATCATTTCTATGTCATTTCTACCATAAACTATAAGGCAATGTCATTTCTCCCATAAACTATAAGGAAAAATTTAAGGAAAACTATGTACATGTCATTTCTCCCTTAAACTCTAGGCAAGGAAAACTATAAGGCATGAAATTTCTAGATGTGATTTCTCCCATAAACTTTAAGGAAAACTTTAAGGAAAGCCATGCACATGTAATTTCTCCCACAAACTCAACGCTTTCTCCCATTAATTCAAGGCAAACTTAAAGGCCTAAAAATTGAACCTAAAGTGGCTGGACTTCGTTATGATTTTAGTTTGTCTGTTGAGTGTTAAATTCTACAAGTTCTAAAGGGCTAGATATCCTCTAGATCTCATATTTTCTCAAAGGTGACATATCCAGTAAATGCCCCTATAGTCAATCTCTGGAACAAATCTAAATAGAATTTCTTCATTGTAATATCCATTTCTATACATGCCATTTCTCCCATAAATTTTTGGGCATTGGCTAGTGTTTTTGGAACCATGTACATGTCATTTCTATGCCATTTCTCCCATAAGCTTTACGGAAACCTTTAAGGCAAACCATGTATTACATATATGTCATTTCTCCCATTTCTCCCATAAATTTTAGTAAGTGCATAAAATATTTTTTCAAACCATGTACATGTTATTTCTCCCACACACTTTAAGGAAAAATTTAAGACAAACCATATACATGTGTCATTTCTCCCATACATGTGTCATTTATCCCATAAAATTTTAGGCAAACTTTAAGGCATGTCATTTCTATGTCATTTCTTTATCATTTCTATGTTATTTCTCCCACAAACTATAAGGAAATGTCATTTATCCCATAAACTATAAGGCAAACTTTAAGGAAAGCCATGTACATGTCATTTGTCCCTTAAACACTAGGCAAGGCAATCTTTAAGGCATGTCATTTCTAGATGTGATTTATCCCATAAACTTTAAGGCAAACCATGCACATGTCATTTCTCTCAAACATTTGCAATAAATGTTAATTTAATATATTTTATTGAATTTTTTTTTCAGGGATCAAAAAACCCACTAAGTATGGTTGAAAAATGGATATTATGAATAGATGTTTCTCGCTATCCCAATCCAGGGAAAGCAGTGATTACATATGTGCTTTGCAATATTGCGACTAACAAGGTCCTCCAAAGGAAAATGAATATACCAAGAAGAACAACAAACAACGAGGCATATTATATTCCATTTATAGAAGGCTTGGGAATAGCCAGGGAGTATTGATCAAATGGAACTGTATTTTTCATCAATTCTGAACATGTGTGCAACCAGATGAAAGACATGTACCAAGTTAAGAAGGAAAGGCTAAAACAACTGCATGGAAAATCAAACAATATTGTTAGCCAATTTCAATTTTTTAGTATAAGACATTTTACAAATGTTAATAAGAAGTCTGTTGATCTATTGTGTGGGGAAATTCCAATCCATAATTCATCTCTCAAAGATGAATTAGTGTTGAGACGCTCTTCTTCAAAAAATCAAGATTCATCTCTCAAAGATGAATTAGTGTTGATACGCTCTCCTTCAAAATTTATTAATTGATATTGTAACATATTTTTGATATGCGTGTCTTTTTTACTTATAAATACTTCTATTTTAATTACCATGTGTTTTTTTCAATTATATACCAAGTGTGCTCCCACCATGTAAAGTGGAACATGGTGAACTTCACATTTGCAACTCGGTGAACTTCACATTTGAAAATTGGTGAACTTCACATTTTTATAAAATTAAAATCTGAGGACTTCAACAAATTTTTGTTTAAATGGAGTTTCACGCTTCTTTTTTAATGACCATGTTTTTTTTTTTTTAATTATATACCAAGTGTGCTTCCACCATGTAAAGCGCAATTTGGTGAACTTAACATTTTTATAAATATTTTGCTTAAATTGAGTTTCACACATCATGATGCAGGAGCATCGGAGACCTAGCCAGCAATGTGACATTTTGGTCACATGTTGTGGCTAATTGGAAATAAAATAAACTTAGGAATAGTTTAATAATTTATTTTATTAAATTTGTTATTTATTTTTAGAGAATTATTAGTTTGTTTTATATTTAATTAAATTTGGCATAATAATAGAAATTGGTTTCTTTCCCTGCATGGAATAGAGCCAAGATAGGGGAAAATGCTTAATAATAGGGAGGCATTGGTTTGTTGAGGAATTCTAGAAAAATACTATTCCGAGAAGAATAGTTTCTCATATTTTGTATAAATTAGAGAAACTGAAGATGAATAGGGGGTGAGAGTGTGTGAGGGGAAAAAAAATAGAGAATGTGAGCTAGAGATTGTAATTGCAGAGGGGCGGCTAATGATTATTAGCCCATGCAATGTTAATGTAATCTTGTTTTACATTATAAATTTCCTTTCTAAGTCTGCAATTATATATATATATATATATATATATATATATATGTTGCGTAGGATTTTTGATTGCAGGAATGAGTTCATAGTAGGGACCAGTTATGCAGCTAGCATAGGAGAGATTTCACACTGCGTTAGCAATGGAATCAATCATTTAATTGTATATAATTCATGGGAATGACTATAGCCTCAATGGATGTCGAGGTAGATGCTGGAGAACGCATACCATGAATTCTGCAGCTATGTGAGATTGTCGTAGCAACAAATGGAGAGTGGTCAATCTTGATCTGTGGACGTTGGCAACGTAGTACAAGGAACCACATCTTAAAGATTTGTGAATAGTGTTGTCGGTGGCAACGCACAGAACCATGGCTAAAGAAATCAACAGAGAGCATGATTTCACAAAAGGAAATTGTTTGCTGCATTCTTGTGGATGTATCGCAGCCAGTTACTCCCAGGGAAGCTATGGTGTAGTAAGTTCTATGATTGATACTCATACTCGTGAGAAAGTGGCAATTAAGAAGATTAATTATGTAGTTGAACATGTATCTGATGCGACATGTATTCTGAGATAAATCAAGCTCCTTAGGTTTCTTTTCCATCCAGATATTGTTGAGATTAAGCGCATTATGCTTCCTCCATATCGACGGGAATTCAAAGATATATATGTTGTTTTTAAGTTGATGGAGTCTAATATTCACCAAGTTATTAAAGCAAATGACGATCTCACACCTGAACACTATCAGTTCTTTCTGTATCAGCTTCTTAGAGCTCTAAAGTACATTCATACCGCAATTTTTTTTAAAATATGTTTTTGTGTTGTGCGCATAAATGGTTCTAAGGATTCACACAACTCCGTGTGGGTTGAAGTTTATTTAGAATACTTATAATTCAAATTGTTGGGGATTTCTTTGAGATAGCTCATGGTTTAATGAGTTCACTACATCACACTGAAGAATAAGCTTGGATTAAGAAACAACAATATTTCATGTTTTATGCATTAATTGGGATAGAGTGAGATTTAAGAGTTTGATTTTTTCCTTCATCATTTTGGTATTAGAGCTTGTTAAGCTATTTTTGGAGCATCGCAAAGAATGCCGCCGAGAAAAGGAGTTGGGATAGGTCGAGGGAGACCTATAGCAAATGCAGTTTTGCTAGATAAGATCCAGAATTTGCGCACGAGACTGGCTACAGTGGAAACCACTAAGAGGAGAGAAGCAGATGGTGGGATTTCCAGTGTCGATGAAGAAGAGACCACTGACGAAGAAGTGGAAGAGGAAAGTGAGGCAGCTAAAGTCATGAAGATGCTCATAAAGGTCAATGGCTGACAAAAGGTAGAAGTACCTTTATATGATGGAAGTATTAGTGTGGAGGTGCTAATGTACTGGATCAGTTTGTTAGATAAATACTTTGACTTTGAAGAATTCGATGGCAAGAAGAAAGTGAAGTTTACAGCCACGAGATTGAAAGGCCATGCAGCCTTATGGTGGGATGAATTGCAGCTATCTAGGGAGAAAAAAGGGAAGCCCAAAATCAAGCAATGGGACAGGATGGTAAGTAAGCTGAAGGGTAAGTTTTTTCCAAAGGATTACCAATTAAATCTATTTAGAAAATTGCAGAACTTAAAACAAAAAGGAATGACAATTAAGGAATATACTGAAGAATTTTATAAGATGAGTATTAGATCTTGCCATGTTGAAGATGATATAGAGAATGTAGCTAGATATATAAATGGTTTGAGATATGAAATACAGGATGAGATCAACTTATTAAATTTGAGGACGATTGAAGATGCCTATCAAGCAGCCTTGAGGGTAGAGGAAAATTTTTTGCGCAAAAAAAACCAGAGAAATAAAGGCAAGAGTTCGGCAAAAGAAGGGGGAACATTTGAGTCTAGATTTCAACACTCTCATAATGAGGTAGGAAGTGCGAACAAGAGATCATCACAAAGAGGAGATTCTAGCCATGGAAGGTTCGTGCCCAGAGGTAGAGGCCGAGGATGAGATGTCCGATGCTTTGCATGTGGTGAATGGGGACATGTGTAATGGGATTGTCCTCAGAACATATCAGCAACCTAGCGTAACGTGAATGTTGCGAAAACCAAAGAATAGATTCTTGAAACTGCAGCTAAAGAGGAACCACCGGAAGTTGGAGAATCCCTGTTACTAAAGAGGGTATTTCTTAAAGAAGCTAAGGAGGTCAAAGAACCTGCTCAAAGGAAAAATTTGTTCTGAACTGTATGTAATTCCAGGGGTAAGTGTTGCAAATTAGTAATTGATAGTGGTAGTACTGATAACCTTATTTCTACAAAAATGGTGGACAAGTTGAAGTTGGAGAGAACAGTACACCCCACTCCTTATAAAGTATCGTGGCTTCAGAAAGGCCATCAAATTATTGTAACTGAACAATGTAAAGTTGAATTTCAAATTGGTACATATAAGGATTTTATTTTATGTGATATAATGCCAATGGATGTATGTCACATATTTCTAGGGAGACCCTGGAAGTTTGACCAAAATTCCATACACGATGGCAGAATAAGCACTTATACTTTTGAGAAAGATGGGAACAAGCATACACTGTTGTCATTGAAAGCAGAAGCTGATGAAGAAGCACCTGGAAATAGCGGTTTGTTGATGAATGAGAAGACCCTGTTGCAAGAAGATGAGAAGGGTAAGGAGATGCATTTTTCTAGCATTGGAAAACCCAAGGTAACTTTAACTTCTACAAATTTAGAATATTTACCTGAAGAAATTCAGAATCTATTGAATGATTTTGCTGATATTATTTTAGATGAGTTTCCGAATAAGTTACCACCCATCAGGAGTATTAGTCATCATATTGATCAAATACCTAGAGCCAATTTTCCAAATGGAGCACCTACAGGATAACACCGCAGGAAAATTCCAAATCTAGAAGAAAAGTGCAAGAGTTGATGGATAAAGGGTTAGTCAGAGGAAGCCTTAATCCATGTACTATACCAACAGTACTCAGTCCAAAGGAAGAATATGAATAGCACATGAGCACATATTCTCGAGCCATAAATAAAATCACCATCAGGATGATGAGTGAAGTTTTGGAGGAATATGCAGTCTCTAAAGAAGAGTTGAAAATGGATTCAAAGAAAATCCAAGCAATCGTGAACTGGCTAACTCTTAGAAGAATATTTGAAGGAGATGTCAAAAGCAGATGGCAGGAATGCAGTAGTAAAGACAAGCAACGAGCAGATATGAAGAGGCAGAAAAAGAAATTCCAAGCAGGTGACTTAGTCATGTATTGCAAATTTGTACCAATAACAAAACCTAGAAGAAGAACCACAAGGAGACACCATAACAGAAGAAATCCCAAAGCAAGAAAAAGGGAAAAGCGAGTGTCAATGAAAATAAGGAGCCAAACTTATTTAGTCAAGTTGAAAGGACATCAAATGGAAGACACTAATTGGATGATTGCAACAAAACTACAAAGATTGGGGATCGACTTCAAGATCAGTTTTTCTTCCTCGGGAGTCTGATGCAAGAGCATCAGAGACCTAGCCAACAATGTGACATTTTGGTCACATGTTGTGGCTAATTGGAAATAAAATAAACTTAGGAATCGTTTAATAATTTATTTATTAAAATTTTTATTTATTTTTAGATAATTGTTAGTTTGTTTTATATTTAATTAAATTTGGCATAATAATAGAAATTGGTTTCTTTCCCTACGTGGAATAGAGCCAACATAGGGGCAAATGCTTAATAATAGGGAGGCATTGGTTTTTTGAGTAATTCTAGAAAAATACTATTCCGAGAAGAATAGTTTCTCATATTTTTTATAAATTAGAGAAACTGAAGATGAATAGGGGGTGAGAGTGTGTGAGGGGAAAAAAAACAGAGAATGTGAGCTAGAGATTGTAATTACAGAGGGGAAGCTAATGATTATTAGCCCATGCAATGTTAATGTAATCTTGCTTTACATTATAAATTTCCTTTCCGAGTCTGCAATTATATATATATATATATATATATATATATATATATATATATATATATCTGTGTGTGTGTGTGTGTGTGTGTGTGTGTGTGTTGCGTAGGATTTTTTATTGTAGGAATGAGTTCATAGTAGGGACCGGTTATGCAGCTAGCATATGATAGATTTCACACTGCGTTAGCAATGGAATCAATCGTTTAATTTTATATAATTCATGGGAATGACTAAAGGCTCATTGGATGTCAAGGTAGACGTCAGATAACGCATATCGTGAAGTCTGCAACTGTGTGAGAGTGTCGTAGCAAAAAATGGAGAGCAGTCAAGCCTGATCTGTGGACACTAGCAACGTAGTACAAGGAACCACATCTTAAATATTTGTGAACGGTTTCGTCGGTGGCAACACACAAAACCGTGGCTGAAGAAATCAACGGAGAGCGTGATTTCACAAACAAAAACTATTTACTGCATTCTTGTGGGATGTATCGCATCCAGTTACTCCCAGGGAAGCTATGGTGTAGTAATTTCTGCGATTGATACTCATACTGGTGAGAAAGTGGCAATTAAGAAGATTAATGATGTATTTGAACATGTATTTGATGCGACACATATTCTGAGAGAAATGAAGCTCCTTAGGTTTTTTTTCCATCCATACATTGTTGAGATTAAGCGCATTATGCTTCCTCCATCTCGCTAAGAATTCAAGGATATATATGTTGTATTTTAGTTGATGGAGTCTGATCTTCACCAAGTTATTAAAGAAAATGACTATCTCACACCTAAACACTATGATTTCTTTCTGTATCAGCTTCTTAGAGCTCTAAAGTACATTCATACCGCAATTTTGTTTTTAAATATGTTGTTTCCTTGTGCGCATAAATGGTTCTGAGGATTCGCACAACTCCGTGTGTGTTGAAGTTTATTTAGAATACTTATAATTCAAATTGTTGGGGATTTCTTTGAGATAGCTCATGGTTTAATGAGTTCACTACATCACACTGAAGAATAAGCTTGGATTAAGCAACAACAATATTGCATGTTTTACTGCATTAATTGGGATAGATTGAGATTTCAGAGTTTGTTTTTTTCCTTCATCACATCAATTAGAGCTTTGAAAGTCGTGTTTTACATAATTTATGTACACTAAATTACATTATTTTTTTAAAATTTATTTTCAATCTATTTTGAATAGTATTTTAAAAATAATTGTAAATGTCCACTGTGGATATATATATATATATATCATGGAGGATGAAAATCGAAGATCAATAGAATCACATATCTCTATGAGAGAGGGGGATCGGGGATTGAGGGATGTTCATGGTATTTAAATATAATCTTATCTCCAGACATACCTGTGTACATATCGAATTGATTTTTTATCAATTTTGTGAGTTAATTTAGTTGTTAATAAGTTTCATTTTTTATTTTTTAGGAAGTAGGAGGACAAGGGTGTTTACTCCATCAATGGAGCATGGCCATGGTTCATGAAACCATGGTATATTTCACGCAATTTAATCAGTGAATATGTACATGTATTTATATCTATGAATGTATTTTTGAATCGATTATAAATTCATATATTTTTATGAAGCTTCCCTCTCGTCTCATGAAGTTGGTGGTGGTACACATTCCCTTGGAGGGCCATCAATAGGTGCTAGAGAATTGTGTGAAAGTGGTGATATGCATTCCCCCAGAGGCCAATCAATGGATGGTTGTATTGTTTCTCAACCAATCGGTGGCCGTTCTGGTTCTCAAAATTCTCAGGGTGGAAAAGATGCTAGCGAACCATATCAAGGTGGCCATCAATCTGAATATTATTTTCATTCAATTTTTACAAATTTGTTTACATGTTTTTTTAATATACAAAATTTTATATATTGATGGAGAGGGTTAAAATGTTGCTCCAAATGTTGCTCAAAAAAGACGTAGGACATAATGCATCATTCAAGAATAAGGTTCTACACCAACCATGACTTATCCGTCTGGCATTTCCGATATACCTTGGGAATTAAAAATGCAGCAATGTACCTTAAAAAGGTGTCTCAATCTTCATTAAAAATAGAAGAGAGATCTCATGGCTCTGAATCTCCCTTATGAGAGTCGACAAAGCTTGGAAATAGTTACTCACTCTTTAAGCGAACTAGTAAATGTGTACCTAAAGCTTTGGCCAACCACTGATACTTTTGTAGAAGTGATGAGAAAAAAAAAGAAAACAATGATGGGTCCTGATACATGGGAGGTTGTTAAACAAAGAGTTATGTAATATTCCTAAATTAGCCATGAGCTAGTTGGAATATTAATTTTTGTTTTTTCTTTCCTATTAATGAATAAGAGGATATGGAGATCCATAAATATCCTTAATATGAATAAAATCAATGCTAATGTGAAAGGAAAACATCTTGGCAGCTTAATTGAGCACCCTTAGGTGTGAAAAGGGGCTGGAACACCTTGACTGGGTCAACTTTGAGCAAATCAACAATGTTGACATGTAGTAGTGGAATTCAATGAGGGACAACGCAGTTTTAGATGAAGATGGAAGTAGTGTCATAAATGAATGGAGCTTGGGGTTAGAAATCTCATAAATTATATGAGGAAGAGGATGGAAGCCATATTTCATTATGTTGATGTTCTTATATTTCAGAATATATGATCTGTTTAAACATATAGCTTTCTCCAGTTGTTTAGCTAAGATTGCAGTGTTGTTTAGCACAGGGTGTTCCTGGTCAGGAATCCCACCTCTCTCCTTGAGAGGCCTCTTGGAAAAGTTTTCACTACATTCCACTATCAGGAATTTTTCCAAGGCTTCAGTCTTAATATATAGCTTAGTTCCTGTTGACGATTTTGTGTTGTGTTGCGGGGAAAAAGTTGTGGAGGTTTGATTTGGGAGATTTATGAGCTAGATCTCATTGGAGGGAGGTCTCTTTCTCCTTGGAGGCAAGTAAAGAAGGTCCTGGAGCATCATTGATACATTTATCACTAGGTCATAGTGTTTTTATCCCCTAAAACATAGTTCTAGTCCATGACTGTGTTTTTTTAGTGAGTTGTTGCGGCGGACAACCCAAAAGGGGCCGAAAATCTAAAGTTAAAATTTGGTCAAACCATTTCTGGGTTTTTCTAGGTTTCTGGAGTAGAGTGCGTGGTTAAAATCCTGGATTATTTTGAGAACTCTAACATCCTTCTGCACATGGTTCTTCTTCATAATAGCAATAGTTTCGAGCAGCAGCAGTAGTAGCAACACACATTTCCAGTGCTTGGTTTCTTTGGTTTATTTCAGCCATCTTGTGGCTTGAGTGCATTCCTTTTGGAGCACTATTTACTTTCATTTGATGTTGATATATAATGGTATGTCTCAGCTGTTTTCTGCCCATATTTATGATTTTTTGATGTATTCTGACATTTTTCCAGTCCGACATGTTTAATTCTTATTTTACCATAGTTGGAATTGTGCATATGTTCTATATTCCTGCCTTTTCCATTTTGAAATATTACAGTGGTATCAGAGCATAATCTTGGCTCAGCCTGTGAAGACATTAAATCTATGTTATCAGAAGAAGAAGAAGCTCCTCACAGAAAAGAGAAAACTTATAGAAGAGACAAAGGCAAGTCTCCATTATTTGGAGAAATGGAGGGAAAGAAGTTTTCAGAACTTATTCTCTAAACTATGCATGAGATTAAAAAATAAAATAAAGGGAATGAGGAGGGAATGACATGAAGGTCCCTCAAAAATATTTTCACATGAATAATGCTCTATTTCTTCATATTATGGGTGTGAGAATTCAGCCACACAATTACATCTACAATTCTCTACCATGCCTATGTTCATAGCAAGAGAGATGGAGGAAGAAGATGCATCAAAGGAGGAGACTCTTGGTGATTATTTGCAAGCGTATGAATATCAATCTCAGAGGTTCAAATATCATCTAAACTTCTAAGGTTTTTGCAAGATCAAGGAGAATATAAGACTTAGAAATCATAATATAAGCAAGAGGTGCAAGTAGCATGATTTGGGTAGATTCTTTCTATACACTTTTGTTGGGTCACCTAGATGCACAGCTAGAGCTTGGGTGAAGGAAATAAACACCTATTTGTAGTAGCACCAAGTTTCAGAAGATGAAGCCATTAGAGTAGAGAAACTGCATCTTGAAGGTAAGGGTTATGCCTGGTGGTTTTATGAAACTTCTTCCTTGAATCATGTAAATGTATCTACTTATGCGAAGCTCACTAGGAAGTTAGTGAAAATATTTTATGTAAAACATTCTGAAACTTCCTTGGTTGAGCTAGCCAAGCCTAAACAAACAAAACCTTTGCATGAGTTGGAAGGATCCATAAACCTAAATCCATTCCAGAATGCTATTGAGGGGGTTAATAACTTGCAGAATACCTTTCTATAGGCAAGGTTCCCCCTTCAGGAATAACTCTCTTCTCAAAGGGAAGACATGGAGATATCTTTTTCAAAAGAGGATCAAAACAAAGAGCCTCTTAACGATGATGAGATAACCTTCATTCATGATGAAGGGGAGGAGAAGGCTAGAGGTAACAACATTGTCACATCAGGAGTAGATCTAGTACCTCATGGAGAGGTAGATGGAGAAATTTCTCCAATGAGAGGAGCTCTTGTATCATTTCAAGAAGTTCCAAAGGATCTCATATCTGGAGATCAAGGCACAATCCATGAACTACATGTGCCATTATTGATAGATTGTGAGACCTTGTAGATGAAAGGAGAAGGTAGGGAGGATGGACAACATCATATGATTAGGAGCACACACCCCTATCTATTTCCGAAGGATGTTGCACAAAATACGCAGATTTATTTACACTGTGAGAGCAAGGACAAATCAGTCCACTCATATATGCAGTCTACTCTTGATATGATGTCTCTTTGCATGGGGGCATTCCGCCTAGGAGGCCACTAGATCAAGAGATGATGAGGCATGTCTCACATCATGATGTACCATTCATAGATCCAAGAGGAATGGGAGGATTGGGAGGTCATGCTACAGTGCCGAGAGTCTTGGGTGGACTCAAGGAGGAGGGAGACATTCTCCCAACATCATCATTACCCACTCTCATCTCAGATATTGCGCTGAGAAAGGAGCAACAGAGGGAGGATATCAGCCTTCCAATATGTCACTTTGGAATGGGATATGTCAAATAGGAGGAAAAATACATGACAAATTCTTTCTATGACAGATCATCAACGTTGTCACTGTGGAGGATAGATCCATATTGGAAATCCCAGTTGTTGGTGGATTAATCCAAGGATATTTTTACTTGTATGATACTTGATGACCATCTACATGAGGAGGGATATTCTGTTAGAGATGAGGTAATCTAATATCATGGTAGGATATTCTTATCTAGAGCTTCCAAGCTCAAGGAGAATTTACTACAAGTAGCTCATGAAGATTTTCTCTTCAGCCACACTTATTCTATGAGAGCATACCACACCATCATGGAGGGCTACACTTGGGAAGGCTTTGAAGAGGAGATATATCATCATTTGAGGAGATGCATGGATAATGTGGAGATGGAGGAGACACATAACTCTTTTGGGGAGTCATCATAGCCACCTCTTTCCTCTTTGGGAATGAGAGGGGATTTATCTATGAGCCACTCCATTTCTATGAGCAAAGCATATGGTAAGGATCATGTTTGGTTGCATAATGATTTATATAATGAATATGTGCATTCCTTAACCATATATGTGCAGGCCATTTCTCCAAGAAGGAGCATTATTCCTTACAAACTTGATGGAAAACTTTGGGCCCTAAACTATGTTGAGCATGGCCACTCCCTAAGAGGATATAGGGAGATGATTTACCATTCAGGGTGCACTCCAAAGGAACCAAAAATTTCTCACATTTTCAAAACATGTGAGAAGGATATGGCAGCAAGTAAGTGGAGGGGAAACCACTTATCATATCATTATCTGATGCAGTTAGGAGATATACTGCACTAGTTCCATATGTGGGACTATGATCAACTTCCATTATTGCATTTGGTTTTTTATGTATCACTGGTTTTGATACCATATATTGATGATGTCCTTATTATTTTTATGGGAATGAGTGGAGGGAGGATGGAAGGATTGGATGTGCCCTTTGGGAGAGAGATTCTCCATGGTTCTTATATTTCATATTTCTGGAAGAGCATTGGACCATCCAAGATTGCTACATTGGGTTTCTTGTTTTCTTATGGGATAAGCCATTTGGGTAACTTGAGCAGTTTGGAGGTGCCTCTCATAAGTAGATGGGAGGAGTTTTTCTATGAATTACCACTTTGGAGGGTGATTCATTTTGTATGGATGATAGCTTGGAGATTGGAGCTCCATATGGGAATAAAGGTTCCCCACATTTTCAGTTTTGTCCTTGCAGTTGCTTGGGGACAAGCAATAATTGGGAGGCGAGGGTTGTAATATTCCTAAATTAGGCATGAGCTAGTCGGAATATTAATTTTTTTTCTTTCTTGTTAATGAATAAGAGGATATGGAGATCCATAAATCTCCTTAATATGAATAAAATAAATGCCAATGTGAAATCCTAGACATATTGGCAGCTTAATTGAGCACCCTTAGGTGTGAAAAGGGGCTAGAACACCTTGAATGGGTCAAATTTGACCAAATCAATAGCACTGTCATTGAGTAGTGGCATTCAATGAGGGACAACACAGTTATAGATGGAGACTCTTTTCATGGAAGTAGCTAGTGTCATAAATGAATGGGGATTAGGGTTAGAAAACTCATCAATTATATAAGGAAAAGGATGGAAGCCATATTCTATTATGTTGATTTTATTATATTTCTGAATATATGGTATTTTTAGACAGATACCTTTCTTCAGTTGTTTAGCTAAGATTGCAGTGTTGTTTCGCACAGGGTGTTCCTGGTCGGGAATCCAACCTCTATCCTTCAGAGGCCTCTTGAAAGAGTTTGCACTACATTCAACTATCAGGAATTTGGCCAAGGCTTCAGAATTAATATAAAACGTAGTTCCTGTTGAGGATTTTGTGTTGTGTTGCAGGGTAGAAGTTGTGGAGGTTTGATTTGAGAGATTTCTAAAATAGATCTCATTGTAGGGAGGTCTCTTTTTCTTTGGAGGCTAGTAAAGAAGGCCTTGGAGTATCATTGATACATTTGGCATTGGTACATGGTGTTTTTATCCCCTAAAACATAGTTCCAGTACATGACTACATTATTTTAGTGAGCTGTTGCAGTGGGCAACCCAAAAAGGGCCAAAAATCCAAAGTTATAATATGACTAAACCATTTCTGGGTTTTTCTGGGTTTGTGGAGTGGAATCTGCGGTTAAAATCATGAATTATTCTAAGCACTCTAACAACCTTCTGCACATGGTTCTTCTTCATAATAACAATAGTTTCCAGCAACAACAGCAGTAGCAACACACATTTCCAAAGCTTGCTTTCTTTGGTGTATTTTAGCCATCTTGTGGCTTGAGTGCATTCATTTTCGAGCACTATATAATTTCATTTGATGTTGATATATAATGATATGGCTTAGTTGTTTTCTACCCATATTTATGATGTTTTTATGTATTTCGACATTTTTCCAGTTCTACGTGTTTAATTCTTGTTTTACCGTAGTTGGAATTGTGCATATGTTCTATATTCCTATCTTTTCCATTTTGGAATATTAAAAGTTACAATAGAAATGGCCAAGTCTATGTTTAATTTCAAAGAAGGGTTGAAAATAAAGATGCTAAAGGTGCAATATTTCAAGCACCCTCATATAGCTCGCTATTTGTATGATAGACACCTTACTTCCTATGGAAGACTTCCATGGAACGATGAGGTTCTGCTTTATTTTACAAAATTATTCTATGAAATTTTTTTTTTGGGAATTAAACCCAATTATAATGACCTTCCCTCTGAATTTTTTGGTCTTGGGAAAGGTCCATTGTATGACCATAGGGGCACTAGGCATGATGTTGAGTTGCCTGGCCCTGAGCCACCATTGGTTAGTCGACCTCTTCATGTCGAAACATTGCGGTTAGAGATGGATGCCACTTCTCAAATTAGTCGATAAGCAAGAGATGCCATCCTTGACAATGTTCAAACTGGATTGGGTGGAGGTTGTGTTTGTCTGAGTCGACAAATATCACATGAGAATGTATGCGCTAATTTTGTGTATTATATAGATGAAGAGATAGACAACATGAGTGTTGAAGATCTTAGAAAATATGCATAGAACTGTCAAAATGGTTGCTAAGAGCTAATTATTCATGAGCAAGAGAGCATGGGAACAACGTGTGTTAATGGTTAGGGTGACTATTTTAACACATGTACAATTTGTAGTAAATACATATATACATACATATATTTGTATACTTTAATCTAAAAAAAATGTATCATTATGAGTTAACACCATTTGCAGTTATCACGCTTGATAAACAAAGATGATGTTAATATCACGGTTGGAGCCTTCGGTTCACACAATCAAGATGGGTCTCACCATAAATCACATAATCAAGATGGTTCTCACCATCAAGATATGCTGGAAAATGTTAGTGTTTTTTAAGTGAACACGATGATGTACAAATATTTTTTATCTATTATTATATATATCGAAACATGATGACATGTTTTTAAAATATATAATTATGCACACATGTACATGTATATATAATTAAATGTTAAGAGATTCTGATTCCGTCGAATGTTTTTGGAATGGAGGTACCTTCTTCTTCCTTGGGAGATGTGCCAAATCCACCATCACAAGTATGAACAATTTTTCACTTTTAAATATTTTGTAAGTTATATATTCTAGCTCAAAAGTTCCATTAAAAAAATGAGATCTCTAGATCTTGAGTTATTTTAAATTTTTTGAATTTTAGGTTTTTGGAGATTTTATTTCGGAGCCACCCTTAGGAGATGTGCAAGTTCCACCATCACAAGTATTCAATTTTTCACTTAAATATATGTTTAAGTTATAAGTTATAAATTGAAGTTCAAATTTTTTTATTATAAATTGAGATCTAGATCTTCAGTTATTTTATACTTTTAAAAATTTTGAATTTTAGGTTCTTGGAGATGATTTCTTTTCTCTACGGACTCTAGCGATGGAGTGCATCATGGAGATAGGAACATCCACACCATTTGAATCATTTTAACAAGTTGTCTAACTTTTTCTTAATATTATTGAAAATTAGTTTATATATAAATTTTATTTTGAATATATATATATATATATATATATATATATATATATATATATATATATATATATATATACTTGTAGATGTATATTGTACATTTTACTGTGGAAGGAGTTCTTGTGGAGGAAGTTTTAATGGACGAGCAACAAAACACAATGGAGAGGGAACCTCATGAGGTATTGCATGATTTTTCTTTTCATTTTTTTTTTACATGAAGTTCTATATTCTCATTCAATTTTAAAACATTAAATTTTAATGTTTGCACACATTGTGTATAGGTTCCCCATGCTTGTACATGTATATTGTATAGTTTTTTTTTTTCATTTTTCATTTTTACATGAAGTTCTATATTCTCATTCAATTTTAAAACATTAAATTTTAATGTTTGTACAGATTGTGTATAGGTTCCCCATGTTTCACAAGATAGCTCAGGGATCGTGACTTTGTTGGGAGAGACACTACATACATTTGTATTTGATGGATTATGCACATCTGTGCAACATTATATTTGATAGATCTAGTCTTAAATTTACTTTTTTATATATAGTCTTATCTAGATGCGCAGTCATATATTTACTTTTCTATATAACATACTTGTAACACTATACATTGAAATACACACACACACACACACACACACACACACACATATATATATACTTTTATTGTTCATGTGAGATACAAATTTTGGACATATTTTACTATTTGGATATATATATAGTTTTAAACTACATTGACTCTTGTATTGGATAGTTACATTTGGCATGTGATCACGAAATGAATCTATAGATGGAAATTTCAAATTACATTTTCACAATGTGAATATTTTGGATGGTTGAACTACATTTGGCATGTGATTGTGATATAATGCTTTGTTTTTAAAATTCAAGTTGTCATTTTATAAACTTGTTTAAAATATAAAATGAATCACTCTAGATGCAAATATCCAATTACAAACCATATTTTGGATAGTTGAACTACATTTGGCATGTGATCACATATTGTGATATAATGTTTTTTTTTTTTTAACTCAAGTTTTGGATGGTTGAACTACATTTGGAATGTGAAATAATTTTGTGATGTAATGTTTTGTTTTTAAAACTCAAGTTTTGGATGATTGAACTACATTTGGTATTTGATTGTGATATAATGTTTTGCTTTTATCGGATAGTTGAACTACATTTGGAATTTGAAGTAATGTTGTGATATAATGTTTTGTTTTTAAAACTCAAGTTTTGGATGGTTGAACTAAATTTGGCATGTGATTGTGATATAATGTTTTGTTTTTATTCAATATTTGGACTACATTTTTCTTGTGAAATAATGTTGTGATATAATGTAAATTGTTTTTAAAACTCAAGTTTTGGATGATTGAACTACATTTGGCATGTGATTGTGATATAATGTTTTGTTTTTATTGGATAGTTGAACTACATTTGGAATGTGAAATAATGTTGTGATATAATTTGTTTTGTTTTTAAAACTCAAGTTTTGGATGGTTGAACTACATTTGGCATGTTATTGTGATATAATGTTTTGTTTTTATTCGATAGTTGAAACACATTTGGCATGTGATTGTGATATAATGTTTCAGTTTTTTTTTGGCTAGTTAAACTACATTTGGAATGTGTTCAGTAATGTTGTAAAATAATGTTTTGTTTTGAGAACTCAATTTTTGGATGGATGAACTACATTTGGCATGTGATTGTGATATAATGTTTTGTTTTTAAAATTCAAGTTGTCATTTTACAAACAAGAAAATGTTCACATGAATATATGTACATAGAAATGATTTAAGTACATGTTTGAATATACATATCGATGTATATATATATATCTAAAAACAATTTCATAAGATTCTAGGTCCTCTTAGATGTGTCAAACAATCATAAAATTTTAAAATTTCATTCTAGAACATATATATCCAATATGTGCAACATTTTTCATCAATGCACGTAGAAAAGATACTTTCAGTTGATATTATACTGGAAATTACAAAACATGTACTGCACATTTTGCATTAAAGAATGAATATTATATAATTTACTTCTAATAGACATACACATCTAAAACAAAATCGTGCAAATTCAATTTTTCATTATATCAAATATGCTAGATACACAGATATGTACATTCTACAATAATGACATTATGAAAAATTACTCGTGTGCATGTACCAAAGCAATGTACATGTGCAAACACTTGCACAGATAACATAACAAGGCAGTTCAATTTTTAGTTGAGTTCTGGAAGTTCTAAAACATGAATCCAAAGAAAATAAATTGTTGGGTTGTTCAATCAAAAAAATTCCAATGGAATTCCATATTCAATGATCCGTTCATGATCATTTTTTGACATTTTCCATTTCTTAATTTTCATTTTTTTCTTTGATTGAACTTCTATCAACTTTATGTGTGATGCACACCAAGTGACTATATTGACAACTTATGACATCAAGTTTGTAGTAGTCAAAGTAAGAAAAATCCCCACTTTGATTATTTTGTCTGAAAAATAACCTTTGAATATAATAGACCCTCTGTCATATTTAAACCCGTGATCATTATAGTTTTCTAATAATTTCATCTTTCCTTCAGTGTAACGCATCAAATAATACTTCACATTTTCATTGTTGATAGTAGGTGCAATTACAGCAAAACCATCTCCTGCACAATAAAACAAACTTATGTATTTAAATTTAGATCATAATTAACATGAAAAACTAACTTTAAAATTAACATACACGTACTTGATTTTATTATCTATTTCTAGATCTCTATCATTTGAAAGCAATTCAAATGTTACCTTCTCTCACAAGACCAGAAAATCGATCACCATCAGATGATATTGTAGTCTCCTCTGATTGCATTTCTTCAAACATTGCAACAGACATTTTCCCCTTTGTCTTTAGCTCTCTATGTTGCCAATCTTTTACATACATTTTGTTTTCACAAACATCATTGGATTCTGTGTCGTCTATGCAAACATGACAAAAACAAGAATATTTTCTTTTATCCAATGCAAAAACATTTGTGGACAACTTTGTTTTAATTGAATGCAATTTTCGAGTCCCTTTTATTGTTTCAATGTCATTTCCAATCAATCTATATACATCTTCGACCTCAATACGCCAAAAAAACCTATATGGAAAATTCAAAGAAGCATATAAATATGATATCAAAATACCATCAAAGATAATTATTGTGATAAATGTACACTATTTAAAATTGGATATCTAATAAAAATTAAATTAAATGTACCTTCGCACTTTCCTTGATCGGTTAGCCTCATGTCTCAATATAGTGATGCACCATTGAACAACTTCTTTAGCATTTATTAACACTGGAAAATTGTACAGCAGAGGACGACATCGATTGATGTCGAGCCTAAGGATTTATAGGATAGGAGTACATTATGGAATCAAGAAGTATTTAAAATCTCTAGGGTTTTGAGAAAAACAGATTTTAACTAGTCATAAATGCTCAAATGTGTGCTTTTTCCTTCGAGAAGAACACCTTCTGCACGCCCCTTTGCCCAATAAGCGTGCATTCCTGGAAATGGAAAAAAGTCACTTTTCGAGACCACAACAAGCAAAGGATAGTTACTCCTTATGTGAAAGCTGCCTAAGGACAGCCACCAGCACTTCCTTAGACATTATGTGAGCACACAAAAGAATATTTGAGCACACAATGGAATCACACCTCTCCCTTGGGTCACCATCCATCATGTACCAAGGGAGGGAAGGAGGATTTGAAGCTCACCTATATAAACCCACCAAGATATGACTAAATGGTGATCACAAGGTTATGCTAGCCAAAGTTGCCCAAGCAACGCCAACATTGTGTGTGACCCAGGAGCTGGAGCTAAAGAGGACTTGATAGTTTGCCACCCAAAATCTTAGTCCACTACAATAGAGAGAGAGACTTAGACTGCATCAAAGGCAGAACTTGAAAGACAAACATCCTTGCATCGAGACCTAGAGCCATTGCCTAGGGGCCCTTTGGCAAGTGGGTAAGATTTTCTTTTATTTCGAACATTTAATAAGGAGAGGCCATCGAGCTGTCGTTTGCATTATTACTGTTTGGAACTCTCTATATATATTATTTTGTGTTTTCAGTTTTAGTTTTTTAACCAGAGCATACTTCAACATATTATTTTATTTAAGTTTTATGCTTTTGAGCTCCCCCCACATAGTGCATGTTACCAATAGTTTAGAGAGTGGACCGCAATCTCTAAGCTCATGTGATTTTGTAAACCCATGTGTCGAATCCACCACAACAAGATTGGCGACTCCACTGACGTGTTTCAAGTTTATGTGGTTGTGCCATCTTTTGTAGGAGACCCTCTGTCTATGCTGGAGTGGAGCTGATAGTCCTCTGACCCATCTTGCAGTCCCTAAACTCACTGAGGTGATGGATTGAAGAAGGTAGCTCATAATATTTTACTTGCAGGACTTTTGCGCATAGTTGTTTCAGACAGAGGCGCATTGCATGCGTTCAGGAGTGAGCTGCGTGTAGGAAGGCGCACCTGTCAAGGGCTTTTGTGCGCAAATTGCAGAGAGATTTTTTCTCCCTATTTTATGCATTTTTTCTGCTTGTAAGTGTGTTGGGCAGCCCCTAATGTATCTTCCAACACTTGTTTTGATACCCCACAACTTCTGAGAACTAATTTTTTGCTGCTTTTCATAGGCATTTAGTTATTTTTCATGCAAGTTGGTTTTTGCAAAAAATGTTCACATAGTTTAAGTAGGGGGAAAATTAACCATTTCTTTCCAAACAATTTTTTTTTTTTTCACATTCTGGTATGCACACTTAGCTTAACTAGTCCAATTAAGTGACTCATGACCACGCATGCATAAGCTAGTGTAGAAATTGTTTAGTTTAAATTCATTTTTTGCATTTAGGAAATTGTGGGACTAGGATTGAATCACCAATTAGAGCAAGTAATCTCTGCTGTCTTTGCACCATTTGGTGACCATAGAAAAGCATATGAACACTCTACATTTGTGATTTTACATCTCCCTTTAGTCACTCGCAAAGACTAACTAGGAGGTTTTGGAAGCGGCCCATTATTCGCAAATGCTTTCTATTTGAGCAAGGAACAATGTCACATAGTTTAACTAGGGGACTTTTGTAAAGGATCACTGATATCTGTATGTTAAAATTATGAGATTGTTCACCATACGCTCACACACATTCACCCACTAAGAAAAGAAAGCCACCTAAAAGTAACTTAAACTAACTCACAAAATTCTCCCCACAGGGGCCACAAGAGAAATTATAGATTAAGTTAGGATCAAGGGGGTAGGCATCCAATAAGCCGCCTTGATCACACTTCACATTGAAATATAGAAGTTTTGTTTTAGGGAGCTTTAAAATCCACCTATCATCCCACGGAAAAGAAAACCCGAGCGCGATAGAGACCCGATTTAGAGGGGGTTAGGCTTAGGCGCAGTGCGTGTGATATCAGTTGGGACTAACTGACCTGGCTAATACTCGGTATTGTTAGCTGACTACCAAGAAGCCCAAGACTCAAACACTCACGTGGGATGGTGGTTCTTAGTTGCCAAAACTAGGGCATCCTTTACCCTATAGGTGACATTGCAGGCAAGCACCAGACCCTCTACCCTTACCTTGGTTGATTCTCTTCGGCTAACTGGGGGCATCACCAGCTCTTATGGGACGTTGTGCCAGCACTCGCAATAAATCCTCTCAAGGCTCAGTTACTTTTGAGTGTGTGAGGACGTATTAAGTCTTCTAGTATTTTGAGTATCACGCACAAACAAAAAAAAACCATTTTTTTCTTGATTGATCACATAGATTAAGTTAAAGGAAAATTCATTTCATTTCTCTTTGTTTTATGTATGTGGCCATAAATTTTTTGTGATCATAGAATTGATCCCCTCAAAAGTTTTTTCCAAAACCTAACCTGGTCGACACTTAAACGGTTCCAATGGAACCTCATCGGTCCAGGCATCTTTTGGACCTCCCCCCATTATCGGGAGGGGTTCCAGGTCTTTCGTCATTTAGGCGTCAAAGATGGAACATTTCCACAGTGGTTGGTTCCTCCTTTCTTGGAGCAAGCTTAGTTGAGAACCCTAGTCAGTCTCCCAACACCACACCACACACCACTCCCCCCTCATCCCCTGGGGGGCAGAGGAGTGCATCCCATACAAAAATCCAATTGAATTCACAACAGGGTACGTCACAGACTCACCATCATTCTAAATAGAAATTCGTGTCTTCACACGTTTCCATGGTGTCAACCTCCCAGTCACCCTTCTTAGTGGTGTTAAATCTACCAGATTTGACCAAGCTCACCAATGACCCCATCGCAGACGACCCCAATTGGCCTCACATGCCGACGAATCTCCCTTCAGACATACCAAAGTTTGAAGGCAAGCAAGAAAAATACCTCAGGAAATCATATAATGACCTTTCACCTATGGTGCTCATCAAATAGCATCATTGACGATACTATTCGGTTGAGGTTGTTTCAATGCACTCTTACGGGAGTGGCCACGAAATGGTGTGTAGAGCAACCCACTGCTTCACATAGAACCTTTAGTGCCCTTGCTACTGCGTTCCTCACATACTTTCAGTTACCCATTCACCACGATTTTGGAATGGAGTTACTTACTCATTTCAGACAATCCCCCTCTACCCATATTTCAGAACATCTCCATGAGTGGAGGCGGCATCGCATTTTATGCAAGGCACAAGTCAACGACTGAGTTCTTTTATATTTATTCTTGAAAACTCTGACGACAGAGATTTCAAAGGATGTGGCGCAATGTAACCCCACATCCGAAGAGGACGCAATCAATAAAGCCCAACAACTTGAACTGATCTACACGCAATCAGGATACATATACAATATCCTGCCCAACACCCCGTGCCTAAAATCTTGTCAAGAATTTCCAGGAGCATCGAACTCTGCAGATAGACTTATTGGGTCATTGATCCAAGGGTACCTAGGCAGCAGCAGTCAGAATCCCGGTTACACACATGGGTCTACCCAGAACATGTCTCAACTCGGATTTCAAAGTCATCACATGCAGTAGAAAATTTTTACTAATAGGGCGCCAACGTATCACCAAGGAGGACCTTATCCTCTGGCTGAGGGGACCCAATATGTAGGAAGAAAAATTGATGGAAGAACTTCCCCCCCAATGGCCAGGTGCAAACATGGGACATCAGTATGCTCAGTCCCAAGCACATAACCCACCTATGCAAAACAATGCACAGGTGAACTTTGTGCAGCCATCCCAAAATCAACCACACCTGTATGATCAGGAGAACTACTCTCCTAACGTGGTTAAAATAAAGGTAAAAAACAAGCCCAAAGGGAACCCTGGATAGGGGGCAACAACCAACAACACCCATCGCTATCCCAGGCTAGAGGTAACTCCAACCGGAACCAGAACCAGGAGCCAAGTAATGCCCAAAAGCAAGGAAAAAGACCACCTCTACAAACAAACCATTCTTGTTCAATATGTGGTGAGTACAGGCACTATACTCACAATTGTCCCGAACTCTCTGAGCTTAAAAAGCTTCAGAGTAACCGAGGATAGGGAGGATCTTCCTAGAAAACTACAGTTATGCAAGAACCTTTCCCCATCAAGGAACGGTCAACACTTAGCAGCAAAACCACGATGATTCCAGGAAAAACAACCATGAAATTTACATGGCGGGGGAAGAAATGTTTTTCCAAACTCGGAATCATAGCTACGACACCCCACCAGACACCAGTACGTCACGGGCTAGTACGAGCACGTGGACTGCACCTTTAACCATTCTAAAGATTCCTTTGGAACCATCGCCAAAAATGGTAAAAGGGCTTAATAGGCAAGAAGGTAACTACTCCAAATAAGCCCATAATTACAACATCGTAGAAGATTTAGCTCAGTCACCTGCTACTATGTCCGCTTTGGAGTTACTGTAGTCATGACCAAAGCAATAGAAAGCCCTAATTTCCACATTAGGCACCGTTGACCCTGCCGACACACGCATGATGGCTTTCGACTTAGACAAAGCCACCCCTAGACTTCCCTCCATGGTCGACTTCCAGATACCAGTATCAGTACAGAATATCACTATTCACTGATGTGTCATTGATGAGGGTGCATCCATATGCATCATGTCGAAGAATGTATGGTAGAAGTTAGGAGCCCCCGAACTCAAACCTTCCGTCATCACACTCAGAGTATACGACGGTTGTCCCTCGACCCCCATCGATCCCTTCCAAAATGTATTGTTCTGCTTAGCCAACAAGACGGCCCACATAGACTTCAAAGTCTTAGATGCTCACTTGGATTACAATATACTCCTTGGGCAGAGTTACATGTACACCATGTCTACCATAGCATCCTCCATTTTCTGCATCATGATGTTCCCCCACGAGGATCGAATCATCACAGTAGACTAGTTGACACACACTGAAAAGTGTCCCTTGACCAACACAGATATGGTCCTACCCTATGTAGACACAACCACAGATGGTCTTTTATGGTATCAATAATATGGCCTTGGCCAATTCAGACCGTCATCCATCCTAGGGTCATTCCTAGGAGACCCTCCTATTATCCCTGAGGTATCGCCCAATACCACAGGGGCCCCAATATGTATGATGTCCACATCAAGCACCGAGGTTAGTCAGGACATTGAATCAAGCAGTAAAAACACCGAGGAATCAACTACTACAGCCTCCCTAGTCTATGTCACCTCCCAAAATCCTTTCCTCTACCCACCTCCTAGCTTCACCTCCCAATAGGTCTTGGAAACACTAGCATTACCCAATATATCATTGGCATTCCCAGTGTGGTATCTTGTTCCTCCTCTAGGAACCCCAACTACCAACGTTACTGCATTTGGGTTAAAGCCCCCCGGTCCTAAGGAGCCCCAACCTACACAAGTAGCAGTAGAAACCGCCCCTGCAAGGGAAATTCCCACTACGAAACCAGTGACAACGATAAATAAAATCGCCAAGAAAGGAAAGAAAGTGGTGACCCCCACCATGCAGAGGGAGTCATCAGCCTACACTATATGTGATGTCACAGGACACCCTACCCACATATGCCTGGAGTTGGATGAGTTAAAACCACTCCTCGACTACGAGGCAAGCACTTCAAAATGGCATTCCCATAAAAAGGAACTTGCCACCAAAAGTATAGGCAAACCGCTGTGTACCAATCATGCATGCACCCTCTGTGACACCTATGGGCATTATACCCACCATTGTCCAGAAATACCACAGTATAGGGACGCCTTACATGCGATCGAGAGATCCTATCAAGAGGATCCCTCCACCCAGTCTATCAATGATGAGTTGTGTACCATATTATACTTATAAGAGGAGCACCGATACACAGAGTGCCCCCCAGTAATGCCCATTATACGTTGCACCCTATGTGATGAACGTGGCCACTACCTCAACGAGTGTGCCGCATTGGAACTCATTCATAGATGGTATCCAATTTAAAGAGTTTACTTGTGGGGCTAGGGGCAGCCCAATTCACATGCCCATTATATGCCGACAATCACCTATTGGAGGACTGTCACTACCTACCTCGCTTCTGGCTAGCCCTTGCTACCCTCCGCTCAGCCATAGTTTGTCTTTCACAAGAAGACAATATGGATGCCGAATCAATCGGCAGCTCCATGACCCAAGCAGAGGAGATGAGCGGGTCTATCATGTTCTTGTCAGTCAAAGAACGGCCTAGCAGGGAACCCATAGTTACCCCTACAAGCACTTCACGAAACCCACCCGCATGCACGTTACGCAAGCAGACGGACCATATAGTAGTCCACTGCCCTGACTTAGTAGGATTGTGATGATGGTAGCCCACCCGGCCTCAGACCACACATGATGGGACCCCCATATCACAGACATTTTTCCTGATATGTCAGAGTAATTATTATGACCGACATTGTACTTATGTCTCATGGATCTGTCCCACTATCGACATGATTAATGTCATAGAAAAGAGGATGGGCGATCTCCAAGAATGGCATAAAAGATACATCGTCGACCCAACGTCCCCACCACCACAATGGTGTGTCAAGTCTGATAAGACCACACACCAACCACATATACCCCTGGCCAAGCCTAGGAAAACATGCGGCTGATGTGATCTAAATGATCACCGAATCAACCAATGTAGAGAAATCCAACCCCTTGCAAATAGTCTCCATGTAATCTGGCCTCTTCCTCAGAAACTTCTCTCTAATCAAGAGAATATCACACGCACTTACTGCAAAATTTTCTCACACTTTCATCATACATTTAAGTGCATGTATCTCCCCAAGATGAGAGCTGCTAGAGCGGCATTAAGTCAACCACCCACCAAAAAGGGAGGCAAGTCTCAACCTACGATGCAAAAATGGAAACATAAAATGACCTGGTCTGCAACCAGCCCTTTCCAAACTTCCACATATGGAACATCAAGTAGTGTAGAATCTCACACTATCTACTTTGTCATTGTTGTGATACCCTGCACCATTTGCACCAGTCATAATCACGCGCCAGAGGAATGTCCGCTGCTATAAGCATTCAGGCACCTATGTAATAAAAACAACTTCCACCTACCGAGAATTGACTATCCTAGTGGGAAAGCCAACCATCATCTCACACAGGACTCCATTACTGAGATCCTTCCCCTGCTGCATGCCAACGATACAATTCATCACATAAAAATGGTGTCATCGCATGCCCAAAACAAGATTTCAACCACCTCCTCATCACAGGAAGTTCACTTTATTCCTATCACAAAATACCAAGGCACCTTACGCCTTTTCATATATTTTCATGAGATCCCAAACTTGCATACGGCCATTGAACTCCTTGATGACACCCAACCTCTAAAACAATGCCTAGTACAACTAGAGCAAGTTGACAAAAATAGGCGACAATCGTTGCAACACAATGAGGCCCATAAAGAAAAGGGTAAAAGCATCATTCGACCGCCACATCACCCCTCGCTCATTTACTGAGGGATAGATAGTCCTTCGCTATGATGTTGCAAAAGAAGCCTTAGGGCCAGGAAAGTTCGAAACCTTGTGTAAAGGGCCCTATATCATCAAACATTGTCTCTGGTAGGGGGCATACTTCTTGATGGAACTAGATGGGACCTACCTCACTAACACCGTCAACGACCTTTACCTCAAGAAATTATACCCATAAGGGCCCTTGTAGCCCTTATCCCCTAGACTTAGAGTACACAAAAATCCCAATACCAAAAATTTTTTGACCCAAAAACCTAAACGCGCTCAAAATATCACCATGGATCACCAACTTGAACCCTATTTCGGATTTAATGATGAAGCATTGCGATGGTTTGAAAACTTAGCTGCAGTTGCTTGGGTCATCTACTACCCTAACCGATCACCACTGTGTTCAAACGTCATGTGCATTGGATCAACAACCAACAATCAGGAAGAATATGATGTCCTTATTGGACTTATGTGCGAGGCCCTCCATCAGGGCATCTGCCATATGCATGTCTACCTAGATTCCCAGTTAGTGGTATCGCAGTTAAACCAAACATTTGAAACTAGAGATTCAAACCTATTTATAAAATATTTGTGTTCCAGAATATTAAGCAGACAATTTGATTATATTACACTCTCACATGTATTAAGGAATAAAAAACAAACAGCTGATCGCATTGCTAACAATATCCTAGACTAGAATGCATCATGAATAACCATCATACATAAAAAACCAAAAACATATATATCCATCACCATAACACAAAATTCATAAACCGAAATAGATATCACACCATGTCGAGCCGCAAAAAAGATCTCTCATATATATATTAAAAAATATGTGTATCGGAGTACAAAAATAATATCACTGGCCCATTGGCTAGCCAAAAAATACAACGATTGTCAAAAATAAGGGAAGCATCCTCATAACGGGTGCTTTCCCTATGTACAAATCTACTCTAGGGGGGTGCCCCATCAAGAGGAGCACCTGGGCCCACCACTGCTCCTGGTGCCACCACCGGAGCTGTTGTCTCCACTGTGATAGCTACCCATCGTAGAGTGGGCTGGAAGTTCCTCTCGCAAGCCATCATTATCTCTAGACATGCCTCCTCGAAGTCATCCATAAAACCTTGGGAGGCATCCCGTGGGTCAAATGGTCCACTTGACCCCGGAAGTCCTCTAGAGCCTCCACCTAAGCCATAAGTATCGCAATGCACACCTCAGCCACATCCGTACGAGCTCTCTCAGCTGCCACCTCAGCTGTAGCCAAGTTGCTGCCCTCACCAAAAGGTCTAACACCATCCCCGTCAGGTCCACCAGCACCCCTGCCCGATCTACCTACGACACCTCCTCCCCGACCACCCAGCGGTCATGGTAGAGGATCGTGACCCACCAGTCAGGCCACTGGGCGTCTCAGCTCACCAACATCTGCATGAGTAACCAAAATAATTTCATTGTCAATAAAAAACACTCAAGTACAACAAAACTCGAGTAAATGCATAAATATAGCACATACATGCGGGACCCAAAACATAACCAAAAGGGATACCAATATCTGGATCACCCTGAAAATCCATCCCTGCGTACGGGTATGGAAAAAATATATGCAGATTGGCCTCAAACTAGGCCTCTATCATGTAATTCCAATAACGACCTACCATGCCGCCACCACCACGTGGCATCACAGGAGCCCACCTCCTCATGTGTGGCTCCATCGGCCCCCCAATAGGCACAGCCACCACGGACCTCAGCAACACAACCCTCTCGTACATAATCTGCATAAGATGCTAGCGTACGCAAATTATTTGGATCCATGTTGGACCCTATTTATTTGCGACACCATACATCAAAGCAGAAGCAGGAAAAATCGAAAAAATGTTCATTCCTCAAATAGCGTAAAACTCCCACCTGTGGGCTCGATGCCCGATGAGGCGCAAACGATCTCGCCAGTCACACAATAATGGCCAGAGCACACCCTTGGCCACATCTGTCACTGATGTGATATTGATGCACCCCTCAGTAAGAGGTGCACCACCACAATTCCTCCTCCGGAACCTGTCCATGTTCACTCGTCCATCAGGAAGTGGATACCTTAGTGCCTCACCCTGAGGCAGTAATCCGGTCACAAAGTATATATCCATCTTTGGATGGATAACCAAATTCATCCCCCTCAGGACAAACATGTTGTGCCTCCTATGCAAATTCTGTATGATACAGCGTAACAATTGGTCCTGTGACCGAAGGAACTCGTTTTCATCAAATTTCAGAAGGCCCCATGCGGCCAACTGATGGCGCACCCCAGCATCACCAGCCAGAGCGGTTCGGATCTCGGGTGAATCTCATTCTCTCCACACCAACCTGCCAAGCAACAAGCACCCATCAGTACATAGGAGAAACATCAAAAGGGACAACAAAAACCCAAGTTTTTACAAGAACCCTGCCCTTGCGCACTTGTTTTGTTCACAAGCGTGCACTTGCACGCAAAAAGGAAGTAACAGTGCACCTTTGCGCGGTTGTACCTCAAAAATAGGTGCAAGGAAGGCATCTTTTTGCCTAAATCGCTTACGGAATCCAGGACAAAAAGCCCATTTGAGGTCGTAGAAACCCAATTTGTATGGCCCCTGGCATCACCAAACTGAAAAAATTGAAATGCAGGACGTCATGGAGGTTACCTCGGCATAATATCGCTAGTCCGCGGTACACAGGCTGACCACAACGGCAAGAAAGGCTCTGATATCACCTCTGATCTCCCAAAACTCAGCAAGTAAAAATGAATAGGACTAGGGCCCTGATCCCATATTTATCACCCTTTTTCAGAACTTTGGAGGTCCATAACAGGAGATCAGAACGTCCGTTCTGCAAACCCTAAGTTGCACCATCATCAGTATACCATGACGAATGAAAGAGATGCCCCACATTCTCTTTCCGAATACATATTTTTTTAAACGCCGGCAGGTATGCACCCTCCCATCTTCCTTTCCAAAATTCACGTTTTCCAATAATATTGGATGAAAAGAAGATGCTTTCACTTGAGGTAGTTTTTTTTGTAGGAAGAACCCGCAAACCATACACAGAACCACCCACTGAAAGTTCCAGAGCAGGTATCATTCTACCCTCAGCATGATAGAGTCCCAGAAAACTTTGCATATCCTTACATCATTTCTCCATTAGAAATAAACCATAGGGTCCTCATACCCGACCACGTTTATCATCACCCCACCCTGCATATGATAAACATTTGCGATGGTCGGTAGAGCCTCCCAGCCATGGCGATCGTCATCCAAAGTAGACCATACATTACCCCACAAGTGATGCCATGGCCATACCATTTTAGTCTAGGAAGCACCTCATGCCCATCCACATATCATGCATAAGGTCAAGTTCACCATTTAAACTCAACCCCCTTCCCGAATGATCGATTTTTACAAGCAGAATGAAAGCACACCTTTGTGCACCGCATTTGGCCCACCATACCTCCATCAACATAAACCCATCTATGACATCTTCCACTTCATCAACCCCACACATGAGACCAACCAATGGAACCCCTACCCTCAGCAAAGCACCGTCCTCACACCTACAGTGAGCGACCCTCTTTCATGTTTTGGGGTACCCGTATCTGTGTTTTGTACAAACCAAACCCCATTATTTTATTCTTTTGGTAAGTGTACAAAGACCACAAATGATGCCCTTTGCCACTTTTCCCTCATATTTCACCTTTTCTCCCATGGGAGCAGTCCCCCATCTCCCCTGGTCGAAGTATGTCACCCACCCATGCACGCACCATTATGACAGTCATAGCCAGTTCATACCTGCCCTGGAAGTCCTACCGACTCCAGGGACTTTTCCCTTCAGAAATACCTATGACTGCCACCAAGCTGCTCAAGTATACTTCGACCTTGGGCCATTGAATCCTTATCATCCGTTTTCAGCTATCGCTCACCAACATGCCTATGTTAAACCCATCATGGTTCGGCTAAGGCTTCCTTTTTGTTGACCTCAACGCCTCTTTTCCAAAAAGGAAGTGGTACCTTGGATGACCCATCCCCATGCAAAGGGGTATCCTCGGGTGGCACTATGGGATACATCATTGTCCATCGATGTCATCAATCCTCTTGAAATTATACTACAACAAAAGCTTTCATGTCACGATGGTATCGTACCTTACAACCATTGCACTTTGATCAAGATCCATCGAAGACCCGTGCCTTTATAAGCATCTCTAACAACAATGCTTACACGGGAAGGTCCCAGGCAATACATATGCATACATTGCACAATTATATGCCATACCAATACTACACATATAGGTACCACATTCCACCTATCGTCAAATAAAAAATGCCCCTGAGGGCGTCAGCAGTCGTCGTCAACAACCACCAGCATCACTACCACAGTATTGACACAGACAACACATGTATCTGTCAATTTTCTTTAACTATGCTATAGCATCATGAGCATGGGACATGCCTGCCTCATTGAAATTTTACAAATATGTTGTATATTTTGTCTGCTTTCAAGGGGTCCCTTAGGCCATGGTTATCTCGGAAACAGTGTAAGGTGTTTTCTATTTCAAAAGTACACGCAGGCTTCTCTGTCTCTCTCTCTCTGTGTACGATACAGAAAATAAACTATAATGTATTCCGGTTATACATTTCTTCCTAGACCTCAAACATTAGGGGGAAACTGTTAACACTGGAAAATCATAAGCAGAAGATGACATCAATTAATGTTAAGCCTAAGGATTTACAGGATAGGAGTACATTATGGAATCAAGAAGTATTTAAAATATCTAAGGTTTTGAGAAAATCAGATTTGAACTAGTCATAAATGCTCAAATTCACACTTTTTCCTTCGAGAAGTGTGCCTTCTATGCGCCCTTTTGCCCGATAAGTGCGCATTCCTAGAAATGGAAAAAAATCACTTTACGGGACCACAACAAGCAAAGGATAATTACTCCTTATGTGAAAGCCACCTAAGGACAAACACCAGCACCTGCTTAGACATTATGTGAGCACACAAAAGAATATTTGAGCACACAATGGAATTACACCTCTCCCTTGGGTCACCATCCATCATGCACCAAGGGAGGGAAGCAGGATTTGAAGCTCACCTATATAAAACCACCAAGAGATGAACAAATGGTGATGACAAGGTTATGCTGGCCAAAGTTGCCCAAGCAACACTAGCATTATGTGTGACCCAGGAGCTAGAGCTAAAGAGGACTCGATAGCTGGCCACCCAACTTCTTAGACCACCACAACATAGAGAGAGAGTTAGACTGCATCAGAGACAGAACTTGAAAGACAAAAATCCTTGCATCAGGACCTAGCACCATTGCCTATGTGCCCTTTGGAAAGTGGGTAAGATTTTATTTTATTTTGAACATCTAATAAGAAGAGGTCATCGAGCCATCGTTTGCATTATTACTGTTTGGAACTCTCTATATAGCTTCTTTTGTGTTTTTGGTTTTAGTTTTTTAACCAGAGCATACTTCAACATATTATTTCATTTAGGTTTTATGCTTTTGAGCTCCCCCCACATACTGCCTGTTACCAATAGTCTAGAGAGTAGACCACACTCTCTAAGCTCATGTGATTTCGTACACCCGTGTGTCGAATCCACCACAATAGCATCCAAAATTTGGGTTGTAGAGGGGTCCATTTGATATCTTCGAAGTGCTCGCTTTATGCATTCCCCTGCATCATCATGTTCTCCTTTTCCATGACCAGTCTCAAAGAAATTCCAACAATGCTTAATGTGGGTTCCATATGAAGACAAGACACCCAAAATAATGATCGTGAAGATTTGAATTGACTCACATATCCATCTGACCATATCTAATGTTCATTTAATTTTATTCCACGAATTTTCAAGCAGTCATAAATCTTTCCAAAACAGTGTTCTACAAAATAAGTATCATGTGTACGATCGTCACTGATATAAAAGAGATATTATTTTATAACATGTCGATTTTCACTGGTTCTTTCTATATTATCAAAATTTTCATCTTCATGTCTATATAGAATATGGACGAGCATGGAGACTTGGTTAGAATGATAGTATTCACTCTGACTTTCTTTTTGTGGAACAAATGTGCAATTTTCTACAAAATCGATTATTGACAAAATGGTCCATGGTGGAAAAACTTCACGAGATTTTTTGAATTACAAGTCCTGCCATCGAGCTCTATGGGAATGCTTGGTGTATTTATAAATTTCTACCTCAAACTTTCTCAAAAAATCTCTCACAAAAATTTCTTCTTGTAAATCAATTCTTTTAGCACTTGTAGTACTACTTGAACCTTGAATCTATGTATGGATATATTCATATCTCTTTCATTTCACTTTCATGTTGGACAATGATTGATCATTTATATCAGTATGATATTTGTTTTTAAATTTAGTCAAATTTCCACAATCATCGCATTTTTTACCACTAACACATTTCTTTTGGTAAAATAATTCATGGCTTTCTCTTCCACATAGAATTTAAGATATGAAATCCTGGATAGTGGAAGGAGGATGTGAATCTTTCCAAAATGTTCTACCAAAATTAAGGAATGTGTCATAATATAACTGAAATTACATATGATAATGACAACAACAAGTGTTGCGTACGGTGATAGGTTTTACATACCATGGTTTTTGTTGCACAAAAGCACTAATTGAGACATCAATTTCACAATTCTATTCTTTGAACTTGTTGAAAAACTCTATCTGAGTGGTGTCCAAGAAATGTTTTGGATGTACTTCATACTGATTTTGTGCTATTCTTCTTTGCATCACATCCCTTGAATTTGGTGAAACACGTGAATTTTTCATCCAGTATTAATATATTATTTTTTTTAACATTTTCTCCAAGTCTATCTTTGTATGGTTGCCTACAAATAGCTCTTCAACAAGCGAGTTGATCATTTACATCTATTTGCAACCAAAATTTATGATGTTTGTGCAAAGTTTTTCATGAGATTCCTAATGCTCGTGCCATAGATTTTACTAAGTGAATCTCTTTAGTACTTGATGAAACCACTGCCATAGGTATTGCTCTACATGCATCTGAATCATTTTTTTGTCTGGATCTTCTAATTGAATTTATAGCACTATTTATATTTTGTATAACATTTTCCTTCATTTTTTTACCGTTTGTTGATTTTCGAATACTAACTCCCATTGTGCTTCTTTAATTTTCTTCTTAAAGATTTTCATTAATTGAATTGACATACATTTCCCTTTATAAATGCAGATCAAAATAGTTAACATTGTTGTAATATGATAATTGATTTTTTATCTCCATATAATGATATAAGTTGTCTTTCATATTATCATAAATATTTAGTTTAAACATACCTTCATTCGTATTGTAATAATTTATATTCAATAAATAACTATTCAAATTAATAAGTGTTGTTCTATTAATAGTTTGTATTATTTTTTTTTTGAATATATATATATATATATATATATATATATATATATAATATACTTCTCCCATAATTCTAATTGCTTGAATTTTCCTTCATATTTTGTATCTTCAATCATTGGTTCAATATCTCTTTCACTTTCTCTTTCAAAATTTTGTATCTCATCATCAATGTTTTGAGGAATATCTCTCTCTGTTTACATTACAAAATATTTTTCAAATGATTTCATCCAATAAAAATTAAGCTTCACAATTTACACCAGGAAAATTTTAAATATCAAATTTATAATATTTACATTTACATACCTGCTTCAACTTCTAGTTAAGGTTGATTTTCCCTTTCAATATTTGAGTGTTCTTCTCTGTTTTTTTGCAACATTCTCTCCCTTGTTCTCTACATTCCTCACGGTCTCTTGTTTGATCATATTTTCTCTTGCAATTCCTTCGATTTCCCATGATAATTGAGTATGAAGTTCAAAACATTTCCTTCAAACATTTAGACAAAAAATCAATTAAAAAAAACATCACAAAAGATATAATTTAAAAAAATAAACTCATTTTAAAAATTTTGCAGAAAATACATACTTCAATCCAAAACACTTACTTTAAAAAATGCGAGAAAAAAACGTCTTTTAAAAATGAAATGAAGCTCAAAATATTTCCTTCCAAGTCCTGCAAAAAAAATTCATTTAAAAAGTTAGACAAAAACTCATTTTAAAAAATCCTTATATAGAAGATTTACTTCAACCCAAAACACGTACTCTAAAAAAATGTCACTTCAAAAAATACCTCCAAAAAATGTCCATTGAAAATTAAGCCCAACTCCTTAAAAAATTCCACTTTAAAAAGTACCTCCAAAAAATGTCGTTTGAAAATTAAGCCCAAAAAGCCTCTAAAAAAATATCACTTTAAAAATACCTCCAAAAAATTTCCTTTGAATATTAAGCCTAAAAAGATTCATTTCGAAATTAAGCCCAAAAAAGTCCAAAAAATGTCCAAAAAATGTATTTTGGAAATTAAGCCCAAAAACCTCTAAAAACAAAATACATCCAAAAAATGTCCTTTCAAAATTAAGCCCAAAACATCTAAAAACAAAATACCTTAAAAAATGAAGCCCAAAAAACATCCAAAAAATGTATCACATACCTCCACGAAATGTCCTTTGAATGTTAAGCAAAAAAGACTCCTTAAGCCCAAAAAAATCCTTTGAAAAATTAGACCAAATGAAGAAATGTGCGAAATTATGAAAAAATAATGAATCCACTTACGTCTATTTATATTGCCACAAATTGTTTTTTTTTAGGGGCTTTGTTGAATTTTCCGGCCGATGTAAAGTCAATTAAAATTTCAGCTGAACTATTCTAAAAAATTCAACTGAACTTTTGTGTCGTTAGAATTGATGGGCCATCTAGGCAAAAAATAATTCGGCCAAACTAACACGTCTGCAATTATGCAAAGCCGATCTATGAACATGTTTCTTCAACCAGCGCATGTTTCCTTTACAGTAAGTGTGATGGCTCTTGAATTTCAATAAAAATAAAAATAAAAGTTGAAACTTCTCTTTCGAGAATATTCCCAAGTGGTTTTAACTATTTACTAATAGATCAAGATCTCAAACTCCTATACTTTAGGTCTTAACTCTTATCCCTAGAACATATCCTCCCTCATATGTGGATCTAATTCCTATAATGGTAAATACTAAACCACCTCTTTTACCCTATTTATTCAATGCCTCTCATAGAGTCTGAGTTGGCTTTTGGAGCTCTTTGTTATGCCCTTATGGTGTTTCTTTGTGCTTAGGTACCCATTATCCATCCATGCACTTGAGTTGTGATTGAAGGCTTGCTTTGTGGAAAAGGAAGGACAAGATAGTTAGGAGACATCTACAAGTCAAGAAATTTAAAGGGTTGTACCTTCTCCTAATTTCATTAATACAAAAAGTGCTTTTTTTTCCTATACTTATGTCTCATAAATGCATATGTACTACAATACCTTCTTGACTCATTGTTTATAGATGTTAGTATATGATTTTTGTATGTTTTAGTTATCTTGATTTTTTAATTTTTTTGCAAGTTCCACTTATAGCATTTGGAGTTGGATATGGAGCTTATAAGCAAGAAGAAGAGGAGAACTTGTGCTGGATTCTAGGTAGGTCCTTCCTCCATGTTCTAATTTATCTAAGGAAATCATGTCATTTTGTCTATGTTGTTTCTATATCAAGCCACTAGATATAGGGAGTTCTCTTTTTTCCGTAGAAGGGAATTATCTATTAAATAACTTGGTGATTATGTTGGGGATCAAACAAAAAATCTCTGGTTTCGGGGACTGTAGATCTATTAGAATGTTCTTCCATGTACCTTTGGGTATATATGAAGTTACTCCATGTATATCTAAGTATATCATAACACCCCCTCATACGGTTACGCATTAGACAACACTACTACGAAGTATGCTTCCACGTACCTCTAGGTATATTTTGGAAGTCTCCACTAGGTTGCAATCTTGCCATAGCTAACTAAGTCAGGTGCCTTGTCAACTGTGGTACACTAAACAAAAAATTCATGGATATTATTTTCACATACTGGAAACGGTATATTACAGTTCACAATGACTTTGTAAATATTTTTACCTAGTTTCTCCTTTTTGTTTTATTTGTGTCTTTATTTTCCTCAAATTAAATAATCCACCATGGAAGAACACCCTAAACACCCTCTTCTTTCACGTAGAATGAAAATAAATATTTCCTCCTACACCTCTAGAGGAAAAACCTGGGTGTTGTAAAAATAAGAAAACCTGAACTACCAAACTAGGTAATTTTGAAGCTATCGCTTATGGAACCACATCAAAAATTAATCAACTAGAATCATCACTTCCCATTAGTACTAATACCAAATTTACCTCTTTGGAAACTAGTGAGTTTGAAATAGTTGAAACTTCTCAACTTGAAATTGTTGAGTCATTAGAACCTAAAGTCATTGAAACCAACTTTGTCGAGTCTAAATTCTTGTAGCTTGATGTAATTCATGTTACCAAACTTTTCACTTGAGAAACTATGCTTTCATCTCACACACAACCTATGTATTTGGGAACAGAAAAAGAACCCCTTGCACCTATATTACATAGCATAGAGGAGATTACTAAAGAGGATTCTCCTATCCCTCAAACTCCTAATTTCATACCATTAGAACAGGGATTTCCTCCTCTCTACCAATATTTTCCTATCTTTACCTCTATTACTAAAACTCAATCTTCTTTAAATTATAGTTTTAATTCACCTTTGAAATTTCCTCAGAAAAATCCTTTGAGAATTCTAACAATGTTTGATTCATCAACAGTTTCTCAACTATTAACTTCCATCATGAGTGAATCGACCAAATTTGCGGCAGCTTCTATGTTTTCTACTTCACCTAAAATTAACCTATATGGTATTCCATTTGTGCTAACCGAATATCAATAATTGTCTAAAACATTTTCTGGCGCATCAAATAGTCCATGGACTCTTCAACCTTCCTCATCTAGAATATTATTTGGTTTAAAATTATCAAGCATCCAAATACCTATTACATCTCAAAATCCATTATATCAACAACATCAATTATTTCTCAGTGGTTTAGGGAATCCACAACAAAAACAACCCATATTATACTTCGCACCCTCCCGTTGGGGGGAAGTGGCCTCTTTACACTCCTTATCCTCTAGCTAGGGGGAACCTATTGCTGGAATGTTCCCATCCCTTGATATGATGTTACAGGTTGGTGGTCCAGCTGTTATAAATCCTCTCCTACGGGTGCTCCATTTCTAGGAATGGTTTCTACTCCTTGGAATCCTACCTTTCCCATTCAAATTGGTTTGATCTTGACTAAAATATTAACCTATCAACCTGTTCTAGCTATGCCTTAGGTTTCTACTTATCAATATTTACAATCCATATCCAAACCTTCCCAAGTTATGCCTCAATTGAGACAACCTATTTAGGTTATATCCCAAATACAAACTAGTAAAATGGTACCAGGGATCTCTCAAATCCAATATACCTAGCCTATTTAAGGTGTATTACAAACTCCATCTAACCGACTTGGTCATACCATTCCATAGATGAAATTTAACCAACCTGTTCAAAGCATTCCACAACCGCCAACTAGTAAACCTAGTATTTGAATGATGCAAATTCCATCTAGGAAACCATTCCAAGGTATCCCACAAATTCCCATTGGCCAAAAAACCATACAAAAAATTCCTTATCAAGAATAAAATATTCAAAGTCAATATTTCCAATCCTATGAAGGGTTTCATTGAATTGGGTAACTTGGTTTCCGTTATCTTGGTAATTAAAATCCTCCTTATCCTGGTGGAATGCAAGTGTTCATAGCTCAACCCATTCCATATATCTAGGATACGCTTCACCTCCAGTTAACATTTATCCACAAGGTAAACCTACTCAAATCGTATTTAATATGAAACTATCCTTCACTGCAATTCTTGAGTTACCATATCTCTCCCAGATAACGAATGACTTGATTTTTCATTCTCCTTAGTGGTTGACTATTCCAACCAAATTGCAAAGTGACATTCTAAATTTTAAAGAACACCCTATAGAAGAACTATCCAATCATGTCATGAGCTATCATTTATGGTGTTACTTTTCATCAAACACTTTCAATTATGACTTCATTCGTTTACAAATTTTCCGACAAACTCTTACCGGCTCAGCAACTAAGTGGTATGTTGAATTACCCAAAGCTGAATTTAAAAAATTTAATGCATGGGAAATCACATGTCTAACCCATTTCCAATTACCCACTTGTTACAAAATTTTTATTGAGTTTTTTAGCTCCTTAAAGAAATCTGACTCGACTCATATATTCAATCATATACATGAGTGGAGGCGTCAATTTCATCTAGTCAAAACTTATATTACTGATCAATTGTTGGAAAAATTGTTCGTTAAATTCCTCCTACCTTATATAACTAAGAATGTTTCGAAATGAGGATTTGTTATTACAGAGAAATTCATTGCGCATGCTCAATATCTGGCACACTCTATGACAAGATACCCAATTCTCCATAACCTTCACATACTATTCCACCTGCTCCCTCGAAGGAATCACATGTTGCCAATGGCATGATTGGTTCTTTTGGTCAATAGTCATCGAGTAAATCCTTTAATCAAAATAATTTTAAATCTACTCCAACTGTGACGAATCAAAGCTCCTCTAATCCTGATCTTGTGAGTACTTATAATATAAACATTGGTCAATCTAATAAAGGAAAATCTCAGCAACTTGGAAGTAAGAAAAAGGGTAAACGTATGAATAAATAGGAAAATCATCCACAGAATAAGAAAAACAATCAGTCTCCTTATGATAAGTGTAAGCCTCGTTACACTTGTCTTATCTATAATGATGAGAATTTTACCAAGGATTGTCCACATTGAGCATAAATCAATTGATTTTTGAAAGCTGCCTCCATTGCACTTGTTGTGTTGACGGATCCTTTCCCTAACCAGGAGGTGAAAACAGTTACACAAGATGCATCTTCCTCTTATCAAACACTATTTTTATGTGTCAGAAAGGTGTCCTGGTGACCACTAGAAAAAAATATTATGGTAATGTGAATCCTTCAACTGGACATGCTACTAATCATCCTTCTAATTCTACTCCACCCACATCTGGTCCTCTACAAATTGAGAAACTTTCTCTTGAGCTGGTGATTAAACCTCTCAAAGGGGTGATTCGTAAATCATCATTTAACCCCAATGAGAGAGATGCACAAAATTATAATATATTTGAAGATTTAGCTCAAGCTTCTTCAAGTATATCTACTCTTGATTTTTTTCATAACTTTATCACTCAGAAGAAGTTTCTATTAGCAGCCATTGGAGTAGTGGATCCCTCTGATTCGAGTCTCATTGTATTCAATCATGATATTTATACACCTAAAATTCCACCCTAAATTTCATTTATGATTCAAGTTGGGGTTAGAGTAAAAAATGTCTTATGCGCCATTTTGGATGAAGGTGTCGTTAATTTCATCATGTTGATTTCATATTTGAAATCTATAGGTTCTCATTCCCTGACTCAGCCACCGACGACACTCAAGCATTTGATGGGAGAGGATTTAAAATTTTCAGAATTATAAATTCATTTCCAGTAGAGTTAGCCAGTAAGAAAATCTCAGTAGAGGTCAAATTCATTGAAGTACCTTTATATTATAACCCCTTACTGGGATGTGCTTGGGTTTATGCTATGGAAGTTTTAGTCTTGTCCTATTTTTGGATGATTTATTTCCCTCATTAAGGGGGAATTGTGGCTATTAATCATCTCTCCTTTTTCACCATTGATTCTGATACTATTGGAAAGATACCTCTTGTGGGAAAGACCCCACTACCTTTTGAAAATGATGGAGCCAAATTATTAAAAGACTCATCCTTAATGGGAACTTGCATGCTTCCTCATCTTGACAATCTCCCTATGGTTTCTCTCATAAACATGATTTCATCTAGCATTATTCCATATGATCCCTAGACAGTGCATGACACTTCCAACATTTAATATTGTGGTGACCATATATCGCTCAGCCCCATTGAGTTAGCTTCTGAAGATATTCACCTGGCCTATTTAGAAAATAACTTAGTGAATTTAGTTGATTATTCCTGTCAAGATTCAGCTTTATTTTCCCACTGATTAAAGAATCATGGAGATCATGATGTCAGATGAGAAACTGTGGCATCATAATCATCATAGTTCATCTTTTTTCCCTCAATCCGAAACTCTTGAGAGTAATTTAAAAGGCTAATTATCCCCCAAGTTTACAGAGGAACCTCAGAACTCCATCTCCATTTATGAGGTGAATTGATAGAATAATTTGGCGAATATTGAGGAAATCATTCCCCTCGATATTATTGAAAATGTTCATATTGGTGCATCTTGTTCTCTAGATGAGATCAATATTTATAAGGACATTTACCAAGAATTTTGTGATGTGTTTTCTTGGACATATGAAGATATTCCAGGAATTTATCCAAATATTATGATGCATAAAATTAAAACATATCTAGATTCCAAACATGTTAGAAAATTTCTATGCTTGGTTCACCCTAAGAAAGTTGCTGCAATTAAAGTAGAATTTGAAAAAAAATTAGATTCTGGTTTCATTTATCCTATTCCTTTGATTGGTTTGGTCTCAAATATAGTTAATGTAATGAAGAAACATCGTAGAATCCGAGTATGCATCGTTTATCGATATATTAACCGAGCTTGTCCTAAGGACAATTACCCAACCCCTTTTATCGACAAAATTGTTAATGATTGTGCCATGAGTGAAATTTTATCATTTATTGAGGGCTTCTTTGGCTACAATCAAATCAACATAGTCAGATCTTACTAGCACAAGACTGCATTCATTTTTCCATGGGGTATGTTTACTTATCACAAAATTCCTTTTGGTCTTAAGAATGCGGGAGAAATTTTCCAACAGGAAATCAATTATGCTTTTCATAATATTAAGAATCTCATGCAACCATACCTTGATGATGTTCCTTCCCACTCTAAGAGTCATCAAGACCATCCAATTCTTCTCAGGGCCATATTCCTATGATGACGACACTATAATATCTAATTAGACCCCCATAGATGTGTCTTTTTTGTTCAATTTGACCGACTTACAGGATTCGTTCTATCCAAACAAGGAATTTTCATTCATCCCCTAAAATTATAGGCAATCCTCGATTTTCCACCTCCTTCTTCTCTCATTCAGTTACAATACCTATAAGGGAAGGCTAACTTTCTATGATATTACGTTCCTAATTATGCAGAATTGACCAAAGGATTTACTCGTTTATTGAAAAAGGGAATTCCTTTTCTTTGGGATGATACCACTCAAAGGATTTTGATTCTGTGAAGGGTATGTTATCCCAAACATCGTTACTGTATTCCCCTGATTATCACTGAGACTATTTCTTCTATAATTTTGTGGTTTTTACCATGATCGCTATTGTATTGGTATAAGAATATCATTTAAAACACAAACACCCTATCTAATACTTGAGTTGTAATTTGAATGATAATGAAGCCAAGTAATCTCATGCTGAAAATTTATCTTTAGCAGTTATAAAATTTGTTCAAATATTTTTCCACTATATTCTGCTTCACGAGACTATATTGTTTTTTTATTGCAACCCTATTACCTACATCTTGTCACATCAATCACTAGGGGGAAAATACTCGAAGTGGATTATTTTCCTCCAAGGGTTTGATTTGGAGTTCATTAAATCGAAGTCTAAGAAATATTTAGTCTATGTAGAAACGATATGGGACCTACCCTCTTCTACATCATAATCAACAATTGACGACTTGATCCCTAATTAAATGATGTTTCTGATCGACTCATTATTATGGAGATATAATCATCTATCTCTAGACCCAAACTTATCGGTCTGAAACCACTCATTCCAATCAGCTTCAAATTTGATACCAGGCTCACCAATACATCATAATTGGTGACACTCTTTACCATCATGGTGTTGATATGATTTTTTGAAGATTCCTCACTCATGAGGAGGCTAAGAAATATTTGAATGCTTGTCATGTTGCAGCGTGTGTCAGGCACATGTCTAGATATGTTATTGTTTAAAAAATCTTACCTGTTGGTTACTTTTAGCCAACCATGTTCAGAGATTATATCATAGCAGTCCAAAAGTGTCACACGTGCTAGATCCATAACCATAAATACCATGATTCACTAACTCCATTCCATCCAGTTGTCGTTGTTGGACTCGTTGCCAAATGGGGTATCAACTTCATGACATGTAACCCTCGCTTCACCAGGGGGCATGGTTACATGATTTTTGTAGCATATTATTTTTCTAAATGGGCCAAAGTGCCTACCTATGAAAACAGTGACAAAATTATTGCATTATTTCTTTTCAACCATGTCATTGCCGAATTTGGCGCGTCAGAAGCTATAGTTATAGACCATAGAAATATTTTTCACAATTACATGATGTATGAACTAACTGCCAAGTTGGGATTATGACATGATAGCTCAACTCCTTACCACCCATAGGCCAACAATCAAGTAGAAGCCATTAATCAGGTTTTGAAAACAATGCTTCAATGCATGGTAGGGATTCATAAAATGAATTATCCTACTATTCATTTTTCAACTTTGTTGGCATACCATATATTTGTCCAAACTATGACTAGATTCACACATTTTCAGTTGGTGTATGATATAGAAATTGATTTTCTAATTAAATGTGAAATTGTGTTATTGAAACTTGTCGTTGAACTTCTTCCTGCTACGTCTACTAAAGAAGAATGTTTTTTGCACCTAGATCGACAAGATGAGACTCGACGCGATGTCATGATGGCCGAAGAACCTGACAAAAAAAGTTTCAAAGAAAAATATGACTAAGATGTTAAATCTTGTTCCTTCTCGAAAGGTGATCTGGTCCTCTTGTATGACCAAGAATCTGATAACCTAAGAGCTAGGAAACTTGAACCAATTTTCTTAGGTCCATATATAGTTAAAAGTGTACATCCGAAAGGGTCTCACAAGCTTGTATACTTAGGCAGAATTCCCGTGGTGAAGCCTCGAAATGGGTTGTACCTTGAAAAATACTATGCTTAGATTATTTCTACATAATGACTGTGTACATACTGTATAGGCTTTCTAGTGTTTTTTTCTTGAGATTTTTCTATCGCCTCTACTTATGTTGGATTACATTTGATTCGCAGATGTTGACGTTCCCTCAATCATATGTTTGTTATGCTGATGCCACTAGTTGTAGTACCTGGAACCTTTCCTCCACAACGTGGGAAATTTAGGCTCCAAATGATGAGTTAATGAGTTTGCAAGGAATTTTCTTTGGTCACGTTTTTTTTTCCATTTATTCATCAAAATTGATTCACAACTCATGGTGTTACAATTAAATAATGTTTATTAAGTAATAAGTTCAACTATGTTACATGTTTTTTTAAGGGTTCACCTATTAGAGTGACATTTTTATTACATTCAGTACTGACATGTTCTTATAAGTATAAATACATTAACAAATGTGCCAATAAATTATGTATTAGATAGAAATTTGTGACATATGTAAAAATACAACCATCATTATACATTGTGCAAGAGAGTAGAATAAGTAGAAAACATACATAAATAGAAATTTGTATATAGTGTTTGGTTTTACAAAATCGCGTCTGAGACACATATGGCCCATGGCCTATAATATCAAAATCCATGTAGATGGGAATGTGGCTCAAAATATCTTAGGCAACTAATCCCGATGATGCTCATGATAGCATATGATTGTGCGGGAAACTTTGTGCAACAATCAACTGATATGAGTTGGAACTCCTATAGTGTACTGACGTAGATGGATAGGGGTCTCATCAACCCTAATGTATGGCACATTGCGGGTCAAACCCACAACATGGTGCTCAAACTCGGCAAGTATATTCGTTATGTCGGGATCGTCCATCTCTCTCCCTGCCCTTGTAGCGCCGATTTGCACAAGTTGCGGGTTTTCCCATCGATGAAGAGGCAACATGCCTACTAGTCAGAAAGGTTTAATATTTGAATGTAAAACCAATATTTAGTCTCTTATTCATAAAAATAAAAATAAAAATTATAAAACTTACAAAAAATAAAATCCAAAATGGCATTTTTTTTACCTACTTCACTCCATTGCTTGGCTTGAGGTAAAACGAGCTCTGGGTCTCCAAGGAAATCAGCTCTAGTGTTCGGGTAGTCTTCAATCACAATCATACGCTCCCAAATCCATCCAAAGAGGTCGGAGTGAATGTCATCATAGGCCCTCCTTCGTGTCGCACCATCAAGTTTACCAATTTCCTCGTGAGAGGCTCTCTAGGTTCAGGAAGCTCTCGTGATCTCCATTGAGGTCATATTAATGGTACCCTCTGTAACGAAAACTATTCCACAATAGAACCATACTTGAATTTATTCATTCATATAGCCTTTTCTCTATTGAGTTGTTCCTTCAGATTAACCAATAGCCCTTCACATCGGTATAATATTGTAGGTGCCAAGAACTCTAAGGCATATGGAATTTGGGACTTGGTAGCTAAATGTAGAGAAGAACTAATATCCAATTGAGTAATGGTAAAAAGCATTGTCATAAGGATAATTTGAATCACACCATGTATCTCAAGTTTCCCACCTTTAGTTATTTGAGAACAAGGTTAACAATGGATAGCTATGTAGTTTCTCACTGTCCCTCCACCTCTCCTGAATCCAAAAAATGAAACTAGAGCCCCTCTACGTGAAATACATATAAGAAGTAAACGTCTTCAACATATATTGTGACAATGTGCTCTCCAATCCTGAATTATTTTCCATGTGTGTCCCATGCCCTTAAAAAATATTTCAGCAAATCCAATTTTTCCCTAATGCCCAAAATCATAAAGAATTGAATTTGGTGTGTGTGTGTGTTTGGGAGGGTAAGGGGTAAGATATAGAGACAAAAGAGGAGATATGGAGGGTGATATAGATATAGATGGAGGGACAAGAAAGGGAAGAATATTTCTTGCACTATATTCATTGATTTCAGTGTAGATGATGATTTCTAATTCTATTTGATTGTTTTCAATATATGCATTGATTTCAGTGTAGATGGTGATTTCTAATCCTATTTGATTGCTTGCACTAGATGCATTGATTTTAGTTTAGGTGTTGATTTCTAATCCTATTTGATTTCTTGTACTAGATGCATTGATTTCAATGTAGATGGTGATTTCTAATCCTATTTAATTGTTTGCACTAGATGCATTGATTTTAGTGTAATTGTTGATTTATAATTATATCTGGTTGTTTGCACTATATGAATTTATTTTAGTGTAGATGTTGATTTATAATCCTATTTGATTTCTTATATTAGATGCATTGACTTTAGTGTAGATATTATTTTCTAATCCCATTGGATTGTTTTTATTAGATGCATTGATTTTAGTGTACATGTTGATTTTTGATTTGATGTAACTCGAAGTATGATGGGACATTGATTTTGAAGTGATTTTATTAACATTGTGTTGTCTGATTTGATGTAACTTGAAGTATGATGGGACGTTTATTTTAAAGTGATTGTGTTAACAATGTGCATTGATTTCACTATAAGCACAAAAAATTATTGACAATGTGGTTTGATTTTTTTGTTATAGTAATTCAACCTATTAATATTGGAAAGCAAGAGAGACAAGGTATAAAGTTTACTACAATAGCTCAAGTTAAAGATTTGAAGAGTTTACGATTTCCACTACCCTTGATTTCCACTACCCTTTTCATATAATCGATATGAAAAGATGAAAAAACTAAAAAATAATGTAAAGATTTTGTAAACTTGGCCACTCATTAAAAAAAATCAAAATTACATTATTTCTTTTACTTTGCAAAACAAAATATAGATAAAAAAAAATCATCGAGGTATTCTTGAAGGAAAAAAATTATTTGAAACATTAGCAAAGAAACAAATTATTTCAAGAGTAACCTTGGCACACTAAATTATTAAAGAAACTTTTCAACGTATGTTTAATAATAAGTGGAGGAACACTTTTAAGCATTAATTAATTGTCAAAAGTTGTGATACTTAAAATTAAATGAAATATATGTGTAGTATCAATCCTCCTATAATCTATTGACAAGAGTGTCTCCCTCCTTCACCACCAACTAATTACTAACAAACAATTACATGCATACACATAGAGAAATATAACACTACATTTGTAATATTGACAAATAATTGCTCTCAACTCGAACCACCTCAGATACATTTAACTCTAGATATATCATACAAGAAAGGATCAAATCTCTCCATGCAAACCTGTTTTTTCAAATTTACTCCTAGAAATATTTAATCTCTTAAAACATGATAAATCTAGAATTAGATAGATATAAACTGGCTAATCTCTCAACCTAAAAAAAAATGCTACATGGGGATTTAGCGTTCGTCCACATGCAAACGAGTTTCTTTAATGGCACCCACATTTAAGCATATTGTATGCACCAGTGCTTCATTATTATTAAAGGTCTAGCACCCCAAAGAACTGTATCAAGTCTTCAGGTTGATCTTTCATGGCACCTGTAATTAACTACCCGATGGAGATGGCTGATGAATACGTCAACGCCCCGTGGAGAAACGGTTTGAAGTTCTTGATATTCAAGAAAAGATAATATAAATCCAGGTTGGTTCTCGACTGTACATATTTGTGTGTTCATCATATTACATAAAATCTTGTATATGACGCGCTTGTGACATTGTTTTTTCAATGGGACCCACTGGGCACTTGCCCTGGAAGTTGGAAAGTCTAATATTTATATTGAAAAATGGAGATAGGGATCGAGACTCGTGAGGTGCTAATTGCCCACCGATTCCATGAACCTGGACAGTAAAGCACACAGAAATAGAGTGATGATAAGGAAATATACCCATTTTCAAATGAATCTGATTACTAAATTATGAAAATCTAGACTGTACAGAAATGAGACAGTTGACTCTAAAGAAACTAACCTCATTGCAGTACTCTACTTAATTTATTTATTTATTTTTCCTGGGATGAACACGTCATGTGGATGAGGATTTGCTTATCTGAATGGGATGAAACCATTACGTTTCAAACACTAGTTATTATTTTTAGGATTTAAAAAAATAAGGGGTTTAATTATTATATATTTTGAAATTTTTAATAGAAATTCGGTGAAATGATTTATTTTGTGAAATTACTTTATTTTGTTGTTTAAAATGTACTTTTTATTATATATAAATTTATTTTTTTGGTAAACTTGGAATATTGGAATTCAGAAAAATTCACAAGTTAAATTTGTGATTCTAATAATTTTTAAGTGGGAAAAATTTTCCACATAAAAATCCAAAAACTTATAACAAATAGACTGGACCAAAATTGAATAAGAGAACTTTACTTTTAAAAGATTATCTAACATTTTGCAATTTAAGAATTTTTGTATCATTGTTTACTTGCAGGATTTTTTTTTTTAATATAAATTAAAGTATATTTGTGAAGTTACTAGTTATCGATGAAAAACCTTGACTACCAAATTGAATGATCAAATTTTGAAAAAAATAAACAAATCTTTAAAAAAATATGTTTTGATACATTTTAGAATGACCAGAACACATAACAGAATCAAAACCAAAACCAAAATATCCCCTTAAAAACATTAGAATCATATCAGAAGTTAAATTATGAAAAAATAACAGATTCGTATGAAAAGGTACATTTGTTGAGTTATTATTAATTCACTCTGTTAAAAAATAGAAGAATATAAAAAACTGGGCTGTGGACTCTGCAATGCTATAAATTTACCAGAGGGTCTCCGAATTTCAATAATATATAAATAGATTATAGCTCATCATCTGAAGACTGTGCACTCCTTTGACATAAATCTCACTCACTGCACGTTTCTCGTTGGAAGAAGCATTTATTACGTATATGTTGTTTGTGTTTTCATGCATTTGTGATGTTCAAAGGTTTAGATTTTTAAAATGGTTTTATCATAACCCGGGAATCTCTTTCCTCTTTTCTTCCCTAGAGCCTGCTAAACCCTGGGTGCTCATCCACCGAATGCTTGGGAAAGCTAAAAGCCAACAAACCATGCATTATTCAACACAATAAATACCATTTACGGGACAGTAACGAATAATTCCAAGGTCACCATGTTCACATTCTCATTGTAACTTGATTTAAATTATCAAAATGGTAGGGTTACACAAAAAAATTTATGAGTTTTGTTTGTGTAAATAATGATATTTATCGCTCATTTTTTTTTTCCCAATTAATATGAATTTATATTGGAGTAAGCGAAAGACCCTTAGGTATTCACGTGGCCTCGCCACCAACTAGACCTTTCCTGCGAGCGCGGGTCCAATTCCTCCCAACGTTAACGTTAACATCTTCTTCCCTAACGTTGGTGTTAATAGCTCCGTTTCCTAGAAACTATGTTCCATTTGGTGACTCTCCTTTGCAGGCAAAAGAACTACAGGACGGCTCACCTACTCCCGTAGCCACACGCCGTCAATTCCATTCCCGCCTTCGTTAATTTGGGAGCCATTGCATCCTGGACGGAGAAACTTCAAGACCTACGCAGAGGTCAGGTTGAGTTAATTTGCATTCACGGGCATCGCTGAAATTGTCTGACTCGCCAATTTGCCTAAGCAAACACTTTGGAAAGAAAGCAGGCATCTTTGGTAACTTGACTGAAAGAATCATGTTTGGTACCTTGACCAAGAAATTACAAAACCTACGCATAGTCCAGGTTGGGTTAATTTGCATACGTGATCGTTATTCATATTGTTAGTAAATTTATTTTCGCAACCCCTTCGGAAAGAAAGCAGACTTGTTTGGTAACTAGAAGGAAAGAATCTTGGTTCTTAGAAAGCAGACTTGTTTGGTAACTCAACGGAAAGAATCTTGTTTCTTCCTAGGCCGTCAGAATAAGTATATGGATTTTTGTTTTTCTATTATATTTTATGGTGCCAGTTAAAACCCAATTTTTGATACCTTTTATTCTCCACATTACTAAAACACAATTTGACAAACTAGGAATCTTCGACATTACTAGAACGCAATTTATTCACACTATTTTATAAAGGAAATGTTGTTCACGGTTGCACCAAAAATAGAATACCACATATCAACTCGTTGGACAACCCTTGCGACAATTCGGTGGTCAACCATTGTGGAAACTCACTGTTAACTGTTGCAGCAATTCATTGAGTCAAAAAATGGTAAAGCAAGTCAAATTGGAAACAATCAAGAAAATGAACCCAGATGCTCCATGTTCTTTCACCCTGCTTCTTTGCTATATGAAGTGTACATTTTTTAGAGATGCATTTTTAAGATGTTTGTATTAATAGTGCTCCATCATTTTTCATGGATTCATATGTATTGACTTTTCAAACTTTTTTATGCATTTATGCTTGTTCATATGGCCCCGAGGACAGAAGAGGACAAGATGAAATGAAGCAAAGATACTCATTTGTGGAAAAGAGGGGTTTCCAATGTCATTTCATTGTAAAAAATATGGTCCAAATCCTTGAGATAGTGACAATAACATATGACATGTATGAGCATCTAGATATCTAAAGATGGCCATGTCATGTCCAACAGAACATTTCAGGTCATACTAGGGCCTTGCATCAACCAAAGTTATCAAGGGACATGGTTTCCTATGTAGAGAGTTGTTTCTTCTTCGAAATAGGGATTTATTTTTGTGTAGGAAAGATGTTGTTAACATATGTAATTGTCCACTCAAATGAAAGTATCAGTTGCATAAGAAGGACAAAATGAGTGTGAACCTTTGGTATAGAAAACACCTAGATGATTTTTTCTTTTATCAAAATTCCAATGGTGTAGAGATCCCTTTTATAATTGGAATTCAGACGAAGTGGATGTTGGAGACCATGGTGAAGCTATCGAATAATAACCTAATAGCCATAGATTCAACATTCAACACGAAGAAGTATGGGTTCAGTGTATTATGAATGATTGATCTAGTACAATAATTTGATTAATAATGATGGATAATGATTGATGAGATGAAGTTGACTTCATATGTTTTTTGCATGTGATAGTATCAATTGTACACACTCGTGGTGTTTGATGAGCATCAAAGTGGGGTGCCAGTTGCATGGGTGGTGGCATCATGTAATGCATCACATGACATTTCACTATGGTTGGAGCACATCATGCATAGGTGTCAACAAGTTTATCATAGTTGGAAAGTTAATGCCTTCATGGTTGATGATGCATTTGGCTAAAATCAGTGCTCTAAGGTGACTTCAATCTTCTTATTTTACAGTACAACTTGTATTTATCACAAAAATATCATGCTTGAAATGAATTGAATATGGTAGGATAATCACAAGGTGCAATGTTATCTTGTGTGTTTGGCACGTATGCTGAGCATGGCTAAAAAATGTGAATCGATTAACCAGTAGTCCAAAAATAACAAAATAAATGTTTAGTGATTTGGGTTTAATTATGAATTATTGTTCCAATCTTGAAATGAGCAATGAAATTAATGCTTTCTTCAAAAACAATTCTAATGAGGAGAAGTTCCTAGACTATTTCCACAAGAATTGGGTTGCTGGTGACAATATTTGTAAGTTGACAAACTCTTTCTTACATTTCTCTTTTTGGTTTTCATGAAGATGAAATATCTTCATTAACTCAACTTTTATGTAATTAGGGACGTGGGTAAAAGGTTGTCGTGATTTTCCCCATGCAAATCAGGATACAAACAATGTTGTGGATTCATATCATTGTTACCTAAAGACAAAATTTCTACCCGATAGAAGAAAAAAAAAATCTCGTTAGATGGATTGGTTGATATATTTTCTTCTAACAAATGTTGAGTCATATTATCGGTTTAAGGAAGTTCTAAAAAAAGAAGGATTTTTGTATAATTACAGGAAAGAGAAACAATTTGAATCATTAATGGAAAAAGAAAAAAGAATTCTAGAGAGTGACTGCACCCCTCATGAGAAAATGTCTCATGATTTTTGGGTGAGGAGTCAATCTAAACCTAGCAAGAAATATCTTGTCACTTATCATTGCACAAATTTCATGACTTTTGATTTCCCATGGTCTATTCATGGAAACATTTGCAAGAATGCCACAAAGGTGGTTTGGTTGTCTTCCCTTTCAATGGCGTTAAACCAATTACTAAATCATTAAAGCACAATTGATTCATACAATGACCCTCTTGAGATAAATATAGAGGTAATATCGTATCTTGGTGAAGATGCAAACACATTTTCTATGGATAGTCACAATGTTGATGTAAATGTTGAAGGAATTGAGTTGGCCAAAGAGGATTTATTTGGCTACATAGACCTGGTTCGGAAATTTCCTCCTACTACTTTGACTAAGATTGAAAAAATGATTTCTTTGCTTAAGAAAAAGTTGGATGACACCAACAATCTTCCTATTATGGATTATGAATTCACGTGTGGGTTGGGTGCTTTTGAGTCATCTTTGAAGAAGTATAAGGGTTTCTTGAGCCCCAAAAAGAGAAGAAAAACATGCAAACAAAATGCAAGATTGGAAATTGACTTGAATATCACGACAGATGAAGATGAACCATTTGAGTTTGAACAACTCAACAAGCGAGGTCGTCCTCTCTCCAACAATGAATGGTTTTCCAGGTTTCTTGTGATGCATTTGCTCACAATTTGATTTTAATGTTTATTTGTGTATTACATGTATTTGATGTATTATTGTTTTGTTGAGTATTTTCATGTATGTTTCATAGGTGGTGATGATATGTTTGTTGATTTGTCTAATTTTTCAGAATTGTCATTTAAGGTGAGTAAATAACTCCATGCATTTACACTCAGTATTTCAATACATCAATTATTTTGTATGTTATAGAAGATAGATTTCAAGTGGTTTTCCATACTTGCATTCTTCTTCAATATATTGGCATATAAACATGAATCTAATATATAGATTGAAATAAAAACAACATAAATGTAACAAAATTTGTAGAGGAAATGCAAAGAAATTGTAACTAAACATGTAAAACACAATTTTAGCAATTTTTTAGAACTACTCAATGTTAATGGTGATGTATTATCGCAGAAAAAAATATATTACAACATCAAATATTATGTGTTTGTTGTCTACGAGTTTCCTCACCAGTGATCCAGTGTGTCAACAATGGGGAGCTAGTGTGTCAGCAACAGTCACCCAGTGTGTCAGCAATCGTGAGCCAGAGAATGTAAGAAACAGTGAGGGAGTGAATATAAACAACAATGAGGGAGCGAATATCAGCAAGAATACGGGTCAATATGAATATGATAATGAAGAGGGATTTTCATTAATTTTTCCAATACAATAATCACTTTGTCCTGCTTCACTAGGATGAAGATACCCTCTTGTTTCCATAACTACATTCCAACATTCAAACTGTTATTTTTTCCTCAGGGTATAGGACTTCTTATATATCCTTGTTGGTATCCAACTTATTAGATAGTGAAATATAAGACCTATCCAGTTATTCCCACACTGTTCCATGGAAATAATATACTGAGCAACCCCTGTTAAGGTTATATTTAAGTTTAAGTAGTTAAATGGATCTTTATTTCGGGTTTTTTTTTCCCGATGAATCCCACATTGCTTTACATCCTTCTTATGCGGAAGTTTCCAATATTTGAATTTGGGTTACGCAATATGAAATTGTCTCCTACCTCTTCCTGGAGATGTACTCTGCTACCTATGACAAACTAGCCAATTGTCGTTTTTTTCTTTTATCACTCGTTAGTATGAATCCTTTGTCGAAGTGTACGAAAAAAGGACCACTTTAGCTACGCATAACTAATAGCCCTAACAACAAAAGTGGCTACCAATATCTTCGGATATGCGGTTAGTTAAACAAGAAAAGAGCTGCAAAACACTAGATCTATAAATGGAAAGACATTAAGCAAGAAAAAACAAGGGTTTGCTCCATATACCAATAGACAAGACAAGAACAATTTTTGAAAGAATTTTTATATTAATTGGGCACACGGGAGGAAAACAAGAAGGCGTATCAATTCTCCTAAGTGGGATGGGTTCTTGGAAGTCCTCAAGCACTTCGCATCTAAGATTTCTCTCTCTTGTTGGTGTAGAAAACCCAATGCAAAGAATAGAGCTCAATGGGAGCTCACACAACAAATGATGGAAAAAATGGGACCAAGTGTATAGATGCAGAGTGATCTAATAGGCAACAAAAGGTGAAGAATGGTAGGAAAAACCCTCTCCTATTTATAACAAAATATTGGGTCATTCTAGATCTTGGTGCATGGGTTAACAGATCTAGATCCACTTTTTTATGGAATATTTTATTATATTTGTTGGAGGGAAAAGGTATTTGACTTGAGTCAAATCCCTTGATTAGTTAAAAAATAAATAAATAAATTATTTATTTATCTTTTTAAGGAAGTGGTTGGAAGATAATCAAATAAATAATGATTTATTTAATTATTTGTGGGTGACTTGGTCATATTTAACAAGGAATATTATCCAAATAAGATTTAAATAATTATTCCTAGAAAATAATAAGATAAATAAAGGTTTATCTAATTAATTTTTTTTTGTTTTTGGGTTAAACATGACCTGGGAATAATAATTAAATTATGGTTTAATTAATTATTCCATGAGGAAAATCAAACAAATATAGGTTTGTTTAATATTTCCTTTTGGGGTTTCCCTGTTTGGACCATAAAAAAAACCTAATAAATGTGGTTTATTAAGTTATTTATCAGTAGTGAAGGCAATTTTACTTAGGGTAAAATTGGTCTTACATGGTGTACTTGGGTCCATCTAATGATAATAGGTTAGATGACCAAAAAATGGTGTAACAGATTGCCCCCAACGTGCGAGTGTCAGGAGTAAATCGTATGACCGAAGTACGTTGTAAGAACTCAATCACTAGACAAAAAAAGGGAAGTCAGAGAGAGAAATGCAAGGTAGATAGTGTGTCGAAGAACTAGACCACGAGGAGACGAGACTCGCAGTGCGAAAAATTCTCTTTTTATGAGAGGGTACTCTAGTCTTTGAAGGCGGCGGGAGGCATACCTATGCCCGCCGAGACAAAGTACAAAATAATAGTGTGTCCAATAAACAAGGGATCGAACCATAAATTACAACCGGCATAATCATGAGCAGATAAAAATACAATGAAGAATCCCATATACATGCTTTCGTGCCCGGGATAACGACGGGACTTGTACAATAATATTCGAGTACATGAGATACAAATACAACCCAAATGCCCCCAGTACATGGGGAAGGGCTCACAAAATCCCTGACCGATACATGCAAATCAAAGAGGTCTTGCGCAAGTGGCTAAGGCCAACATCATCAAATATCCGGAGCTGCATCGAAGGCTGCAAGGAGGAGGTCATCCGGGCATGTGGGGGGCTACTCAGGGCCACCCCCCTCATGAGGGTTGAGACATCTCACACACACCCGGAATCATCAAGAGCTACTCGGCGTATCCTTTGAACCATCAAGTATACGGGATCTCGGTCATGCTGAAAGGAGTCGGGAGTGGAGAAACAACCAAGTCAAAGGGAAACGAGAGATCCTTTGCTCGATCCGAGGCACCTAGAACAAGAGTAAAGGGTTTGGAACCAAGGTACACCGCCCTCTAGACTCGGCTTCTTGAATAAATGATCGATGTTGACGAAAGGAGGTCCGCTATAGGTGAGGCAATGAGATATCCTCAACTAAGGCATGAGAGAAAATAGGGGAGCGACTAGACTGACGACACTAATGATGATAGTGAAATGGAAAAAGACTCGAATAGCGAATGGACGACTTCCCTTGTTAGAGCATAAAGGGCATGAATGACATGGCAAAGAATCGAGCACAATATCATAAGGGATAGGGGATAGTGGGACTGAAGGTCATAATGTGCGACACAAGAGAGAGACCAAGCAATGAAGGATGGAGGGCTATAGCGCGGTACAAAGGGACTCGGGATAGACTCCATGAATGCGATGATGACTCAACTTGGATGTTCTAAATAAGGGTGACTCGATGGTGCTGCCACACAGTAAAGGCCCAATGGGGGACCCGGAAAAACATGAGTAAAAGATGGGAACTCATGGCGAAAATCGACACGAACAAAGACAAGTAAGGAGGCAAAGTGGTGCCCCAGAGTACAAGTGTCGCAAGTGAGGAAATTCGATTTTAATGAGAGGTGAAGTGACCCTTCTTGGACAAAATGTGTCCTGGTGAAGTATAAAACCATAAAAAAATAACAGATACCCATTTGAGGGCTCAGGAGAGCTTTCCAACTGTGAAGACCGTTTGTCAAACAGGGGCTACGGTAGTGGTCGCAACGGTCGAAAGAAGAAACAGAGTTCTCTTTTAATAAGGCGATTTTCCCTCCAAATTCACTCATTTGCTATTGTTGCTGTGGTGAATGTAGAGAGGAGAGAAGGCCCTAAATCTTGCGGTGAGTGTAGCGGACAAACCGACCGTTGGAATCGAGATCCGTCGGTTGCGGGTAAGAGGCCTAACCTTACTCTTTCATTTTGATGGATTGAAAGTTCGGGCTTTAGGGCCCAAAATCCCTGTAAACATACCCTCCTTCTTCTCTACGGCTGGGTCGCACTTTTTGGGCCAAAAAGTGTGACTCGAGATGCGAGTCAGGAGCAAAACCCGCAACCCGGTCCCCGAACTGCGTAAAAAAGCTGCGACCTGGGAGATGAGGGGGGTTTGCGTGCTGATTTATGGCGTAGAGTTGGGTTTTTTGTGTTTGGTTATGGTATTCCCGATCTCGTATGTTGACAAAGATGATGTTTTTGTGCAGTTATGGAAAATTTATGGGTTAACTGAGAGAGAGAGACCCTGGGTACATTACGGGCGGAGATCCGCGGATCGTGGTGTCCATCGTGTGTTGGCCGAGTTTGGGGCTCTAAAGTTTTTGGAGAACCCGTTGATGAGAGCGGAGAGCCCTTGTTGGCCCAGATATCGGTTATTGGGATCCAGAGCATGAGGTCTTTGTAGTGCAGGGGGCACGAGGATCGAGCGATAGTCCAGGATGTGTATTTCTCCGATGGGTCTCCCACCACTGGGGATATTGGGAAACACGCGGCCGATATTAATGCGGGGGTGGCATATCATGGAGTTTGTGGAACGACATTGTCGACCGGGTCTCCAAGTCAAGGGGGACTCGCGATACCGTCGGGGAGAGGCTAGAAACCCGTGCGATGGCCGCGGTTGTGCTGCGTATTCACGGGGCAACCGGGCGTTCCATCACATCACCGAGGGCGAGATGATGCTTGTAGAGAGTGTGTTGAGTGGTACCTACTATGGGTGGGCCCAAATGATGCTAGGGTCGTTAAAACGACAGCGGTTGCTGCTTTGCAAGCGGCAAGTGAACCACGATTTCTCGTATGGGACTTTATTGTGCGCCTTCTTCTTTGAGAAGATCTCGACCTTGCGGCCTCATATACGGCTTCCGGATGGGGGCTCGAGAGAGCCCGGGATGCGCCTGTGGGGCGGCTACCGTGTGCAGAGGAGGAGGAGGGGCGAGTCGGGCGAGTGTTTCGACCTCGAGTTCTTTGCCCATTTGGATCGGATCTCGTTATAGATAGACGACTATCCCTATAGTGGGATGAGTTATTGTGGAGATCCGGACTCGCCACTTCCGCACGGTCGAGTATGGGGGGCCCGATGGTAAGTGACATATTGCTATTCTTATATGGGCATGTTTATAGTTTTTGAATAGTAGATAGGGTACTAATTCATCTATCGTTGGTATGCGAGATATAGCTCCCGTGTAAAACCTGCCGGATATATGGGACGACCGCAGTAGGGCTCGGAGCTGACGGGTCCGAGTGGGTCGAGAGCAGAGTGCATAATGAGGATGCGTACTCGCCCTTCCGGAAGACATGCTGTCGTAGATGCGAAAGGTTGCTAACCGAAGTATCGGAGCGCGGGTGGCGGGACTTAGACGACCGATACATAGATCGATGTATTGGTCTACCCTCGGAATGGCGAGGGGTCATGCGGCGCATGGCGATGGCCCTGCTAGGGGATACGTGATCTACGATGCTGCGAGGGCGGAGCCATTGGCTCGGGATCCGTCGGATAGTGATTAGGTGTGGGGCATGTGGTGCCCCCTAGTTTGTATGTAGGGGCGGTGGTGCCCCCCAGCTTTGAGTTTTTTGTAACATGCTATGGGCATGTCGTATGTATCAGAGTAGATGGACTCTAAGCACATGTTTTTGTGACACATATTATGGATATGCATCGTTTTTAATGGTTATGAATGTTATTGTCTTGTATGAAATGCATGTGATAAATGCCAATCTAGAACATGGTTTGCAATACTATCTACATAGTAATTCTGTTCTCGAGGTACATGGTTGAAAGTTATGGTTTCAAATGCACGTATCAAGAGTTTCACTCGTAAATAACATCTAAATGTACACGGGAGGTTATGCACACGATAAACACCATTTAGTTGCATTACAAGAAGTAGGGAATCCAAACGAACGTGCGAGATGGAGGATGCGATGAAAGAGGGCATCGGCTAAGAGACCACGCACTCTGAATCATATTCGGCCCGATTGTTGGTGGCGGAATCCAATGCGACCCCGCCGGAGAGAACAAGGGCATGCAAGGGGGTGAAGATGGCCCAACCTTTGCCGAGGCGAGATTCCGGGAGTAACGACTGGCACCATCTGGCATAACTGATAAAGGGCGTGGACGGGGGTCCCTGCGGAATGGTGTTACAAGACAACAAATGAGGGGAGGAGAGGCAATGACGGCCAGCGTGAGTGTACGAAGACATCGGGTGGCAAGCTGCGGGAGGGAGTGCAAGGAGCAGGGATGACTATGACTCATATACAAAGCTGGAGGGTGGTATATGAGGGGCTATCGGGAAGTATGGGGAGGAATCAGTGGCTGCGAGGTCAACAGAGATACGGGTGGAGTGATCTCGTGTATGGGTAGAAAAAAAGGTGTCGGGGCGACACAATAGGGGAGGATGCAGAGACCGGGCTCCAAGTGTCTCGTAGAGGAGGATAGGTAAAGAATGGTTGTGGTAGACTCGAGTCATCCGAACATCGGGGGGAATGTCGATGGGAGCGGGGGATCCTCGGGCGGGCCGGAAGCATGATCAGCGAGGATGGGAGAGGCGAGATTGATTTTGTTCAACCTCATACTCTCGGACTACCTCTAAAGAGGCACGATAATGCGTCAGGGTGAGGACAATGGTGGGAGTAATGGTTATGGACACCGCATAAAGCACGGGGTTTGTTGGTGTGGAGAGTCTTGGGGTTCTTGGTTACGGACGAAGAAGGAATGGAGGCTTCAGGGGACCGTAGCTTCAAGGAACGCGACTTTAACCATGGGTCGAATACGGGGCAACTCGGGACAAGCATGGGTGGCATGACCGACGACATCACATAAGGCAAAAGGTTTCTGCTGGAGGAGGAGGGGTCGGTTTAGTCGTGGTGGTCTTGTCTTTGGGTGCCCCCTTGCGAGCTTTGCCTTTCTTCCCAGAGCCATCACGACGAGAGAGGGGTCTTGTAGAGGTGATGTGGGCACAGGGGGCAACGGAGCAAAGCGAGGGGGACCTGGTTGAACCGGTGTCAAAGCCATGTAGGGTTTGGGGGTGACCCTGGGAGGGGTAGTTTGTGGAGGATCAAGGTACCGGACCGGTATGCCCAAGGTCGGGGTTAGGGAGAGAGAGGGTGGCCATGACGGGGGACAGATATATACTCCGGGAGGGGAGCCGGGAAAGGGATCTCGCCAGCATGGAAATGACCAAGAGGGACGGCTCCGAGATGGTTAAGGCCTAGGGGAACTGATCCAGGGAGGATAAAGGGGTTCGGGGATACCATTTGTAGGGGGAGGGCCGAAAGGAGGAGGTCCGGTCGCTGAGATGAATGGCTAGGAGCGGGTTAAGGAGGGCGAGGGGGAGGTTGCCGACTATCCGAGGCAGAAAGTCGCTACTGGGCAGACTCGAGACGATTGTATCATGCAAACATTCGATAGGCCGGATCGTTGATGGGAGGAGGAGGGAGATTAGGAAAATTTCCAAGCAGGGAGGAATATTTTTTAAACGCCAGGGGAGACACCGGTCAAGGAATCGACGGTTTGCTTGTTGGCTACGTAAGAGATGGTCGTCTCGGGTGAGGTCGCGAGATTTTGGCTCATGATATGTCAAGCTGGTCAATGGTGACTATCTTTCCATTATGGGGGAAATACATCTTGCGGAAAACCATGGATGGGACAACGGACATAGCATAGGTGTAGCTTCGCCCCAATAGAATGTTGTAGTCTAGCGAGGCGTCTATGACTTCGACGTCAACGCAAATAGTCTTACCGGCGAGGGTGATAGGACAATTACGGAAAAGGCCAATAGGCCGGGAGGCGTGGCCGTCCCACGCTCAAAGGGTGATCGTGGAAGGGGCTAGCTCGGGGGGATCCGAGTTGCTTTCCAAACCAAAGCGGACATCACACGTGTGGATGCCCCCTCATCAATTATGCACCGTGAAACGTTGGCGTTCCGGATTTTTGAGCGGGATTTGGAAGGCGACGGAAGAAGGAAGAGGGGGATGGTCCGATTGAGTGGCGTCGAAAAACAATCATTTGGTCATCGATGGGATCTACAGCGCCCACGGCGGATAGTAGAGCATTCTTTTGGGAAGGGCACGGCTGGAGGAGTTCCAATGTGGAAATGGCGAGCAGGGAGATTTCACCAAATCATCTACTATACTATACGAATGAAGCGGACTCGACTCGGAAAGCAGCTGTTTCGACATAGGGGTCCCTTAGGAATCTTGGTATGAACCTCAACTTTTGGTTGAGGGATATGTAAGAGGCCACTGGATGTCGAAAGAGGCTTTGTAGAACCCGAAGAAGGAGGCTTGGGGGCGGAGCGAGCAGGGAGGCTTAGGGTACTAGAGAGACCGAGGTTTGAAGGTGAAAGTTGACTGGCCGAGGAAGGATCGGAGTGCATCATAAGGATCTGCAATCGTGAGAGGAACCGAGAAGGGAAGAGGGAGTGGCAACTCGGTCAGTCGAGGGAAGTTGCAGCCACGAATCCTTCTTCGCGGGAAAGGATCGATAGAACACATTCGGTTGGGTAGTGGCCACATTAGGAGGAGCATGAGGGAGGCGTGTTGTCCGCGAAATGTGGCTTGAGACTCCCACATCTGCCGCATCTCGGGGTAAGATGGGACAATCGTGGGTGTAATGACCATAAACACCGCAACACAAACAAGGCTTATTTGTGCAGGCGCTCTGTCCGCTTAGGGCACGAGTGCCCTCGTTGCTGGTTGGCGGTGTTAGGGTCCACACCATGATTGGGTCCACGGGTACCGGGGGCAGATTGGTTTTGATTTCCTCTCCGCCTTCTGAGAAGAAGGGATTAGTCATGCCCTCTTTCGTGCAAATACTTGCCCCTGGAGAGACTGTAAGTGCTTGCTGCGGGTTTTGAGGAGACAAGGGAGATGGAAGCGCATATCGTCGAGGAGCTAGTGAACCCGGGTCGCGGATAAGGGTAATGGTGGGGTTGGGCAACATTGAGGTAAGCGGGGAGGTTGGGCAAAAGAAGGAGGCATGCCGTATCCACGGATACATGCTCTGAGAGGGGAAGAGTGCTAGAGGTGCTGGCCCCTCCCCGAGGGAGACCATAGCCCATGGGAGGTTGAGCGTACGGATGGGAAAGGGCTCCAATGATACCGTCAGCGGAATGAGATGCCCCCGGGCGTTAGCGCCGCCGGGCCTCGGGGAGGTCGGGGAAGAACGGTATAAACATAACCGGATTGAGCGTAGATCGGGTCATATTTCAAGGCTATTTGGAGGGCGGCTTCTTCGCTTTGAGGAAAAGTGAGAGGCGACATCTTTTCCGATAGGAGCTAAGAGGGTGCGAAGGAACCGGTCCATGTAAACTCGATCTTCGAAGGGGGCTCGACATAAGCTCCGCCTTCGTCGCCATTCTTGAACATGGGCGGAAAGGCGGTCGAAGAGGTTTGCTTGAATGAAGTCAAGAGCTCCGTGCCGCATCGTCGTATCGGAGAGGGAGCCGGAAATAAGATAAAAAGGCTTGGGCAAAGAGTCGCAAAGGTGGTATGGGAAGAGGTGGCTTGGTAAACATACCATTTAGAAGCTTCGCCGGGAAGCATGCGTTGGAACAAATGAAGATGGATGGTGTCATCGGTAATGGAATTGGAGGAACACCACATGTGGAAAGATCGGACATGATTGGTTGGATCTTCTCCAGGACAAGGCCTTCGAACTTAGGGATGTCGGAGGGGAGCTTGGTTGGCATAGCGAGGCCAACCAACATCATGGCGGATAGGGTCATTAATCAACTGATTGAAATCGGGGGAGGTCGAGGGCACGCAATGTATGGCGATAAGGGTATGGCCGAGGTAGTTCCCTGTGTGGCGGTTCCGCTAGTAGTGACTCCGACATTAGGGCCCCGGAGCCCGCGCTAACGTTAGGCCCCGGACCGGACATGGGTGAAGGTGACGGGGGGAGAACCAGGGAGGAGAAGGAGAACCCAATGAATCGAAGAGGAGTCGGAGTGCGGACTCGGAGGGGGAGCTGCTCGACGATGGTGGGATCGAGCGGTCGATCGACCGGAAACCGAGGGAGTGAAGGCCAAGAAGTATCCGGGGAAAGGTGCCTTGCGCAATGATGACGGGAAGAAGGAAACCGACAAGGGAAAAAGGGGACAGAATCAAGTGAGGTCAAGGGCGTGAAAAGGTGCAGTGACAATTGATTTTAGAGTCTTTTCCGGGCGGTGTTAACTAGAGCGCTTCTTCACTTAGGGTCGATGTGTGGCGTGCGTTAATTTTAATTTTTAAACCCTTTCCATTTTGAGAGCAAGAGTGTGTGTCGCGTAGCGAAAATAAATCTGCAGAGAACAGACATATAATGCTCGAAATAACAGAAAATTAATAGCTACTTGTGCGTCTATCTAACCCAAGAAGGCTGGGTCTCTCAAAACTAATCTAAAAAAGGGGAAAAATCTAGGCAAAACACATGGAAAAGAGGCCAATAGATCTAAGGTCAAAAGGGACAGGGGATCTAAAGGATAAAGTTGCCGAGAAGAGGTGCAGACTTTCACAACCAAGAGACAGAGGTAAGGTGGTTTGGAAAAAAGGGAGGAAATCGGAGAAAAGTGGAAAGGACAGGGGAGGATGTCCTAAAGGGAGGTCCAAACAAAATGACAAGAGGTGATTTGAAAGGAAGAAAGGTTGATTTAAAGGGATCTCGAAGAGGAGGTTTCGGATCCGAAAAAAGGGAAAGGTCGAAACTCGAAAAACAGACATACTAAAACAGCCTAAAAATCTTCCACAAAAGGTGGAGGGTACTAAAGCCCTAGTGGGGCTAGGTTCCCACTTAGATGAGTAAAAAGCAGATCGAACTAGGTCAAAGCGGGCTAAGACGGGAGGTCTGGAAAACTCTTGACAAAAGCTTCGACAGAAACCCTGAAAAAATTTGCAAAAAAATCATCGAAAAATTGGCGGGTCATAGGTTCGACTCGTTTTCAGTGTGCAATGCAGAAAATAAGCTGAAAAGTGCGACACTGAGGTCCAGGTCGCGAGGTTATGGGCCAAAAGTGCGACCCCCTGGTTCCGGTTGTCTCGGTGGTATATTTTTCAGAAAAAGTTGTCGTCTCGCTGTGGGATCGGTGTTGCTTACTGCGCAATAGGGCTAGAAACACACGGAAGTTAGAAATTTTAATGTTTTAGGGTTTTATGTGAGAAAAACAACATAAAAATAGGGAAAATATTCAGTCGAAAAGAAACCCTAGGATACGAAAGTAGCCGGATATGCGGGAATATGAAAAACGACAGCGAGTCGTAATTTAAAACCTCGTGTGGAGTCGCCATTTGTTAGTATGAATCCTTTGTCGAAGTGTACGAAAAAGGACCACTTTAGCTACGCATAACTAATAGCCCTAACAACAAAAGTGGGCCGCCAATATCTTCGAATCTGCGGTTAGTTAAACAAGAAAAGAGCCGCAAAAACACCGAGATCTATACATGGAAAGACATTAAGCAGGTAAAAAACAAGGGTTTGCTCCATATACCAATGAGACAAGACAAGAACAATTTTTGAAAGAATTTTTATATTAATTGGGCACACAGGGAGGAAAACAAGAAGGCGTATCCAATTCTCCTCGATGGGATGGGTTCTTGGAAGTCCTCGGCCACTTCGGATCTAAGATTTCTCTCTTGTTGGTGTAGAAAACCCAATGCAAAGAATAGAGCTCAATGGGAGCTCACACGACAAATGATGGAAAAAATGGGACCAAGTGTATAGATCCGTGAGTGATCTAATAGGCAACAAAAGGTGAAGAATGGTAGGAAAAAACCCTCCTATTTATAACAAAATATTAGTGCCATTCTAGATCTTGGTTAACCGGATCTAGATCCACTTTTTATGGAATATTTTATTATATTTGTTGGAGGGAAAAAGGTATTTGATTTGGGTCAAATCCCTTGATTAGTTAAGAATAAATAAATAAATGATTTATTTATCTTTTTTAAGGAAGTGGTTGGAAGATAATCAAATAAATAATGATTTATTTAATTATTTGTGGGTGACTTGGTCATATTTAACAAGGAATATTATCTAAATAAGATTTAAATAATTATTCCTAGAAAATAATAAGATAAATAATGGTTTATCTAATTAATTTCTTTGTTTTTGGGTTAAACATGACTAGGGAATAATAATTAAATTATGGTTTAATTAATTATTCCATGAGGAAAATCAAACAAATATAGGTTTGTTTAATATTTCCTTTTGGGGTTTCTCGTTTGGACCATAAACAACCTAATAAATGTGGTTTATTAAGTTATTTTACCGTAGTGAAGGCAATTTTACTTAGGGTAAAATTGGTCTTACATGGTGTACTTGGGTCCATCTAATGATAATAGGTTAGATGACCAAAAAAATGGTGTAACAATCACCTCCTTAGGTATTTCAATTCTCCTATAACCCACAAAAGGCTCCCTGAATTACATTTAAAAAATTTAAGAGCTTCCACCCAACTAGCCTGAATTATCAAATACGATACAAAGCTATCAATTGGACATCCCCTACAACAGGGTGGGGATTCCATATTTTTTTAAGAGATGCTAGAAAATTATGTTGGTACAGTTCATGAAGAAAGTATTTTTCTAGATTTGTGTAGGCCATATATGCTTCTATGAAACCATCTCTTTATTCAACCTGGAAAGGCTTATTTTTTATGATAGCATTATTTTTAAACATCAACAATAATTCTTTCAATTACACATTGTAATTGGTTGAAGGAACCATGTAACTAAGCACACTATCCATTATCCCTCCGAGTTGTTTCTTATAATTCTCCAACTTTGTCACCTTCCTTTGTAGCTCAACCACTGTGTTTTTAAGTTTTCCTTAAAATTTGTTTATATCTTCTTCCCATGTCTTGCAAAGATCATGAATTAAGTTTTCATGAAAATGGAAAGGTATTAGTTTTCCCTTATACGAGGGTATACATAGGACTAATTTATCCTTTGGTTCCTCATCCTCTATTTGCACAACAATATATTTGGTTAGTTTGATCTCTAGTTCCTGATCCTTTGTTAGTTTAATTTATGGTTCTTGTTCCTATGTTTGTACAGTCATTTATTTTGTTAGTTTTATCTATGATTCATGCTCCTTTGTATGCACAGCTGTGATTTTGGTAAATTTCATCTCTGGTTTATGGTCCTTTGTTTGCACAAAAATTTCATCAGTCTGTTCTTTTGCAAGGTGTATATTATTTTGGACCCATGGAGAAGGGATATTTATGACACCAATGGGTATGGACTCTACAACTTGGGCTAGGAAATATAATCTATCAAAATTTTCTTTTTATCTGAGCTCATCCGTTAAGGTTTTAACTTTGATCTATTGTATTTTTTTCATTTGGAGGATCATATTCTTCCTTAACAATGATATATACAAAGGAATATTTGTAGGGGTACTTACTCTTACAATGTGCTTCCTTCTCAATTATGGTGGTGCAGTTGGTTGTTCCTCCTCGTCATCCCCATACAATTCTAGTGGTGCAGTTGTTTGGTCCTCCTCATTTCCCCCATACAATTTTGGTGGTGCAGTTCGTTGGTCTTCCTCGGCATCCCCATACAAAACTTAAATTGAGGCAATACCATCTGTTTCGTACCATTTGTCTATGTAATAGCACTAGTGGAAATTCTATGTAATGAAAGTTAAAAATAATAACCACGGTTGATGGGACACTTATTCCAAGTTGAATGTTGGGCAACACATCCTAGTGGGTGTTCATTTGATTTAATATGTCTAAGGAAATTGGAAAATACAAAGGAAAAGGATTTGGAAAGGAAAAATGGAATATTTGGCACATTTATTTATAAAAAATAATGGAAATTAGGAGAAAAAGTAGATGAAAGTTCACAGATTGCATGTGAGGAGGAAACTGAAGGAAATTAATGGAAATTAAAAAAATAAGGGTTTCTTCTATAAAAATGCTTTTGAGGGTAAGTTGATACCTTTTGTCAGTTTATTTTTGGAGCTCTCTCATTATTCTCTCTCTCTATCTCTCACACTCTTGGACACTTAGAGTTTTCTTGGAGCACTTCAGCATTGGAGAAAGAAAGGAAAAGAAAGCAAGGAAAATCAGGATCAAGCTGTTACAACACGATTATTTGCAGGTATTAATTTTCATATTTGATTTCCTTGCTAGATATGGCATGCATGGTATTTCATGTGGTTCTTTTCTATCTTTACATGGTTTTTGTCAGATGTGACAGTGTTTTCAGCCTAGCCTTTCCATTTCCATATAGGTTTGATGAGAAGGGTTTCTCATACTTCAGTTGAGATGGATTGTTAGTTGGATTCAAAGCTAAGTGCGATATATCTTTGAAATGAAAAACGCATGGCCTAGTTGTCCCTGAACTGGAATGTGGATCACAGTAAATCCACTGGCCTAGTAACCCCTGCGCCAGACTGTGGGTTGTGGTAAAGCTATATTGTGTCCCTCAATGGGCCTAGGAATCCTTGTCGGTGAAAGGCGAGATATACAGTAAATCCAAGTGGATTTCTCTTCGTTGGGCCTAGTAGTCCCGAGATTGGATGTACGGTAAAGCTTGGAGAGTATGTCTCGGTTTAGGGCCTAGTGAACCTTGATTCAAACTATGGATTATGGTAAATCCTGAGAGACTAGGAGGCACTCAAATTCCTCATGGTGTAGGTAGAGAAATATGGTAGCATTCATGATTATTTGTTTCTTTTGGTTGGTTATGAGTCCCACATTCATGTTTGGAATATGGCATGTGGGTGATTGGTTGAAGAGAGATTTGGCTCAACCAATCTATCGTTGGGTGGAACGTGGTAGTCGCATCCCTAGTTGGTTTCTATATTCATTATGATGATAAATTAATTCCTTTGGTATTTGATTTATAATTGTACTAGATATTATCTGGATTATATTTTTGTTGTATCTATTGTATTTTTTTTGTTATTATGTTGGTTATAGTCATGTCTTTTTATCAATGATGATGTTTGGCTCTCTCCATGTTTTTACTTGTAAATGAATGCACATTGTACATATGGTCAAATAGATTGTACTGAATATAATGATGTAAGGGAGAAATTATTCTTAGCGATTCTAAGATAAGTATGAGAACCCTATGCTTAAACTTGTTGTTTACAACTATAGATTCGATGTTTGTGACATGTTTGACAAAATGTTTGTTATGGATAGCAGGGATCTGGTTGAGTCCTTGGGTATATGTTTGTTTCTACATGATTTTCCTATTTTTATTTATCATTTCTAAACTTCTCATGAAGTAATGGGAAGTGGCCTGGGCTTTGGGCCTTAAAAGGTGTTTGAAATCCAAGAGCCGCAAGCATGGAATTGAGCAATTGGGGCCCTAGTCGTTGACATGTAGTGTTATTACTGTGGCTATATCCTCCTAGCCACTAGCATGCAATGTCATGCCTACGACTATGGTTCAAAAAGTCCAAAAGGTCAGTGTGACCCAGGGGTAAGAGGCCTTAAAGTTTGGGTTAGCTCTTAGGAGGTGTCATCGATAATGTACGAGGTTTGTATGTCATGTTTTCGTCAGTTACACTTCCTTAAGGTCAATTAGGAGGTTGAATATCATTATAGTAGCCTATCATCACATATTCACCTCGACATGCTAGTTGCTTGGGTAGATGTGGGAAGGGGGTGTTACACAGTGGTATTAGAGCATGGTTCAACCCTTGGACTGGATGGGTGGTGTGTTGGTCATGCTTTTCTATTGGTTGCATATGTGTTTCTCATAACAATGGTGTATGTGTTTGTTGCATCTATTTTTTGTTAGCCATGGTGGCATTGGTGTGACCATGGATGGGATGATGGTGTTGTGTTTACATGTTCTCATGATTATTGGTTGATTTTGTGTTATTCATGCTTGTGTATTATGTGTGCACACTTGCTTACATATTGTTACATGTTGTATACGTTTTTTGTTTATGCTAGGTCACATATTGGTAATGTTTGTGTGATGTCATATGTTGAACATGCATTAGCCATTCATGCTTGGCTACATGTCGCTTATGCTTATGTATGGTCTATGCTTGTCATGGTGTGTGGTGAAGTTGCATTGGTATGGTTATGCATTAAGTCAAGTTGTGTATTTGGTATGGGCATGCATTGTTGACTTGAATCAAACTATAATGATGTTTATGCACTAGTATACCATGTTTTATGAGTTTAAATTATGTTATGATAATATATACACATATATTACGTTAATTTATCAATATCGCGGGAAGTATCCTCCCCAAATTACATTAAGGTGTGTTGATTTATTTTTATTTGGTTTAGCTATCATATCATGCTTTGTAGGAGAAATATCAACATGGATAGAAAGATGGTAGATGACAGGGACTCTCCCTATGAGTCATATGAGCAACATGGTGAGCACTCTTTTGATTTGGCAGACACATTGAGAAGCCTAAATGAAGAAATAAGGAGTTGTAAGGTAGACAATGACATAATCATATAAGCACAAGTGAAACAAGCAGAGGTGAATTCAATACTTCTTTAGAGCTTATTAGAGTTGCAACGGAAAGGGACACTTCATATCGTCCATGGAGAATAGGATAGAACTAATGGGGAATATGGCAGTACGTCTCCTGGTAGACACAGGTCAGATAGAGATGATACAATGAGGGATGGTTGGTTTTTGGACACTCTGGATAGGAGGAGTGATGAGTACAAGTACCATTATAGTTCTTCTTCAGACAGATATCATGATCATCATCGGTATCATCCTTACATGATGAGTGATAAGGGATACTTTCCTAATGAATTCAAGAAAGTAAAACTACCTGATTTTGATGGAGACTTGAATAAACCAGAAGATTTAGAGGCTTAGATACTTGGAATGAACAAATTATTTTAGTTGCATGAGTACACTGACAATATGAAGGCCAAGATTGTTATATTTAGTTTGAAAGGTAAAGCAAACATATTATGGGAATATGTGAAGCGGGTTAGAGATATCAAGAAAAAGGACTTGAGTTGGGATGAGCTCAAGTGGCTTTTTAGGAACAAGTACCTGTAAGAGAGGTACCATGACAGTAATGCAAAATAATTTTATGAGCTAAAGATGGGTTCAATGACATATGAAGAGTACACAATCAGGTTCCTGGAGCTACTAAGTTATGTGTCATATATTAAGTATGAGAAGGCTAAATTTCAGTGATTTTCCATTAGCATTTAGAGAGTGGATTGAGTATGATGAGCTTCGGTCACTTGACGAAGTCATTAGGAATTTGAAGCATTTTTATGAACAATCAAAGTGAAAGAACGAGCCTCAAAAAGGATGGAAATGGAAAGAACAAGGTAAAGGAAAATTGCAGCCTAAGAGAGCAAGGCCTTAGAATACATATGAGAAAGAGAATGTAGCATGCCAGAAGAATTTAATTGCAGCTAGACAGGGACATGGATCACAACAGCAACATAGATCACAGTAGAAGCATGGAGGTAGTGGTACGAGATGGTTAGAGTCTTAGACATGCGGTGAGGATCACCTTCAGGGAAATTTCCCGTAGAACGAGGGTGGTAGGCCTAAGATATACATTGCACAGGAGGTGCAGATTGTTGGGGATATTATGCAGAGAATTCCTCACATTTATGTAGTTGTGGATAACAGGAAGGCAGAGCATCATGCATCTATCATTGAGATGGATGATAAGATTTGTGATCAAGTTATTTCTATTTTTATTGATCCTGGATCTAATTATGGTTATGTTACTCCTGACTTGGTGAATAAGTGTGGATTGCATAAAAAATATTGGTTATTGTATTTGGATATAGGTACGAAGAAAAGAGTTCACCATTGGGTAAGAGTGTATGCATTTGAGTTAAATAGCATACCTATAGTGACGCGCTTGAACATATTTCCATTGGGATCATACAATATTATTTTTGGATTGGTTATACCTTCATTTGACCAAGGTAAATTTCTATGACAAAGATATAGAATGATTGGATGAAAATGGGGAAAAAGGAATCTTACAGGGAAATAACAAATCCACATTATTTAGGACGGTGATAGATATGCATGCGAAGCACTGTCTCAGGAAAGGGCGTGCGTTATTCGCAGTTCATATCTCTAGTGATAAAGGTAAGGAAGCTTAGGATTCAGAATTCTTGAGTAGGTATCTAGTTTTGCAGTAGTTTCAGAATGTGTTTCTAGCCAAGATTTTTGAGTTTCCACCTCATAGGGAGGTATAATTTTCTATCGAGTTGGTGCTAGGGGTAGCTCCAACATCAAAAGAACCTTATAGGATGAGCACAACTGAGTTGGTAGAATTAAATTTCCAGGTAAAAGAGATGCTTTATAAGGGATACATTAGGCCAAGTGTCTTGCCATGGGGCGCACCAGTGTTGTTTGTGAAGAAGAAGGATGGCACTCTTAGATTGTGCATTGAATACAGATATTTGAAAAAATTTACCATCAAGAACAGGTACACATTACCAAGGATTAATGATTTGTTTGATTAGCTAAAGGGAGCAACAATGTTCTCTAAGATCAACTTGAGATCGGATATCATTAGGTAGGCATCAAAGAAGAGGATATCTACAAGACTGCATTCAAGACCAAGTACGGGCATTATGAGTTTTTGGTAGTTCCATTCAGTTTGACTAATTTTCCAGCTACATTTATGTATTTGATGAACAATGTGTTGCGTCCTTATTTGGACAAGTTTTTTATTGTGTTTATCTATGGAATATTTGTGTATTCTAAAAATGATGAAGAGCATGTTGAGCATTTGGAAACAATGTTGAGTTTGTTGAGAGAGCATCAGTTGTATGCTAAGCTCAACAAATGCAGTTTATTCCAAATTGAGGTACACTACTTGGGGCATGTTGTCTGCAAGGAAGGAATTGCAATAGATCCAGAGAAGATAAGTTCCATCATGGAGTGGGTAAATCCTAGGAATGTATATGAGGTGAGATCGTTCATGGGATTGGCAGGTTACTACAGGAGGTTCATGAAGAACTTCTCACAAATTTTTCATCCTATTAAATCATTGCAGAGGACAGGTAAGAAGTTTGATTGGACAGAGGAGTGTGAGGCTAGTTTTGAGAAGCTTAAGTAGTTATTGACACATGCTCCAATGTTAAGGATTGCAGATCGAGATAAGGATTTTGTAGTGTGTACATATGCTTGTAAGAGAAGACTTGGTGGGGTCCTTATGCAAAATGGACAGGTGGTATGATATGAGTCATGAAAATTGAGTGAGCACGAGAAGAACTACCCGACACACAATCTTGAGCTAGCAGCAATCATGCATTCACTGAAGATGTGGAGGCACTATCTTCTTGGAAGGTGGTTTGTATTGATGAGTGAACAAATTGGGTTGAGGTACTTGTAAAAATTATACAAAAAATGTATATCAATGGATTTAATCCAGTCATGTGATATGCTAAAGTAAGATATTGAATCCTTCTACAAATTAATTGTGGAAAATAAACACAATCGTCAGTCACAACAAGTAAAAGAAAGAAGCATTTACCAATCCACAACACAAATATTTTTCCTGGGAAAAGCTTGCTGCTCAAAACACCTCTATCTTATATTGTATATTTAACAAAGGAATCATGAAACAATTACAATGCACTCTTCTCACAAGCGTCTATTGCACTCTCACAACTGTCTCACGCTGATATGGACAAAATTTACCAACACTTAGCTAATTGCATGCCTCTTCTCATCTTTCCTTGCTTGTGCAATTCATGTGGAATGAAATCCCTATTATTTATGAATTTTAGCCTTCCAAAACTATGCAATGCTCATGGGAAATCCTATGGGTGTATTACTGCATGCAGTTAGTTTTCTAATAATAAAACTAATAGTTAACATCCCTTTAACCTTTGTGTCAACTGGGCCTTCATCAAAACTGACATGCATGCAACTATTAATAGTAAATAATCAGTTACTTGATAGATCACTGCATGTGAATTAAATATGATTTAATTCACTTGACCTCTCACTAGTGCAACAATCAGTTACAACTAGTTAATTTGATTTTAACTCAATTAATTGAGTTAACTTATTTCTCATGCATTAAACTAATACACTAACTACAACTTGAACTCTAAAACAAATAGAATCACTCTACATGCCTCACCAACCACCCTCAACTTGAATTTCACAAGCTAACTGAGTCTATCACACTCAGTTAACTATCACAAGTGATTATGATATAATATTACAATTTATTGTCCAATTTAATTAAAGGAAAATTAAATTAGACACACATTTCTTGTTGACTTTTCAACAATCCCTCTCTTCGACAAAGAAAGCGATTATCGGCTACCACGATCCTGCCCCTCTATGGTATTGAATTTTCTCTTGTAGCGTATTTCGTGGGAATATACATCTGATCCTCAGTAGGAATGTATTGAAGCAACATAATCGTCTTTCTAACCCTGATCACAAGGATGGTGGTGCCCGAGGATCTCTATATATGCTTGGACTTGTATCATTAGGGAATTTTGATTAAAAGAAATCCTCTAAGGAAATTATAAAATAATAGTGGAAATAATAAAAGAAGATTTGATTACATCATCAAATTTTAGAGGGAAAAAAGAAAAAAAATACTTTTTCAACTCCTATTTTTAACTTATCTCCCAAATATTTTGCTCAAATTTTGAGTAGGAGTACTCATTGGATGCAAAGTTTAATTCCTCATCAAATGAGTACACATGTTGCATACTTTCGATGGACTCTTCTACACGAGAAATGAGAAATACATGAAAAAATTGATTGCAATTACATTTTTTTAATGTATTTCTCATTTTCCATGTAGTAGGGTCAATCAAAAGTATGCAACATGGGTACTCATTGGATGAGGAATTAAATTTTTCATCCAACGAGTATTCCCATTCGAAATTTGAGTAAAAAAAATGGGAGATAAGTTGAAAATACGAGTTGAAAATTTAGTTTTATTATTTTATTATTTTTTAATATTTTTACCCTTTTACTTAAAAAATGGTGAATCATCTCCCATGTTTGACATCATCATCTTGAATCCTATTGGTACTTATAAATTTAATTTTGGTTGTACATTTTTCTTAGGAGGCCCATTTTAGACCTCAAAATTCCCCTAATGGGAATAATACATTGAGAGTTTTATGCAACCCTGGTTATCACAATGTATCACTGTCAAATCCATCTGATGACCAAACAAACCAACAAGTATCTTCCTCATCCAGATGGCCTCACATGCCTCCTAACTGGCTACCATGTACTCTACCTCGACTGAACTGAGTGCAACTAGTCTCTGCTTCCTGTTGTACCAAGAGACTGTCTATGCTATCGAGAAAAGATCCTATTTGATATGCTTTTTCTATACACGCAGATTCCTACCCAATCTGCATCGGTGAAGCCTTGAAGCTTCAATCCCTCTATTAGTTTGTACCATAATCCACACTCTGTATTGCCACTGAGATATCTCAAGACATGCTTCCCCGCCCTCTAAAAGATCTTGGTTGGCCTAACCATAGCTTGATTAAGCTGGTTAACTGCATAGCATCTTTCTGGTCATGTGTTCACCAAGTACATGAGTGAACCCACAAGTTTCCTGTAAACATTAGCGTCCACTACCTCACCTGAAGTAGCATCCTCCTTCCTCCAATTTCCTGCAAGAGGAGTCTTTATGGGTTTACATATCTCCATTTGGAACTTCCTTAGAATCTCATTGGCACACTTTCCTTGAGAAACAAATAGCTCCCCATCCTGCTGTGATATTCCCAAACCAAGGAAATAGTGAAGGAGTCCCATGTCCTTCATCTCAAACTCTCTTGCAAGATCCTCTTTGCAAGAAGTCATGAGATTCTCATCACCTTTCAAAATAATATCATCAACATAAAGTATGATAATCAAAAGCTTACCATCAACCACAATCTGGTATAGGTTCACATCCACTTCACTCTTTGTGAAGCCTAATCCAGTGAAATAGCTATCAATCTTGGTGTACGAAGCATGAGGTGCTTTCTTCAGCCCATATAATTCTCTCTTGAGTTTGCACATATGCGACTCACTGTCAAAGGTCTCAAAACCTTCTGGTTGCTCAATGTACACTTCTTCATCAATAACTGCATTAAGAAACGAAGTCTTCACATCCATTTGATGTATCTGCCACCCCATATGCATTAAGAGTGAAAGGATGTATATAATCAATGAGTACCTTACAATCAGTGAAAAAGTATCCTCATAGTCAATCCCCTCAACTTGTGAGAATCCCAGGGCTAAAAATATAGCATTTTACTTCTCCACACTCCTATCTGTTGCCTGCTTCACCTTATAGATCCATATAGTTCCAACCATTGATTTCCTAACTGGTCTTGGGACAACTTCCCAGGCATTGTTCCTAACGATGGAGTCATACTCCTCAACCATAGTGTCAACCCAAGTTGTTTGTTACACTAATTCCTCAAAAGAGGATGGTTCTGTCACAATACACTTTCCCATAAGAGCCATGTATCCAGTAAACCTATCTGGAGACTGTCTTTGTATGCGTAGTGATGTAGGTGCTCCTACATGTTCTTTCGCATCAAGTCTCAATCTGTCAACTTCTGTGGTTCGCCTACTACCAAGTTTGGTGGATGGTTCTGCATGAGTGTTTTCTACCACTCCATGATCCTCTGCATGTGGCTGCTCCACATATTGAGGCTCATCCTTTAAAACTAATATTTCCTCATTTTCATGCAAATCAAGCTCCCTCTCAAGGGGAAATTGCATGGCTTTCTCCTCATCAAATTTTATATCCCATCTTACAACAGTCATCATGTTGTTTGGAAAATACACCCGATAGTTGTGGGGAGTATCATTGTACCCCACAAATATCCCAATCTAGCTGTTAGTTCTAGCTTCTTTCTGGAATCTTTTGTCACATGGCAACAGATAGATGAGCCAAAAATTTTAAAATATGAAACATCAAGTTTCATACCAGAAAAATCCTCCTCTGGTGTACTCATGCCAAGTATACGATGAGGAATATGGTTCTACACATATACCGTTGGGTTGCATGCCATCATGCATAGATGTAATGGTAGGCCCTGATCATGTAACATCACTTGCGCCACACCCACAATTGTTCTATTCTTTCTTTCTAAAATCCCATTCTATTATGGGTTATGAGGTGCAATCAACTCTCTCTGAATTCCTTCTTTCCTACAGAAGTTCTTGAATTAATTAGATATTTACTCACCACCATTTTCGCTCCTTAGAGCCTTCACATTCTTCCCTGTATTGTTCTAAACCAGTGCTTTGAACTCACAAAATTTTGAGAGCATCTGATATTTCTTCTGCATGAAGTAGATCCAATACTTTGAAGAAAATTCATCAACAAAGATCACATAATACATGTGTTATGATTTAGAAGTTGTAGATAATGGTCCATACACATATTAGTGAACTCTCTCTAGGATTTCCACTACTTGATTCTCCTTATCATGAAAGGTGGCCTTTTCATAATTCCCCATGGTACATCCATTGCATGTATCTATCTGCGTAAGAGTACCCTTTGGAAGCCACGTAGAAATCTATTGCATGAACTTCAAAGCACCGTGGTGTAGATGGCCCAATATTCTGTGTCATAACTCACCCTCATCCTGACTCACCACTCTATCTACTTTACCCATCAATGTTGCACAACCATCTAAATCAAGTTTGTAGATATTCTTCACAAAAATTCCAATATTATTAACTTGTCCTGTGGCTTTGTGAGGAAGGAATGCTTTCCCTTCACTGAAAACCACATAATATCCTCTATCCTCTAACATAGAAACTAAAAATAAATTACTTTTCAAGCCTGGTACATGCATGACATCTTTTAATAAGAAGGGTTTAGTTGAATTCCTATGGAAAATAACTATACCAATCTGGGTAGCACTATACCTCCCGTCATCACCCATTTCGATATGCATCTGAATATCCTTCTCCTCCTAGATAATAAAGAGTTTTTTGTCTCCCATCATGTGTAAAGATGCATCACTATCCAAGTACCACATTGATCCCATCACACTAGACACCATGCATGCGACAAGTGAGAATTCCAACTCAAATTGTGAAGCCAAAGATTCACCTATTGCAGATCCTAAAGCCTTCTTGTTGTTCTTATTCTTCTGTGGACAATTAGTGGCATAATTTCCATGCTCATGACAGTGAAAACATTTCACTCTGGACATGTCACACTTCTTGCCTTCTTTGTCGACCTCAAATTTGGAATAAGATTTATTTTCGTTCCCCTTCTTTGCCTTACTAGCGAAGGCACAATTTTCCTCATAGTCTGCCTTGGATGAGGATCCATCCCTGGTATTCTGCCTAAATTCTTCTTGTACCAAATCTTACCAAAGTCACTCCCAATCTAGTAGCTTCTCCCTCCCATTGACAAAGTCCTAATAACTATGCCAACTCTTGGGAAGGCCTAGAAGTGTTAGGCTCACCAAGTCATCATCCGCTACAGTAATCCCGACACTTCCAAGCGCATATCAACATTGGATGAACTTGGTTAAATATTTCGAAATAGTGTCGCCTTTCTCCATTTTGATTTTCATGAGCTTGTCTTTTAGTGCCAATTTTTTGTGGTCATTTCTACTCTGAAACAGATCTATGAAAGACTTCCACATTGTATATGGAGTCTCTTTTCCATGGAGACTCGAGACAATGTGGTCTCGAACTCCATCTAATAACATTATCCTCACTTTTGCAACCTTATTTTTCCAAGCATCAAGAAGAGTGGTGTTTGCTGCTATGGGCTTGGGAATATCATTATCAATGAATTCTTTCAACCTGTTGTCCTCCAAAAATGCCTCCACTATGTATTTCCATGCAATATAATTAGAACTACCCTTGAGTGCATATTCCAATCTTAAGCCATTGAAAGCCATCTTGATCCTCCTGTCGCACCAAAGAATATCTTTGCAAATTTGAATGTTATTAAACACAAACTCAATTTCTTCTCCAGTATATAGATTTCATGTGCTCTGATACCATGTAGAAATTATACAAACAATATGTATACCAATGGATTCAATTCAATCATTCAATATGCTAAAGCAAGATATTGAATCCTTCTACAAATTAATTGCAGAAAATAAACACTATCACCAATCACACCAAGTAAAATAAAGAAGCAAATAAATCCACAACAAAAATATTTTTCCTAGGGAAATATGACTGCTCAAAACCCCTCTATCTTATATTATATATTCAACCAAGGAATCATGAAATGATTACAATGCACTCTTCTCACAAGAGTCTGCTACACTCTCACAAATATCTCACACTGATCTAGAAAAAATCGACAACACTTAGCCAATTTCCTGCCTCTGCTCAGCCTGCCTTTCTTACGTAATTCATATGGAATGAAATACCTATTATTTAGGAATTTCAGCCTTCCAAAACTAAACAATGCTCATGGGAAATCCTATGGGTGTATTACTGCATGTGAGGAGTTTTCTAATAATACAATTGATAGTTAACATCCATTTAACCTCTGTCTCAATCGGGTCTTCATCAGAAATGACATGCATGTAGCTAGTAATAGTAAATCATCAGTTACTAGACAGATCACTCCATGTGAATTAAATATAATTTTATTCGCTTGACCTCTCACTAGTGCAACAATCAGTTACAACTAGTTAAACTGATTTTAGCTCAAATAATTGAGTTAATTGATTTCTCATGCATTAAACTAATACACTAGCTACAACTTGAACTCTAAAACAAATAAAATCACTCTGCATGCCTCACCAACCACCCTCAACTCAAATTCCATGAGATAACTGAGTTTATCATAGTCAGTTAGATATTACAAGTGATTATGAGATAATATTACAAGCTATTGTCCAATTTAATTAAGGGAAAATTAAATTAGACACACATTTCTTGTTGAATTTTCAATAACACTTGTTTGACCAGAAAAATTTGAACACCAAGAAGGCTATATGGTTGGGCATGATCAATGATTTTGACTTCAAGATTAGGTACATCAAGGGAAAGGAGAACTGGGTCGCAAATTCTCTTAGCAGGTGGGTATAGGTAAATCAAATAACGTCTATGAGCTCTTATGGTACAGACTTACATGATACAATATTGCAGGCAGGTCAACAAGATCACAAGTATATGGAGATTGTGCATAGGTTGCAAGAGGGCACAGGTACAGGTATAGGTACATGTGGCCTATAGGTACAGGTACAAATGGTATTACAGGCACATGTGTACATGATTTGGACTATCATCTCACATCATATGGGTTGGTTATATTTAGAGACATGATATATGTACTAGACAACAATGAGTGCAAGAAGGTGATTTTGAGGGAGTTTCATGCAAAACCATATTCGAGTCACCCAAGCAACCAAAAGAAATTGACTATAGTGAAGATATTATATTATTGGATGAATCTAAAGAAGCATGTGGTGGAGTTTGTAACCATATGTTTGAATTTTCATATGATTAAGGTAGAGTGTAGACATTCAGGTGGACTGTTACAACCCATTGCAATTCCACAATGGAAATGGGAGTTCGTTTCCATGGATTTCAACACAATTTTTCCCAGGAAATCTAGACAACATGATTCCATCATGGTTTTGGCAGATAGGTTGACGAAGATTACACATTTCATTTTGGTAAAAACTACTTATTCACCTAGTGATGTAGCCTAGGTGTTTATCAGAGACATAGTCAGATTGCATGGAGTTCCAAGGAATATTATGTCTGACAGGAATGCAAAGTTCACTTCTAAGTTTTGGAAGGAGTAATTTGTAGGTTTTGGCACTAAGTTGGCCTTCAACATAGCCCAAATTAAGAAAAAACTATAATATTACAATTGTTTGCTAAAATAAACTGGAAAACATAGTAAATCGACATCCTAGGTTTGATCAATGACTCAAAGCATGGATCAAACTAACTATGTTTGATCACTAGAGTTGTTTTCCTAATTTGAATATATATGAAAGGAATGATCTAGGAAGTTTCGAAGGCTATTCTAGATCAGCCAATAGGATAGAATCCATGTAGATGGATTTTCTAGCAAAACCCATGTTCCTATTCCTTTTATGGTTGACTGGAACATACCTAACCATCGTGGTCTCTGTAGGAAATCGGCGTTGCTACAGGAAATCGCTGATATTTTGTAGGAAATCACGGAACTACCCCAAAAGGCAGTTGGTCTACAGGAAATTAAATTAGTACCCTAAAACTTGTACATAAGTTAATTATGTAGCATTTAACCTCAAAGTACTTAAGAATAAAAGGAAATGATACATTTGGATCCATTTGCATACCTTAGAGTCCATAACACCCTTCTAGTCAAAATGATGTATTAAATGGTAAAAAGAGGGTAATTGGAGATTAAAGAGTTCTAAAGGGGAAAGAAAATCCTTAGAAGTGTTGTAAGAAATGGCCAAAATCTAGGCTCAACATCGCCCCCACACCTAGTGTTGTGGAGGTAAATCCCCTATGCAGACAGAGGCGATCCCTACTAGCCCAAACTGGGTCTAGCAACAATCGTTCACACTATAGTGCAGGTTCCTAATTGCAAATAAACCAACTAGCGATGAAGGCTTACCTGGAATCCAATGCTGTTGCTTGTAGAAGAGGTAGCGCTCTCGTTCCTTAGCTCAGGCAGATCACGATCCCCACGATCTCCGTGATAGGACACCTGCACAAGAGAGAAAAAAAACAAATGCAAGCATAAAATCCAGTAGATGCAACTATATGTCAGTCAGAAAGGACATAACTCATCATCATAAACAACAACAAGAGTGGAACCTTAACCAATAGTCGTTTATTATTAATCAATCAAAGGAAAATTACAACCAAGTTCTGACGTTGAATTCTCCTTCGGAGGGTCGCTAGTAGAAAATGCCTCGAAAATCCTGTCAAGGATGGGACAAACCTCTCTCTTTAGATCTTGACAATAGTATCCTTGCTTGGATTTTTCCTTAAGGGAGTTATGGAGGCTCTTGCAGCATAAGGCTCTTAGGAATTTGGGAACTTGAAGACTAGCTTGCCATGGAGATGGGTAAGCTTTTATAGATGGAGGAAGGGGAGTTGGGATCCCCATAATCATGGTATTGGCCCTATCATCAAGGAAGCTTCCATGAGAGGTGGCAAACCACTTCCTCTCTATGGAGATCCATAGCCAAACCTCCCAACTCAAGATAGATAGTAGCCCAGGAATTTGTTAGGACGAAACTTCTGCCATTTATTTTTAAAAAACACTCCTTAAATTGGCTGGCGCGAGTGAAACTCTGGGACAGAGCGCCAATTGGCGCAACCTCTTTGAAGGATTTCCCCATTGGCGCGGGTACTGAACTGGCTACCCGTGCCAATGCAAAAAGGGCCATTTTTAGGGTTTTTCACAAGGAGATGTCTTCAGGGGGATGAAAGTACATGTTCGGGGGAATGCCATGAAAGTATTTTCAAGTTATGTCACTACTCACAGGTCACAAAATGAGCCCTCCAATGTGTGAGACGGGGAATGGTAGGGATGGTGACAAATTTTTGTGTAACATATGCCCCCTAAAGTATGAGGCCTGAATAAGAGAGAGGGGTGAAATGCTTTACGAGAACGTGTCCAACTGAAAACTCCGTCGTTGGAAAACCCACGTGAAGAAGTACAAATGATGTCTCAAATACATGATATATATGTGGTATGCGCGCAGCCATCCATAACAGAGTATACAATAATCCAGATCCAAGGAATGGATGCAGCCCTCCAGTGGGGATCGATAAATAGACTCAGGTATGGTTGGAGCCATCCAGTAAGTGAGTCATGTAAATAATCATAATAATCCACAAAATCGCAGCCTGGATTACAACAGACACAATCCAGGGTCTTGCGCTCCATCTCGACCTGAACAGAGTACAAGTTCAAGCATGCGAATATGTGAGCTGAAGTCGAACATGCAAGAACATCTTCTAATTACCAGCCAATGATGAAATTTGTTAACAGACGCGAGAGGGACCACCAATAATGAAAATGGCCCTCAAGGTACTATAGGTACAATATACGGCATGTGAACCAATGAGCTGGTGTCGAACACCCATAGAATCACTCGATCGGAGGCCAATGATGAAAACCTCACGTCGAATGCGAAGAACCTGCCATTGAGGCATGCAGGCTCCAAGGTACCAGAAAGGAGTCCCAAGATCAGCTTCCTGGATAATGAGCTGAAGTCGAAAGGAAGTGACCTTGATCGAAGGTGAGCCATAGTGTTTCCCACATCATCGACGTGAGACAGAGGAAACATAGTGTTTTCATGATCAGATGAGAATCAGAGGAAGGTTGGTACTTGGAGAGGTCAACTTCTCTTGAACATATGAACGACATGACAGTGGACTTGGCAGTATTTGACATCAAAAGATTAGAGGTCATAGTGACAAGGAAAAGAGCAGATGAGAGGTCAAAAGGGACTACCCAAACCCATGGAGGCAAGTGAAAAACGAGATGAGATGTCCCCAACCCGACACAAATGCAGACAAGTGCCATGTTCAAGAGCGACATACTGTCGACGCGACAAAGATTTTGGTTCCATTTTTTCCCCACCATTTTTCGCGAGTACCCCAATTATTTTTTATAACAAGCTTGAAGGGGATAGCATATGCTTGTAATATAAGTCCGTCCTTTGGATGGATCCATCCTAGTACATTTAACGAGCCCTAGGAAGGAAAGACTCGAGTAGCGTCATTATTACTGAATCCGATGTCATCAAGGTTTAACGAGTCTAACAAGGGAAGAACTCAGCGTCTTTTCATGTTTAGAGAGTTTGAAAAGACAACAGAAAATTAAACTCCAACAGTCCCTTTTCGTAAATAGTTCCTCAGATCCGAAAAGGTAGAAAACTATGTCTGAGAAAACCTCCTAGTCGCGATAGGCTAGGGTATTCCTTTTTCATAAATAATCTATACCAGCCTGAAAAAGGGGTAAACGTCTACTGGGTAGATGTCGTTTCGCAGCCACTTTAACGAGATCGAAACGACAAGGGCCTCGACAATCTTTTCATGTTTAGAGAGTCATAAAAGAGCTGAAAGATGACTCCAAAATGACTTTTTCGTGTTTTTACCGAGTCCGAAAAAGTATAAAATACAACTCGTTTCACTGTTGAAGTCGCGTAGAAACCTATTGCTGCACACAGAGGCAAGTGTAAAATCCATTTTCAACAAAATATATCAAAATAATAAAAAAAAATGACTTTTAAAACCTAACGAGATTTCAAAAAGTTATAAATAGCCTCAAATGGTAAAAAACAAAGTTAATTTTACTATTTACCTCATTGGAGAGCAACAGTGGTCTCTTTTGGTGTGCAAAATTCTGACGACAATTGCGACAGATCCGGGCTACCATTCAGATTTCCGTTCGTTCCAGGTAAGAGGCGCTTCCCTGTACTCCATTTTAATCCATTTTTTATAGTTTTCCATTTCTCATTAGATTTATGTGGAAGATTTTTGTAATTTTAGGGCTCCGCCCATTGGCGTGGGTATCGGGCACAGACCCGCGCCAATGGCCTTTTGTATACAAAGAGCCCGCGCCAATGGCACAATTTAGTTTTCCTCCTTAAATTTCTGATTTGTGAGTGATTCAAATGGATTTCCAAGGATAACAGAGATCTAATCAAGGGTTTTTGATCATGTTGATGCAGGCAACCGAGTACAATGGTGATTGAATGGAAAGAGAGGGAGCATGGGAAGAGGATGAATTATCCATGGAGAATGAAACTTGTATGAATGCTCTCAAGAATTGTGGGCTTAAAAATTTCTTCCTGACACCTTACTTACGAGCTCAACCTGAGCTCCTACAATACCTGATCAGTATTTGGGATGAAAATGAACAAGTGTTCAAGCTGTGGGATCAAGTATTAGAACTGGAGGTTTCTGACATATACTTCATAGCCAGACTGTCGCGCAGAGGTCCAGTGCCCATATTGACAGGGAGCAGACCATCTGGTGAAAAGATGGAGCAGGTAATGGTGAGGGTGTGCCCAAGGGCACGAACCGGATCAGGAAGCGGAAAGGTAGACATCCACACTGTCGAGCATCTAGCACTTAGAGTAGTGCTACACACCATTACATGAGCTGCAGGATTGCAAGCTCCACATGAGGTGACCAAGGCCCAACTCATACTAGCCTCAGAGTGTATGAGTCCTACAATGTTTGACTGGGCTACAGCGGTGACAGTTAACATGAAGAGGCAGCTCCCGAAGTGCAAGCAAGCCAAACTGAAGCAGTTTGGCTACGGTTCTATCCTGGTATCATTCATTCTGGAATGACTACCAATATTCTAGGGCCAAGGGGCCATAGTAGCTGAGCTGGTACCACGAGAGCCGAGAATGGATCGCTAGGCAGTACTGATGCCCAGAGCAGGAGGGGGCCAACAGATGTCCTAGAGGCCAGAGTTTTTTGGGTGGCTACGGCGTCAGTTGATCGTAGTCAAAGACTAGCCATATGTAGGGACCGATTTCACTGGTGATCCATATCTTCCACTCCCGAAGGGAGATGACTCGGACAAGGAGTTGGGTAAGATCGTCTTTTTGATTTTTGTGTTTTATGATTTTTTTTTATACTACATGCCCATCCTAACAACATTTTTATGCATATGCAGATGTCGGCCCAGAAAGACCTGCCGGTATGTCTCCTATTTCATAGAGAATTCATCTTGCAGCTGACCCTTAGGCGGAGGGTGCCAAGGGAGGAGAGTTGGTCCAGAACCTCAAGGGGATAGCCCGGGGGATTCCAGACTACGCCTGGCTAGCAGATGTCCCACTAGCATACCAGAGACATACGGTGGGAGTGCCTAGTTGTCTCCGCCGTCTTCTGAGATGCTTAGGGCGTGCTGTGGCTTGTTATCATGAGCACCATGCAGATTAGACACCTAGGGCTTTATTTCATGCATATTTTTTTTGAGAGACATGTCGTCTCCGGATGTATTAAGACGAACATGTATATTTTTTATTTATGTAATGCACACTATGTAAACATTTTGATATATATATATATATATATATACATACCTATTTCTGGATGGTTCTTTCTTCATGTGATGATGTTTTTATATGCTATGCAAATTCCTAACACAATTTTTATCTAATGTATCAATTGCATAACAAACGACCCAAAGAAAAAGTTCACATAATGTATCTTAATCACACATTTTATTTTTACACAAGCTTAAAAGCACACATGGAAGCGCACATGCAAACTATGCTTGGAGATGAGGAAGACGGGCATGCCCCCCAGCATGGTGTCTCAATTTGAGGTACATGCCCCCCAAGCTTCATTCCATTGAAAATGGAGTGAAGGTTGACAATAGTTTGATCTGAATCAAACGCACTCGAATTGAACGAGCTCATGTTTCAATATTTTAATGCGGTTGACACACTTGAAAGAACTATCCTCGTAGCAGCTTATTTCATTTTTTAAGGAGCTTGACACATGAAAAAGAACTATGCTCCGGGAACCTGGTTTCATTTTTTAAGGAGCTTGACACAGGAAGAGGAACTATGCTCCGGTCGACCTCCTTATAATGAACAAGAAGTCATGGCTTCCAAGATTTTCTCGTCCGATGGAAGGAAAACATCTTGCAAGTCTGGACCCAATGCCCCCAGCACACGATGCACGATGGCACTATCACTGAGCACAGGCACGGGGTAGGTAGTCACATAGTTGACCTATGGTGGGGCAAATACAACGGGTGGATAAAAGCCAGGAAGGGATGATGGCGGGCCAACTGCCACATCAGGACCAAAGAACGGAAGCTGGTCAATGGTCATGATCTTTCCTTCATGTGGAAAACACATCACACGAAAGAGGGAGGAAAAAAGTGCTCCCATGGAATAGGTGTATTCGCGCCCCAAAAGCAGATTAAAATCCAAGGGGCCCGAAACAATCATTACGTCCATATGGATGGTTTTACCTCCCAAAGTAAGAGGTAACTGTGGAAGGATCCCTAATGGTTGGCTAGTCCTTTTGTTGAATGTCAACAGATTTTGTGTAACAGGCGCAAGCGGTGGTGAACTGAAAGCTTGCCAGGTAGTCGAGGATAGAACACTAACAGAGGCGCCTTCCTCTATAATGGTGCTGGGTACAACCAGACCAAAATCGTGTACCGTGATCTCGAAAGGCACATAAGACGGGAGGTGGTATCCTGCAAATCGATTCCAATCAAAGGAAGCGACCAGACTACTTGGAGGGGCTACCATCAAACTGTGAAGGTCTTCCCCTGATGTTATGGAAGAAGGAGCGGTCTCCACAACCTCCATCTCGAAGGTGGGAGGGGTAACCTTCGGGACCTCCATCACGGGAGGTGAAGGAGCTTCTTCTTGAGGGACAGGGACAGGAGAATCTTTCTCCAAGTCTGAAGAATCTAAAGAAACTAGAAGGACATGAGGGGTGTGAGATCCACTCTCAACGGAAAGTACCTGGTGTACCGTGGACGGAGCCAGCTTAACCGATCCCACGACCAATGGTTGGTCGGGGATGGATTCCTGAATTTGAATTTCCGAGGGAGTGGGATCGATCAAAGATGACACTTGACCAATCGTGGCATCAGCTGGTGGAGGACTCAAAGACAGCTTCTGGTAACCAGGTGGAAGGCGCGGTGCAGAAGCAGTTGCGTTGTCCAAGACTCTTTTGGCTTTATCCATATATGGACAAAGGTGATTGGCATGGTGCCCTTCACACAACTTACAGGGATTGGTGAGCTTACCATGTTTCTTAGGAGTCTTACCAGCACTAGTTGGAGATGTGCCCCCAACCTGACTCCCGGAGGCCAACGGCAACGGTGGGCGACCGTCAGACCATTCTTCGAGGACCTTGGGAATGCCAAGGCACTCTCGAAGAAGATGGTCTCCCATGCACAACATGCAAGGGAACTTGACTTTCCGTGGAGGGTTGGGAGGTTTATCAAGAGGAGGCATTGTTGTTTAAGAAACAGTAGTGGCAGCTTTAGCCTCTCTTTTATCGAACTTCTTCTTCTTTGTCTTCTTCTTCTTCTTCTTAGCCACCTAGTTACTTGAATCCAGACTCTCACCAGGTGAAGAAGAGGAGGAGGATGTGGAAACAAGTGAAGAAGGGGAGAGGTCCACCTTGGAATCAGCATGATGCTGTTTAGGTGGAGGAACCGATTGAATAGTAGTTGAGACATTCAGAACCACAGAGGTTGAAAACAACCAAACAGGAAACCCAACAGTTAACCCAGGAAGGGACAACGTTGCCATGTAAGGAGCACCAACATTCCCAAAAGGAGGAAAATGACTAGGATTCCCATCAGAGGGGAGTCCTTGGTTGGTGAACTCTGGAAAAGTTGCCATCAACAACTCAAAACCGCACACGGGATGAAAAAGAACCAAGGCACACAATCAAACGGCCAACAAGAAAAATCTAACAGGGTGTGTGATAACGGGTGATTAATTTTACGACATTGAAACTAGAAACTTCACCGTTTCATGTTTTAAGAGTCGAGAAACGGTTGAAAAGGTGACTCTATCTCTTTTAGTTTTGAAGCAAGTGTGAAAGGACAAGCGCTTGGTGATCCTTTCAAATTTAAAGAGTCAGAAAAGATCAAATGAATACTCAGGAATACTAGGCAAAGGGTGTACCAAATAACCATGAACCGCAATATACACCTTGGTTTCAAAATGAAAGTGAAATCAACCAAGGACTTAACGTACGTGCAGGCAATCTCCCCGAATGCTGTGTCCGGTGTATCACGGGTATAGGGCGGCAGACTCGGCTTCCTATGGATAAAGGATTGAAACCTAGTGGGGTCTCTCTTTATATACGCAACAGTACGGGGAGCACAAGTCTGTACTAGCGCTGTCTAAAGCCAAGAGGCGAACGCCAGCTACTAGGTTTTAAGACGCTGGAACACATCTCTAGCCTAGACCACTAAATGTGTTTCGTTAGATTTCAATGCTGCCTTAGTGTAAATTGAGTAAATTTTAATGTTTATCTTCAATTAAGTTTCAGTTTTCAGGCCCTAGCGAATGTAATGACTCAAAATCTCCTAAATTCACTCTATATTCCACAGTATATCATTTCATTCGATGAAAGCTATTTATGAGAGAGTTGAGATCTTTTCACACAATAACGAAATGAATAGAAAACAACCAATGATGTCTCTGATGCAGCTAATGAAAACTAAAAAGATTTTCGTTCAAGGTTACCAATCACTAATAACATCGAAAAGATCTAATTCACATTAACTAATGAAAAGCAAAAGAGATTTTTTTTTTTTATATTTTCAATATTTCAGAGCAGAGTGCACTTAAAATTGAAAACTAATGCAAAATCGATTCGAGAAATGATGATAAGAGAGAAAAAACAAACAAATTTCACTCAATAGAAAACACAATCAGACCTCAAATCGACCAACAGTCCCTCAAAACCAAGAAAATCCCAAAGACACAAATGAGCCGTGTAATCTAGGCCCAAAATGAGACAAAGCGGAATTCAAATGAAGGAGGAGTCAATCACTCAAATAGCACAATAAAATAATAAACAACTGTCAAACGAATGCAGGGAAGCAATCACAAGGTTGACTGAACCGATAGAAACCAAGAACTCCCAAGGAAGGCTCGACACACCATGACACCTAGATGACCTAGGGCTAGAATGAAAAATCGATGGAAATGGGCAAACAACCAAAGGAGGAAGGTAAGAGTCAGTCAATCAAGGCTCCAAAACACTCAAGCAGTCGAAAAAATGAAACCAAAATCAGAGATCAGGCTCAGAAAGCTCAAAATCAAGCAAACCCTAGCAGTCCCCAACACTGACACGACTGTCAGGCTGCAACTAGCGCCATATCAGAATTGGCGCGGGTAATACATTGACAACTAGCGCCAATTGGCGTGAATTTCACGCTAAAAAATGCGCCATTCAAGTTTGCTATGCTAAAATAAAAAATAAGCAATCCAAGATCATACCAGTGATGTTTGGAGTTTTCAAAAACCCAAATTCATAGAAAGAACCAGCCCAAAAGAGTTGATCAAGCAAGCAGAATCAAGAATCAACCGAAGAGACAAGACAGTGCTCCAAGTATTCAGTTTACAAACTAAACTGGAGATGGTAAGACGACTTTCGATCTACTTCCACACACGAGTTATGCGAGGAAAAATTGTTTCGAAGGCTATCGCCCCGACCGGGCTGCAATAAAGCTCATAAAACGAATGACCGACAAGCTAACGGTCCCATTGGTCGCCAATTTTTTGTGGAGGTAAATACCCTCTGCGGACAGAGGCGATCCCTACTAGCCTAGACCGGGTCTAGCAACAATCGTTCACACTATAGTGCAGGTTCCTAATTGCAAATAAACCAACTAGCGATGAAGGCTTACCTGGAATCCAACGTTGTTTCTTGTAGAAGAGGTAGTGCTCCCATTCCTTAGCTCAGGCAGATCACGATCTGCACGATCTCCGTGATAGGACACCTGCATAAGAGAGAAACAAAACAAACGCAAGCGTAAAATCCAGTAGATGCAACTATATGTCAGTCAAAAAGGACATAACTCATCATCATAAACAACAATAAGAGTGGAACCATAACCAATAGTCGTTTATTATTAATCAATCAAAGGAAAATTACAACCAAGTTCTGACACTGAATTCTCCTTCGGAGGGTCGCCAATAGAACACGTCTCGAAAATCTTGTCAAGGATGGGACAAACCTCTCTCTTCGGATCTTGACAATAGTCTCCTTGATTGGATTTAGCCTCAAGGGAGTTATGGAGGCTCTTGCAGCATAAGGCTCTTAGGAATTTGGGAACTTGAAGACTAGCTTTCCATGGAGATGGGTAAGCTTTTATAGATTGAGGAAGGGGATTTGGGATCCCTATAATCATGGGATTGGCCCTATCATCGAGGAAGCTTCCATGAGAGGTGGCAAACCACTTCCTCTCTATGGAGATCCGTAGCCAAACCTCCCAACTCAAGATAGATAGCAGCCCAGGAATTTGTTAGGATGAAACTTCCGCCATTTATTTTTAAAAAACACTCCTTAAATTGGCTGGCGCGAGTGTGACTCTATGACAGAGCACCAATTGACGTGACCTCTTTGAAGGATTTCCCCATTGGCGCGGGTACTGAACTGGCTACCCGTGCCAATGCAAAAAGGGCCATTTTTAGGGTTTTTCACAAGGAGATGTCTTCAGGGGGATGAAAGTACATGTTCAGGGGAATGCCATGAAAGTATTTTCAAGTTATGTCACTGCTCACAGGTCACAAAATGAGCCCTCCAATGTGCGAGACGGGGAATGGTAGGGATGGTGACAAATTGTTGTGTAACACCTAGAATATTGCATGTCCCTATGTAAGGAACATTGTTGTAGCTTCAGAAAGAGAATTTAGTTTTTGCATTGTGTTGCAACCACTATAACTAGATGATCGAATTGTGTTCTACTAGACCCACCCTTTTGAACCATGTTCCTGTATTTTTCGTTCTGCTTCTGCAAATGATAAATTTGGACCTGGTTCTTTTTCATTATTCGTCACGCCTTTTGATGCTTTTTCTTCCATTCATCCAATTCCTTCTAAAGGTAGAGGCTACTTTCTTTCATAGTCTCATTCTCCCTATGAAGAACTCTTTCAGACACGGTAAGCTCAGTTATAGTCTCTTTCATCTCCTCACGTGACTGCCTTTTCTTGGAAGTTACTTCATATCATTTTTGTCCTTGAGAGGAATGAGGAAGGATCTGTTCCTCTCGTTCTTGAGAGTCTTCCACCATTTTATCCATGCTTTCTTAAAACTATTAGGTTTAAAAGGATGTGGCATCCCATTCATCTTTATCAATGAACTTGGTCATTTCAATCTGTATTTTCCTCCCCTTATATACTCCCTCGGGTTTCTTAATCTTTTGGCTAGTCTTTTTATGTTGTACACCCTCCTCTTAACTTTCCTTCATAACCATATTAGTAGCTTGGCTTCTAGTGAAACACCTAACAGGGGGAGTGGCACCCAGTGATGGCTTTTTCCTATTTCCCATAGTCTCCGTGATCAACATGACGTCCTATTATTTATTACCTTCTTCTTTTTGATGGTCACGATTTCGAGGTTTCTTCGGTCTCTCTTTCGGCTTTTCCTCCTCGTTATCTGGTAAATCGGGCACTTCCTCATCATCCACAAAATAATTTTCCATTAAAAATTCTTCCTAGGTCTTGTTTCACTTCCTTAAAACGTCTATCATAATAATTTTGACAAGGCCATGGTGGTAGAGGTTTTCCTCTATATATGTTTCCCTCTCCTGAGAAGAAGTGGTCATTTTGAACAAAGAAATCTTCATGTAATATGGTAGGTTCAGGGTTTTATCCCAAAAATGACTAAGGAGTCGAATATGAAAAATAAAAGCTAATCCAAATCAACCCTCATAGGTAATATCCTTTTGTAGGAGAAAATTAAAACGACAATACTTACTTCGAAGATAGTCTTGCAGAATCCCTTTGCCCCAATATTTATTTACATGCTCCTTCCTCAGGAAAGGTGCATAGATTTCCTTGTTAAATCATTGGTTTTTGAACCAATGTTCTCCTTCTTGCAGAATCTCACAAGATAGAGCCACCGAATCTTCAGTCAATTTAAACATTATGTTTCCCACCTGTGCCCGATCTTTATTCAAATTCAGGGAAAAGGACTTGGTCACTTCAGAATTATGCCCTTCAAACTTTAGAAGCAATGGAAGCCACCCCACCTTCTCCAATATCTTCTTTATTTGTGGATATGCATCCAACAATGTCGAACCCTGTGGTTCAAACGGGATGGTCGACCGCATGTCTGACAGACAGTAAGAGTAAGGGAGAGCAGAGTTTGATTCAGCCTTTTAACATCCTTCAAGGCTATGCAGGATATTTCAAAATAAAAAGAAGTGAAAATGGCTCAATTAAGAAAGGAACGGTGTAATAAGGCAAGCTCGTATGACACAAAACATTATCATTACTACAATCATGATCCATTCTACGGAATTTGTGTTGGAGAAATTACCATAGTACATATCAAGGTAATTATTGGGAATGGGAACTCATAGCATGACATAAAATGGTTTATAGTCACCTTATTAAGTAAGGATGACTATGACTCGTAACGATGCAAATTTAAAAAAAAATCATACCATTACTTTTTACCTCAAGTACTTGATTTCAAACGTACCTTCTCAAGTTATCTTTCAATAGTTAGGTACCTGGAGATGACGAATGTACTTTCTTTAAAATGATAAGCCACTTCAAAAACCCATATCGCATGTAGGATCATAAAATTACATGGCCTTGATTAATTATGAATATTCCAGAAATCAATTCAGTACTTGCAAAATATCTTGAGATGATGCTTTGTTGAATTAGTTCTACAGGAAACAAATGATTTTTCTCCAAGAAATTCATTTGCTGCAGGAGATTATTTTGCAAGAAACTATGTCCCCCTGTACAGTCCACTTCCACATGAATATAGGTTTTGAGGTCATATTTTCAGTGATATCATTGGATTACCAGCCATTGAGGTTAGCTATTAGCCAATGCGAGGTCCATCACCAATAATGAGAGTGATGACCAAGGTACACCTGATGCATCCAAACAGGTGTGAATTGATGAGTTGTTGTTGAACCCCCTGAAGGATCCAACAGTCAAGTAGCCTTGATGAATCTACATTGCTACTGATTAGATAGCCTACCATTGATGTATACAAGCCTCAATGCATTACATATCTCTGATATTGGACCCAGATAGCGTGTTGATGTCCATGGGCCAAGATTGTTGGAAGGAGGGCCTTAAGAGATACCACATCAGTCCAATGCATAAAAGAAAAGATTTATCAATCTAAAATCAAAATTTATTTATGGACCCTGAAGGATATAGTGTCCTGTGATTTTAATGAGCCCAAGGCAGTTCAAGCTCGCTAGATTTCAATTTTAGTGAGTCTGAAATACTGAAAAAGAAAACTCCAATTGGGTTCATTTTCTATAATTAGTCTATTGGAGCTAGAAAAGGGATAAACCTATATATAATAGACACTCCTCCCATTTTTTACTAAGAATGAGAAGGAACAGAGTAATCTCAATTTATTATGGTAGAAAATTAAGAAGATGTAGTAAAAGGAATAACCCCCTTTCCCACCATTTCCAGCTCTTTCTTCTTCACACTCTCTTCCAAAAATTCCTCCTCAAACTAGGGCATCTGATATAACTTGAGTCTATGCCTATTCACCAAGAAGGTGACATTTTAATCATCTATTGTTTTGACTCAAATAGATCCATTATCAAATATTTCTCAATTTCATAGGAACCAAGCCCGTGCGTATTAAATTTCCCTTTAAAATTCTTAAATTTTGAATCAAACAACAATGCCCAGTCTCCTTCTTTGAGCTTCTTCTTCTTAATGTATATGTCATGCCATTTAGTCATTTTTTTTTCTGGTCCAGGTTGATATGTTGAAAAGCATCCTGCCTAATCTCGTCTATTTCATTAAGCTGCAGGATCCTATATTGTTGCACCGCATTGAGATCTATGCCAAAATCTGCCACCATTTTAAAATTTCTGATCTAAAATTTAGTTGGTAATAAAACTTTTTTTCCATACACCGACTCATTTGGAAAGAAGTTAGTAGGGTTTCTCCATGTGATTCTATAGGCCCATAAGGCCTCAAGAAGTTGATCAGACCAATCCTTTTTATGTAATTGCATTTTCTTAGTCAGGATTGTCTCAAACACCTTATTTGTTGATTCAACATGCCCATTGGCCTTTGGATGATAGAGAGTGGACTTCCGATGAGTGATGTGATATTTTTGCATTATTCCCTGCACCATATTTGATACAAACTAAGTACCCTAGTTAGTATCAATTTCCCTTGTTACACCAAATCTTACAAAAATATTAGAAAAAATAATAATAATAAAATTAATTAAAAAAATAATAATAAATAAAAATCTACCACTACTTTCTTCGTGGCTCTGGGCACTACTCTTGATTCCACCCACTTCGTAACATAATTAGTAAAAACTAAAATATAATTCTTACCTTTTGACATGGGATCAATGGTACCTAAAATTCAAGGACCCACCTCTCAAATGATTCTATGAGAACTTGTGGCCGCAAAGGCATTTCATCTGCTTGAACAGGTCGCCCTATTATTTTCTAGATATCACATTTATGAACATACTCCTTTGCCTATTTGAAAAGAATTGACCAATAATAACCTGAGCAGAGTATCTTATAAGATGTATGCTTGTATGCAAAGTGTACTCTATAGGGTTCATCGTGGCGAGCTCTCAATATATCATATATCACATCCTCTCTGACACACATGCGAATAATCAAATCAGGTCCAGTGAAAAAGAGGTCTCCTTTTATCCAAGAGTAATCAACATTTTTTCTAATAATTCTCTTTTTCTAATTAGATGAGAAGTAAGGTGGTAAATTTATTGTAGCAAGATAATTGGCCATATCTATAAACCAAGGTGATTTGACAAAGATGGCAAACAAATTCTTAGTTGTAAAGCTACCATTAAAAGGAACATCCTGATCTTCATGGTTGAGCCTAGAAAGGAAATCGGCTACTTGGTTCTATTTTCCTAGCCTATGCAATACTATGATGTCAAATTGTTGCAACAGAAAAATCCATATATTAATCCTTCCATTAGTAATTGGTTTATTCATGAGATATTGAATGGAACTATCTTAGTCAGGATTGTCTCAAACACCTTATTTGTTGATTCCACATGCCCATTGGCCTATGGATGATAGAGAGTGGACTTAAAATGAGTGATGTGATATTTCTACATAATTTCCTACACCATCTTTGATACAAACTAAGTACCCTCTTCAGTAACAATTTCCCTTGTTAGACAAAATCTTACAAAAATATCAGGAAAAAAAATTAATAAATAAAAATCTACCGCTACTTTCTTCATGGCTCTGGGCATTACTCTCTCTTCCACCCACTTTGTAAAATAATCAATACAAATTAAAATATACTTCTTACCTTTCGACATGGGATCAATGGTGTCTAAAATTCAAGAGCCCGCCTCTCAAATGGCTCTATGAGAACATGTGGCTGCAAAGGCATTTCATCCGTTTGAATAGGTCGCCCTATTCTTTGCTATCTATCACATTTATGAACATACTCCTTTTCATATTTGAAAAGAATTGACCAATAATAACCCGAGCGAAGGATATTATAAGATGTATGCTTATCTACAATATGTCCTCCATAAGTTTCATCATGGCAAGCTCTCAATATATCATATGTCTAATCCTCTCTGACACACCCGCGAACAATCAAATGAGGTCAAGTGAAAAAGAGGTCTCGTTTTATCTAAGCGTAATCAACATTTTTTCTAATAAATATCTTTTTTTTATTATATGAGAAGTAAGGTGGTAACTTTCTTGTAGCAAGATAATTGGAAATATCTATAAACCAAGATGATTTGACAAAAATGGCGAAAAAATTCTCAATTGGAAAGCTACCATTAACAGGAACATCCTAACCTTCATGGTTGAGCCTAGAAAGGAAATCGGCTGCCTAGTTCTCTTTTCCCAGCCTATCCAATAGTGTGATGTCAAATTTCTATAGTAGAAAAATCCATATAGTAATCCTTCCATTAGTAACTGGTTTATTCATGAGATATCGAATGGCAGAATGATCAGTATGTACAAAAAATTCGTAGCCACTGATGTAATGTCTAAAATTATTAATATTGTAAATCATATCAAGGAATTTTTTCTCAGTTATAGTAAAATTTACTTCAGCAGGAGTTAAATTTTTACTAACAAAATAAATAGCGCGGGTTGCGTGATTTTCCTTTTGGCTCAATACTACTCCTATAGCGAAATTAGAGGCATCAGTGGAAATATGAAATAGAAATTTCCAATCTGGTCCTCTTAAACCAGGTGCTAAGGAAAGCTTATGCTTGAGTGTGTTAAATGCAGTTTGATATTCTTCATTCCAATGAAATTCATATTCTTTTAGCAATAGTTTAAACAGTGGCGAGGCTACCTTGGTAAAATTTTCAATAAACCTTCTATAGTAACCTACATGTCCAAGGAAACTTAAGAAACCCTTTTGGATGGTTGGGGAGGCATCTTAACAATCACTTCGATCTTTGTGGGATCAACTTTGAGTCCTACAATAGAAACATGATGACCCAAAAAAAAATCCTTTAGTAACGACTGTTATCACTAGAAATTCAGACAAGAAAAGATGGCATTATTAAATGTCAAGAAAAAGGATTTACAAGGTTGAGGCACAATATAGAATCTAATTTTTTCTTAAAATCTATAAGGTCCAGAAGAAAAATCAAATTAAGCACTCAATAAACTAGCAAAATATGCCTTCGCGCACATTTTTCTTCGATAGGCATGCCCTTGTGTTGCTTTCCCTCAAAAACCCACACGCACCTGAGAGTGGCGGAAGTCACTTTCTGGGACCACAAGGCACACTCCAGGAAATTGATCTCACACTTGAAGCTGCCTAAGGACACTTGCCTAACCCTTCTTGGGACCTCAAGAGAGCACACAATGGAATCATGTGGCACACAATGGAATCATCCACCTCTCTTGGGTCACAATCTACTAATGTACCAAGAGAAGGAAGGAGAGTTTGAATTCATCTATAAAAGGCCACCAAGAGATGAACAAAGGGAGAGCACATTGTTATGCTCACCAAAATTTCTTCAAGAAATCCAACAATTTGTGATCCAAAGAAGAAGTAGAGAGGGTATTTAGTTGTTGGCCACCCAACAACTCCAATCCTTTGGAGTAGAGAGAGGGAACTTGCACCAAGGTAGCTCGGAGGTAAAAACATCCTTGCATCGAGTCTTAGAACTCCATAGTTCTAAGGGCCCCTTGGCAAGTATGTAAACATTCTATATTTTATTCATAATAGCACACAATAAGAGGGGATATAGATGCCACCGTTAGTATTATTTTGTTGTTTGAATCTATATGATATTTCGTGTTATTTGTTTATTTTAATATTTTTTTCTCTCTACATATGCATATTATATCATTATTTAGTGTTTTTTGTTTTATGGAATTTTCACTAACTTGCGAACTCTTTTTTTTGTTTGCCTGTGACTAGAAACTTAAGAGGAAACAACCACTCCTCTTAAGCAAGTTCATATTGGTACACTCGTGCACAAAATCCACCAAGACAGGATTGGCGACTCCACTGATTTTACTTCCTAGTTAATGTGGTTGTGCCTTTTGTAGAGACCTCTTTATTTTCTCTAGATTTTGGTTTGAACAACCCCTCTTCTCTTCTTCTCTTCATTTTCATGTGGAAATTTGCATGGATTTTACACAAACAGACGCGCTCGACCGTGCGTGTTCAGCGGGGACCTATGCGTAGACTACACGTTCGTATAATATTTTTGCGTGCGGAAACTAGAGACATAAAATTTATGCTATTTTCCTTCATTTCCTATTTGTAAAGTGACTGGAAGCCCATAATAAATATGCCAGCACTATGTGAGGTGTCCCATGACTTGTTAAAACTCACTCTTTGTTGCATTTGAGTAGTTTTAGGTGTTAGTTTTAAAATTTCAAAGTTTATTTTCGCAAATCAATCACATAGTTTAAGTAGGGGGAAATTAACTTGCATTCGGAAATAAATTATGTTTTGCGAATTTAGACACTAAAAAAACATAGGTAATTAGCCAAAGTAAGCGGCCCTAGTCCACACATGTTTAACTAAATCTTTTCATTTTTCCTAGTTTGAAGTCATTAATTTTAGCTCAATTTTTGGCACTAGGATTCAGGAGTAGGATTTAATTATCCTTAGAGAGTAAGTAATCTCTATTTCCTTTGCACCCTTTGTTGACCCTAGGAAAGCATATGAACACTCTCTGCTGATAATTTTCCATCTCCCTTAGTTGATCATTTAGATTAACTAGGTAACATTGTAAGCAGCCCATATCTACACATGTTTTTCGTTTGAGCAAGGAACAACCAAACATAGCTTAATAGGGGATTTGAAAAGAATCACCACATATTCAGATGTTAAAAATATGTGATTTTTCACCTCTTTGTCACACACTTTCACACCTTATGTGAATCAAATCCACCTTGAAACTAAATTAACTAAAGTCATTAAACTCTCCCCACAGGGGCCACAAGAGAATTTATAGCTAAAGTTGAGACCAAGGGGGTAGGAATCCAATAAGCCTCCTTGGTAAGTTTACATATTGAGACATAGAAGTTTGAATTTTTAGGGAGCTTTTAAATCCATCTATCTACCCACGTAAAAGAAAACCCGAGCGCCACAAAGACCTGATTCAGACGGGGTTAAGCTTAGGCCTAGTGCATGCGGTATTATTCGGGGCTACCTGACCCATCTAATACTTGGTACTGGTAGTTGAATTACCAAGAAGCTCAAGACTCAAATGCTCACGAGGGACGAAAGTACTTAGTGGCCAAAACTAGGGCATCCTTCCCTAGGGGTGACGATGCAGGAAGCACTGGATCCTCTATCTTTACCTTGGCCAATTTTCTTCGGTTGACTGGGGGAATCACCACTCCTTTCGGGATGTTGTGCTAGCATTTTCAAGATATATTATCAAGGCCCAGTTACATTTGAGAGTGTGAGGATGATTATGTCTTCTAGGATTTGAGTATCATATGTAAAAACAATAAAAACCATAATTTTTGATTGACTAGTCACATAGGATTAATCTAAAGGGAAAAATTATCTTTCATTTTTTGCTTTATTTTATGTATGTGATCGAATTTTTTCTTTGATTATAATCTCAATCCTCTCAAATATTTCCAAAACCATAGCTAGTGGACGCCATAATAGACCCAACGGGACCTTGTCATTCTAGACATATTTTCGACCTCCCCCCATTACCGGGAGGGGTCCCAGGTCTTTCGCCATGTAGGTGTCAAAGACGGAACACTGCCACCCTTATCGGTTCATAATTTATTGGGGAATATTTAGTTGGGAACCCTCTTTTGTCACCCAACGCCACACTAGTGGGCACCCCCATAGGGTCACCACATTCCACTCCTCCCACAACCCCTAAGGGGCAGAGGAGCGTAATATATTCGGGAAGCCAAATTAACTCATAGCCAGGTATGTCGTAGACAAACCCTATACCTAACCAGAACAATGTGACTTCACAATTTCCAATAGATCTCAACTCGTAGCAACCATTCTTAGCTTTGTTAAACCTATCATATTTAACCAAGCTAACAAACAACCCTATTTCACACAACCCTACATGGCCACCAATGCCCACAAATCTCCCTTAAGACATTCCAAAGTTCAAAGGGAAGCAAGTGGAAGACCCTAGAAATCATGTCATGAGTTTCCACTTGCGGTGTTCATCGAACAACATCATTTATGATACTATTCGACTAAGACTATTTCAATGCACCCTAACCAGAATAGCTGCAAAATGGTATGTGGAGCAACCATCTGCTACACATGGAACTTTTAGTACCCTCACTACCACGTTCCTTATCTATTTTTAGTTACCCATCCACCATGATTCCGGGATGGAACTACTAACCCACTTTAGAAAAACACCTGTCGTCCACATCTCGGACCATCTCCACGAATGGCAGTGACGTCGTAGTTTTTGCAAAGCCAAACTCAATGATAGAGTCTTGTTATACCTATTCCTGAAAAATCTCACCACATAGATTTCAAAGGATGTGGAAACAAAAAAGCCCATATCTGAAGAGGATGTCATCAATAAGGCCCAATAGCTCGAGCTGATCTATACGAAATCATGATATATTTACAATATCCTGCCTAAAGCCTCTCGCCTTCAAAATTCTAAAGAATTTTCAGGCACGTCGAACTTCCTATATGGTTTGATTGGGTCATTGACCAAAAATCACCTAAGCAGTGGTGTTCAGTACCTTGGTTACGCATATGATTCTAACCAGAACATCCCGCAACCCTGCTACTAGAGTCATCATGCACCTTCGCAAAACATGACCAATAGGACGTCGTCATACCACCATCAGTACGGAGGTCCATATCCTCCGGCTCAGGGGACCCAGTACATAGCTAGACATGCTGACAAAAGAGCTCCCCCCATACAACCATTCATAAACTAGGGAAGAGGACCACAATACGCCCAGTCCCCAGTGCAAAACCCACCCGTGTAGAATAATGCACAGGTGAACTTTGTGCAACCTTCCCAAGCACAACCACATCAACCATACAATAAAGAGAATCCAAACTATCCTCCTAACATAGCAAATAAAAAAGGAAAAAATAAGCCAAAGGGAAATCCTAGATAGGGGGCAACAATCATCAATTTCCTCTATGATCTAAGGCTAGAGGCAACTCCAACTGAAATCAAAACTAGGAGCCTATCAACTCCCAAGAGAAAAAAAAGAGGGAAAATCTTTGGACCAACCACTCTTGTTCAATCTATGGTGAGTACGGCCATTACATTCACCACTATCTCGACCTCCTTGAATTGGAGAAGCTTAAAGGTAACCGTGGACAAGGGGAATCCTCACAGTAGACAACAGTTATGCAGGAGCCTTTCCCCCGTCAAGGGATAGTCAGCACCCAACAGTAGTAAACAACTCCCAACGATTCCATAAAAAACATCCATGAAATCTACATGACTAGAAAAGAATTTTTTTTTCAGACATAGAATTGAAATTATGATACCCCACCAGAGACCAATTCATTAGAGAATAGTACAAGTGCATCAACAACACCTTTGACCATATCAAAGATACCTATTGAACCTTTTCCAAAGATAGTTAAGGGACCAACTAGGTGGGCAGGAAACCATTCCAAAGCGGCTCATAAATATAACATTGTTGATTATTTAGCCCAATCTCCCACTGCCATGTCAGATTTTGAGGTATTATAATCATGCCCAAAGCAAAGGAAATCCTTACTTTCCACATTAGGCACCATTGACCCCACCGATTCGCACCTAATGTCTTTTGATTTAGAAAAAGACACCCCCTAGGCTTCCTTCAATGGTCGCCTTCCAGATACCGGTGTCAGTTCAAAAAATCACCATTCACCGATGTATCATTGACAAGGGTGCATCCACGTGCATCATGTCCAAGAACGTCTGGTAGAAGTTGTGGTCTCTCAAACTAAAGCCATCATACATCACGCTTAGAACATGCGACAGGTGCCCTTCAGCTCCTTTTGGTCTCTACCAGAATGTCCCAGTATTCTTAGCCAACAAGACGGTCCTTATAGACATTTAAGTCTTGGATTCTCAACTATATTACAATATAATCCTTGGTCGAAGTTATATGTATGCCATGTCATCCATAGCCTCCTCTGTCTTCTGAACTATGATGTTTCCACATGAGGACCGCATCATTACTATCAAACAATTGACATACTGTGAAAAGCAACCCCTAACAAATACTGATGTCATTCTACCCTATGTATACACATCTGACGAGACACTTACACGGTACCAAGAATATGGCCTTGGCTAGTTCAAACCTTCATCCATCCTTGGGTCATTCCTAGGATATCCCCCTATTATACTAGAGTCATCATCTGATGTCACAGAGGCTCTGGTGTGCATGTTGTCCTCATCAAGAACCAAAGGCATCTAAGACATGGAGACGACCAGTAACGATACCGAGTCCTTGGCCATTTTAGTCTCTCTAGCCTACATCGCCTCCCAAAACCCTTTTCTCTTCCCCCTAGATAGTTTTGTGTCATAGCAAGTCATGGCCATGGTGGTCTTACCAAAATTATCATTTGCAATCTCAATTTGGTACCTAGTTCCACCTACCACAATGGGAGTTGCGCACATCACCTCTATAGGGTTAATCCCCCTCAATCCTAAGCAGGCCCCAACTATTCAGGAGACTGTTGAAAAAATCCCTGCAAGGGAAATTCCCATTGCAAAACCAATAGTTATGACCAAAAACACCAATAAAAGATGGAAGAAGGTTGATAATCCCACCATGCAACGAGAATTACAACCTTGAGCCATATGCGACATAGTACACCACCCTACCCACATCTGCCCAGAGCTAGACGAGCTAGAACCACTCCTTAACTCTGCCGTAAATATTGCGGCAACAGGTTCCCGTAAAAAGGAAACAACCACAAAAAATCAAGGCAAGGAATTGTGTACGAATCACGCATGCTCTATATACGGCCATTATGGGAACTATACCCATCATTGCCTAGAAATTACGTGATACAAGGACACCTAACATGTCATCAAGAGAGCCTATTAAGAGGATCCCTCCATCTAGTTAGTTGGAGATGAACCTCGTGTCATTCTATACATGCAGGAGGATCGACAGCCACCTGAAAGACTCCCAGCCATTCCCCCTACCCCTATCGAGCGTTGTGCACTTTATGATGAACGCGATCATTTCATTGTTGAATGCGTAGCCCTAGAAATTTTTCAGCGATGGTATCCAGGCCATGTAGTATATCACACTGACCGAGTCACCCAGTATTCATGCCAAATATGCGTTGGAAATCACCCATTACGCCACTATCACTATGTCCCTAGATTCTCTGTGGTGCTAGCTAGTACACACTCAACCATAGTTTGCATCTCCCAAGAAGATGGCTCTGACACTGAATCCATGAACATCTCGACAACTCAAGAGGATGTGACAAGTAGATCCATCCTCTTCCTGTTAGCTGAAAAATGGCCAGTCAGGGAACCCTTAGTCACCACCAATGACCCTACGTAGAGAATACCAAAATGTGCATTATGTAACACACCCAATCATGTGGTCACCACTTTCCCTGACTTAGAAGCACTACGTTGTTGCTACCCAGTCACATAATCAAACGAATGGGATAGGAACCCCATTTCAAGGATGTTTTGCCTGGTATGTCAGGTTAATCACCATGAGTAGAATTATACCTATATCCCACGAGTATTCCTTTTAATAGACATGATACATCTATTAGAGATGAAATGTTGGGATCTTATCAATCCAAAACCTAACAACCATGATGGAAAGCAGAATGCCCCTAGGCAGTCTACCCGATACCCATATCGGCAAAATGGGAAAGTTAGGAAGGCGCTCCAACCAAGAATGACCCAGGTTCAACCCAGGATAACATACGAGCTATGCGATAGAATTGGCCCCAAGGTCAATTAGTGCAAAGTACTGAAGCACCTCGCAAACAGTTTCTGTATAGTCTCTTCCCTCCCACAAAGACATCTTTCTAACAAAGAGAAAATCTTGCACAATGATTACTGGATTTCTCACACTTTCACCATAAAATAAGATGTGATCATCTCCGAAAGTTTAGAGTGGTGAGAGAGGCATTAAGTCTACACTCCCCATGCGAGTTAGACATGCCCAAGCCAAAAACTCAGAAATGGCACAATAGGACCCCATCCTCTACATCTGAACCCTTCCAAGCATCCACTTCTGGGACAAGTTTTTTTTATTCCCACACAATCCACTTGGTCAGCACAGTGGTATCTTGCACCATTTCCACCAGACATAACCACAAACCATAGGTTTGCCCACTAATGGAAACATTCATGCACCTCTATACTAGGCACAACTTCCACCTACTAGAAAGTGCCCATCCTAAAAAGGAATCTAGCCTTGCACTCACGCAAGCTCCTATCATGGAAATTCCTCCCCTACCAAACATCGACAATACAATACACCATATATGATTCATATCATCATGTATCAAAACTATGACTCGGGTTGTTTGCTAATATTTCATAGGTGTCGATTTAGCTACAACTACAAGAGTAACTTTACCAACGAAAGTGCAAACCCAATCCGGATGCACTCTGTCAACCGCGTCTGGTTCCACCACATCGATGATGGAATCCTTTTCATGTTTTTCAACCAGCTCCGTTCAGAATTAACCGTTTCTACATGGCCATCTGTAGAATAAATCCCCCTTAGGATCCCTATTTCATTCAGATGAGGACATCCTTGAAGCCATGACGAAGCCGGATTATCCATGGGATGCAATGCATCACCATTCACTTTTTCTACCATTGTCTAGTCCTGACAAGACAAGGGAACAAGAGATTTATGCTATTGAATCAAAATATTTCCTCCTGTCAGGAAAAGGAGATTGGTTCAAGAACCCCATCCCGACACCCGATGCGTTCGAGGAAGGAAACATGTCAAACATTTCACCCACCATCAAGGTGACCATATCTCAAAATTCTGAAAAGGTCGAAGAAATATCACTGGGGGTAGCATGTTCACCAGAAGAAATAACCTCTTATACCCAATTGATGTAGGAGTATAGAGAAATCTTTGTGTAGAACTACTCAGAGATTCCTGGGCTAGTCCCACTATCATAGAGCACCATATTGACACATGCCCTGACATACTTCTAATACACCAGAAAAAGTGTCAACTACACCTATCCAAGGTAGAAGCAATAAAACGAGAAATCGAAAAACTTCACAAAGTCAAGTTTATCTACCCCATTTCTTACACATCTTGGTCTTCCAACCCTGTTCTTATCATGAAAAAATAGGGCACCATACTTGTTTGCACCAATTTTCATGATTTGAACAAAGCATGTCCCAAGGAAAATTACCCTACCCCATTTATCGACCAAGTCATCGACGCTTGTGCGGGTCACAAGGCCCTCTCCTTCATGGATGGATTCTCTTGGTACAATCAATTTCAAATCTTCCACACCGACTGGTACAAAACCATGTTCACTACCCCCTAGGGCACATTCGCATACAAGGTAATTCCATTTGGCTTAAAAAACACAAGAGCCACCTTCTAGAGGGCTATGAATTACATCTTTCATGACTTGGCACACCTTATCCTTGCCTACTTGGACGACCTAATCGTCTAATCCAAGAAGTGCTCAGACCACATTAGGGGAATTTTGAGGTCTAAAATGGGCCTCCTACGGAAATTATAAAATAATAGTGGAAATCATAAAATAAGATTTGATTACATCATCAAATTTTAGAGGGAAAAAAGAAAAAACTACTTTTTCAACTCATATTTTGAACTTATCTCCCAAAGGTTTTACACAAATTTTGAGCGGGAGTACTCGTCTGATGCAAAATTTAATTACTCATCCAAGGAGTACCCATGTTTCATACTTTAGATGGGTCCTTCTATAGGAAAAAATAGAAATACATGAAAAATGTGATTGCAATCACATTTTTTAATGTATTTATCATGTTTTTTGTAGCAAGGTCCATCGAAAGTATGCAACATGGGTACTCCTTGGATGAGGAATTAAAGTTTTCATCCACGAGTACTCCTGCTTGAAATCTGAGTAGTTTTATTATTTTATTATTTTTAAATATTTTTACCCTTTTACTTAAAAAATGGTGAATCATCCCCCATGGTTAACATCATCATATTGAATCCTATTGGTTCTTAAAAAAATTATTTTTATTGTAAATTTTTCTTAGGGGGCCCATTTTAGACCTCAAAATTCCCCTAATGTCTCCAGGATCTGTGATTGGTATTCCAACGATGCCAGCAGTACAACCTATGCTTGAACCCCATCAAGTGCGTCTTTTGTGTCACAGTAGGAAAACTTGTAGATTTTTTCATGTCCCAGCATGGAATTCAAGTGGACCCCCTCAAGGTCCAAGCCATCAAAGTGGTACCTCCACCTCGAACCGTTAGGAAATTGCAAAGCTTGCAGGGGAAGGCCAATTTTCTGAGACATTTCGTCTCATATTACGCCACTTGTGCTCAAGGGTTTTTGTGCCTCCTTCGCCAGGACATCCCATTCAAATGGGATGACTAGCCCAACAAGTGTTCGACGCACTGAAAGATACATTACCTTTAATGTCACTCATTAGTCCCCCAAACTATAACAAAGATTACATCCTCTATCTATCAGCATTTGAGACCGCTTTGGCCAGAGTATTGATCCAAGAGGGCCAAAATGGGAAGGAGCACGTAATCTACTACGTTAGAAAAACCTTATCGAGCTCAACATTGAGATATGAAACCAAAGAAAACATTGCCTTAGCACTAATTCATGTAGTCCAAAATCTTCGCCACTACATCATATTAAAAACCACAATGGTCGTCGCATATAATAATCCCATCAAATATCTACTCACATGCTGCCTAATGAACCACAACTACACCCACTGGATAGTCATTCTCCAACAATACGACTTACAATTTTTCTCCCCCAAGAGAAAAAAGGCATTAATCTTAGCAGAGTTCATTACAGATCTCCCAATTCATACCAAAGGATCACCAATAAACAATTTTCTACCAGATTAACATCTCTTCTTCGTAGCAACCGACGACCCTTGGTATGGAGATATTCTCCTCTTGTTACGAACCCAAAAATTCAAAATGCACCTCACTCGAGATGACCGTCGGTGCATTCTCCATTAAGCCCCCTGATACCTCCCTATGGGAGATGTCTTATACCAATGGGACATCGACACCATTTTATGTCGATGCCTTACCCACGACCAAGCGGAACAAGCCCTTAATGATTGCCACGGGGGAGCTTGCAGTGGCCACCTAATTTCCAGGATGGCCACCGCCCAAAATTTACTATGAGCAGGATATTCCTGGCCCACTTTATTTCGCGACTACATTACCACAGTCAAGAGGTGCGAGCGATGTCAATGCTTCACTCATAAAGCAAGAGCCCCTCCCGCTCCTCTGCACCCTGTCATTATCGCTGGCCCCATTTCCTCAAAGAGTTAGTTTTCGACCATGGGAAACACTTCAAAAACGAAGTTTTTCAGGAGATGTCTCACCATCTGGGGTTCGCACATGAATTCGCATCACCATACTACCCCCAATCCAATGGACATGTAGAATATGTGAACAAAGTCATTAAAAATATGTTACAGTGTATGGTGAATAACCACTAAACCAACTGACACCACATGCTTTTCTCTGCCACGTGGGCATATCGCATGGTCATGAAAACATCCACTAGTTTCACACCCTTTCACATGGTATATGGAGTCGAATCCATGATTACCATAGAATGTGATATCCTTAATTTACATGCCACCATCAAAATCCTCGATGACACCCAGCCTCTAGAACAACATTTAGTACAACTAGAGTTTGACGACGAACGCCGACGGCTATCGCTAAAACAAAATGAAGCCCACAAGAAATGGGTAAATGCATCGTTTGATTGCCACATCAACATTCATTCATTCACCGACAGAGAGTTAGTCCTCCGCTACGATGTCGCAGAAGAATCCCTCGGGCTAGGGAAGTTCGAAACTCTATGGAAGGTAGCCTACATCATAAAACATTGTCTCCTAAAGGGGGAATACATCTTGACAGATATGGACAGAACATGCCTCATTAACCTCTCCATTGGCCTTTACCTAAATAAATTCTACTCGTAAGGGCCAAGAAGGCCCACCCCTAGAGTCAAAGTACACAGAAGAAACACTTTAAATTTTTGACCAAAAGACTTGTCATAAAATAATGCTCTAGTGTCACAATGGATTCTCAACCCGACCACTTCTTTAGATTCACTGATGGAGCATAAAGATGGTCTCAAAGTTTAGCAGCAGCCACCTTGGTAATTTATCACCCTGACCGATTGCCATTTCTCACCAATGGTATTTTCATTGGATCAACGACAAACAGTCAGGTAGAATATGACGTTGTCATTGGACCTATTTATGACACCCTCAATCAAGGCATACAACATATGCATATCTACCTTGATTCCCACTTAGTGGTGTCACAGTTAAACCAAGCATTTGAGATACGAGATTCACATCTGTTTAGAAAATATTTATGTGCAAAAATATTAAACCGACAATTTGATCGCGTTACATTCACACATGCACCAAGAAATCAAAACCAAATAGCTGATCACATAGCTAACAATATCATAAATTGAATGCATCTCGGATAAGCCATCATACATAAAAAATAAAAATGTAGAAAAAATATATATCCATCAGCACAGCACATAATCCATAAACAAACATCAAAAAAGGGACACACCATGTAGAGCCGCAAAAAATATATCTCTCATATATACTAAAAAATATGTGTTTGAGTACAAAAATATAGTCTCTGACCCATAGGTCAACCCAAAGATACAAATATACAAGTCGACAAAAATAATGGAAGCATCCTCATAATGGGTGCTTTCCCTGTGTAAAATAAAAAAATCTAGGGTGGTGTTGCCCTAGGTGGGGCACATAGACCCATAGCCGCTCCCAGTACCAACACTGGAGCTGCTATTAAAACAAAGATCACACTCGGTGCAAATTCAATCGATATCCCTTCTCCTAGGACATCAAAGTCTCTAACCGTGCATCATTTTTTGTTATCCACAAAACCTCGAGTAGGCATCCCCTGGTTCAAGTGGTCCACTCGACCCCATGCATCCTCTAGAGCCTCAGGTTTGACCTCCAGAACATCCACATGCTCTGTCAACTCTGTAACGCGAGCCTCCGCTGCCTCAACACGAGCTCGCTCTATAGGTCTCTCAGTAGGAGCCGAGCTGCTAGCCTCCCCCGAAGGACCAGCCTCCTAGCTAGGTGCTCCACCCTGAGGCTATACCAGAGCTCCTCCCTATCCCTTTCTTATGCGAGGAACACCTTGAAGCCACCAAATTGGCTCATTTTCCACCAAATGAGCCATGGGACACCCAACCTTGCCAATATCTACAAGAGTAACAAAACTATGGTAGTGTCATCATAATACACATACAAAACATAAATACTCAAGTAAATGTAGAATAAAACACAAAAACATAACTCCTGCCCCCCATGCATACCCAGCAGCAAGACCCATGTCTGGGTCTCCAAGGAATTCCATTCCCGCATAAGGGAGTGGCATAAAAATTTGAGGATTGGCCTCAAACCAAGCCTTCGTGGTGGCATTCCAATAACAGCCCACCCTACCTCCACCTCCACAAGGAATCATGCGGGCCCACCTCCTCATGCGAGGCTCTCGCGACCCCCTAGAAGGCACAACCATCATAGGCCTCAGTAACACCACTCGCTCATAGATGATGCTACACATAATTTTAACATACGTAAACAACTTTGCTCCATCCCAGACCTTGGAAAGATGAGCCAACATCCCGTCGTATAAAAAAACATGAAAAATAAAAAGAAGTGTCCAGCCCTTAGCTGGCACAGAACACGAATCAGTGAACCCGGCGCCCGATGGGGCACAAATGACCCTGAAATTCACACAATAGTAGCCAGAGCACACTTCTCGGCCAGGTCAGTCACAGAAGCTATCCCAATGCACCCCTCCATAAGGGGTGCCCCACCATAGTGGCCCACTGAGAACAACTCAAGATCCACTCTCCCAGGGGGAAGTGGATAAGGAAGCACCTCACCATGAAGCAGCAGCTCGGTCAAAAAATAGATTTCCATCTCAAGACGGATATTTAGGTCACACCCCTGCAGCACCATGAACTTGTGTTTCCTGTTCCAGCATCGGATCAAGTAACGCAAAAAATGATCCTGTGATCATAAGAGGTCATTCGACATGAATTTGAGAATACCCCATCGTGCCAACTACTGGCCCACATGAGAATTAGTTTCCAAAGGAACCTATAGGTTAGGCCAATCCCTCTCCCTCCACAACATCCTGTCATCAAAGTAGGTATGTATCAATGACACTAAAAGCACCAAAAATTTGACAAAATTCCCCAAAAAAAATCAATTTTTTTCTTCTTTCGCTCTTTGTGTGCCTGTTCCTCAGACATGTGTGAGGGAGGTGTGTTTGTTTTTCCCATAGACGTGGAAAAGGCATGGTCAAAGCCAATACGTGAGCACTAATTTCATGCAAGGTTGTGCCTTGATCACCCACGTGATCAAGGAAAAAACTGGCCTGGAATCCGTACAAACCTATTTTGTATGAACCCTGGCACCGACATACTGAAAAAATGAGAATGCAGGACATTATGGGGCCTACCTGGCTAAAAAATCACGAGTCCCAGGTACTCAAGCTGACTGCAATGGCAAGAACAACTCCGCAAAATTCTCTGACCTCTTAAAACCTCAAACACTCAAATGTCGCAAATGAACTGAAATGAGCCATATTGGCCTACATGTCGCTCTTTTCAGAATGATTGGAGGACCATAAGGAGAGCTTAGAAGGCCTGATTACAGGACTGAAATCAACACAGCGATCAACACTTCATAACGCCCAAAGGAGGTGCCTCACATTCACACTTCCAAAAAATTAATTTTTCAATGCCAGCAGGTATGCCCTCTCTCATCTTATTTTTTAGCACATGACTTTCAATAATATTTGAATGAATAAGATTCTTTCACTTGGGGTATCTGGTTGTAGGTATTTTGAAAACCATCCACCACTCCATCCACTGAAAGAACTAGAGTAGGTATCATTCTACCCTCAACATGATAGAGTCCCATAAAAAATCTGCATATCCTGACATCATTTCTCCACAATAAGCTAACCATAGGTTCCAAACACTCGACCATGTTTATCATATCCCCACCTTGCACATGAGAAACATCCTTGTTGGTCAGTAGAGCCTCTCCTCCATGGCACTTGTCACTCAAAGTAGACCATGACGCCATGGCCATACCACTTTTGTCAAGGAAGCACTTCATGCCCATTCACCCACCATGCATCAAGTCAAGTTTTACCATATCAGAATAAAACCCCTTTCGCAGACTACCAGGTTTTGCAAGTAGATTGAAATCGCACCACCACATCTCGCATTTCGCCTACCATACCTCCATCAACATATTCCATTTGCAACATTTTCTATCCGCTTCATCACCCCCCACACATGAGACCAACCAATGGGCCCCCCACCCTCAACAAAAACACCTTCCTCACATCATCAGTGAGCGAGAAATTTTCATGTTTTGGGGCACCCATCTCTATGTTTTTTACAATCCAAATCCCATTATTTCACTCTTTTCATAAGTGTAAAAAGACCAAAAATAGTGAACCATGTCCCCCACTCATCCATCCATTTTTTCTCACATGGAAGGAGTCCCTGGTCACCCTTGGTTGTAATATCACACCCTTCACTCATAAGCCACCATGACATTCATAACCAGATATACCGACCATGGACATCCTACCAACTCCAGGTATTTCCCCATCAGAAATCGTTATGAATGTCGCCCAACTACTTTTTATACTCTGACCTTGGGCCACTAAATCCCCATCGTCAATTTTTAGTCACCCCTCACCATCATGCCTATGTTAAACCTATCACACCCAAGATTCTGATCCCCAACATTAGTGACTCTCTTGTTCAGTTGAGGCTTACTTTTTATTGACTTCAATACTATTTTCCAAAAAGGAAGCAGTACCTTGGATTACCTCTCACCACAAAAGGGACATCCTCAGGTGGCACTGTGAGAAACATCATTTTCCCACAGATGTCATCGATCCTCCTAACATTCAACTATGACACAAGATTTCATGTCAAGATGATATCATACCTTACAACCATTTCACTTTGATCAAATTCATCAAAGACCCGTGCCATTACAAGCATATCTTTCAACAATGCTTACACGTGAAGATCCCAGTCATACACCCATGTGTATAATGCACATTTATTTGCCATACCAATCCTATGCATGTGGGTACCACATTCCACCTATTGTCAAAGAAAAAACTTCCCTGAGGGCATCAACAATTGTCATCATCAACCACCAAATCACTACCATACTAGTGACACAAACATAATTTGTATCTGTCAAAAATATTTGTTTAGCTAGCTAAAGCATCATGAGCATGGGACATGCTCGCCTCATAGAAAATTTGTATTTATTGTATTATACCATTTATTGTAGGGTTACCATAGGATGTAGTCTCTCTTCGACCTAGTGTAAGACATTTCCAACTCCTTGCTACACACAGGTCTCTCTCTCTAACTCTCTCCACACAGTACACTGAAAAGAACTATAATGTATTTCATCTATATGGTTCTTGTTGGATCGAGGGGTCCTAATCTAGGTTCAGAGGTTAAGGTTTGCCAACAAACCCCTATACTACTGGCCCTTTTAGTAGTGACCTACTTGCGCAAGTCAAAGTGTCACCCGAAGCATTATGAGTGGGTGTTGGAACCAGGTTTCCGCACCCTAAGAGAGGATAGGTAAGCCAAGTAGAGCTACGTTTAGCTTTATAATGACTAGATCGCCTATCTCAGAATTGGATCTATAGATCTCGTTCGCATCCACGTGCGCAAGGTCAACTATACTTACTGTAATAAAAAAATTATATACCTCTAAAACAGTAGTGCAGCATTACAAATATTCTCATAAAACATAACAGAACAGAACCAGATGTAGAAGAAACACTTAACATAGTACTTTCACATCTTAACACAAAAAATTCATAACACAGCAGCTATCAAGGATTCACAGCAATAATACAAATACATTCAGCTACGCAACAACCTTTCTCATTCATTAATCCTTGTATTCCTTCTTACAATACCCCCACCCGACCTACGCACACAACAATAGGGTCTGCACACAGCAGGACTTGGGATTTCTGTGCACACAGCCAGCAGGAGTCCTTTCCCCAAAAACCCAAGCAGATCTACTAAGCCACAATTCACATCAAGATCTCATCATCTTCTTGCCTTGCAATTCAAAATGTCCCTCTATTTATAACAATCTAGCCTAATCTTTCTTATGGTCCGCAAATCGTGGTTTGCGGACTCTAGGTCTACCCTTTGACCCATTACAATGCTTTTGGACCTTTGACCCACCCAAAAACCCCTGCACTAGACTAAATATAATCAAAAAATATGAAAAATCAGATCAGTTTCGCATCTTCTAGGATACCCTATTCCAACAGTCCCCCAACACAATCTTGTGACTCGTCCCAAGTCACTGTGGTGGTGCAGTCTCTACCTACGCATGTAGGGCATTGATGGCTACGATCATCGGAGGTAACACTTCTTGACTCTGAGCAGTAGCATTCTGTACAATGTCTACAAGATTTTGGAGGTCGGTCCTTCAGTTGCCGCAATGACACTCTCTAGTGTCTGAGTTAGTCGCTTGATCACGCCATCTACATTCTGCGAAATCTGGAGGGCTGTGGCAGCCCAACGTTTCAGACGTTCCACAATGACGTGTTGTTTGTGCTGGAGTTCCTCAATATCATCCTAGAGATCATTACTGGTCTTCAAATGTGCCAAGCGTTGTGCTGACACCAAGTTGGGCAGCATAGCTTTGACCTACTCGAAAGCTTCTTCCTTCTACCGTATGTCTTGATTGATTTTATGGAGGACCGGATCACGTTGGACCTTAGTCCATAGTTGCATGGCTGACTCTAGAAACTGGGAGCCTTGATCAATCTTCCCTGAAATAATATTCGTCGCTTCAGTCACTAGTGAAACGCACTGAGCTCGTACTTCTGGAGGCGTTTCGAGCTACAATTTTTCCTATGAGTCGGTGATTTGCTGCTCCAGCTGCATCTTGGCGATGTGCATTTCCATCCTAGATGCTCTTAGTGCTGCAACCAATTTTTCCACTCTAGCTCGAGGCGTGGCTATGGCCGAGATCTCGTCTGTAACCTCCTTGCAGAGCTGGTGGATCACTGTTTCGAGCTCCGCCTGCTGTGAAACGGCAAGGAGAAAATCTGCAGCCTGCTACATGATGGTATCCTCGACCGTACCAAGCTGTTGGTGTATTTTCTGGTTGCGATGGTTAATCTCCTAGAATACAGCATTGTGGAGGCCTTGTAAGGCTTCCTGGGGCAGCTTAGCCAAGTCCAGATGGATCCCTGTTCCTGCTTGGATCTGAGTTCCTATCAGGGCAGCGCTAGGTAAAAAACATAGATAGCTTTCTTTTGTAGCTAGCGATGTATTTCTAGTTACCGAGGGAGTCCATGCCTGGCCAACGCTGGTCTGCAATGTATCTTTATTTAACTGAAGGGCATGAAGCTCAACCTAGATGGTGTCGATTGCAGCCTTATGTTGTGCTTCTATGGCTGCCCACTTATCTTCTATAGCCATCATGACTGGGTCCGTGATTTGCACGAGGTCACTGTTAGTTAGTGTGACCGTCGCATCATATTGCATGCGGTGGGCCTACTGTTTCTTTTGGGACCTTGGTGCAGGCTCACCTGACCACTTCATACCATGGGGGGGGGGTGGTATCTCTGTCATACCCTACCTGAGTCTTGGCTGCGGTGGTCTCTGGCGGCTATGTATCCTTTTTCGTGGCTATCTTTGAGCCCATCTGGCTGGGCTCCGTGGTCTCCCCATGGGTGTCTATGAAGCCTATTTTCTAGGCAGGGGGACATAGCGTGATCATCAGGTCAATTTCTTCATCTGCTGCCATATACAGAAGTGTCGTCCATGTCTTATTTTTGACGTTACGGATCTGAATATGGTGCATGGTAACTTGGAATGCTGGAACACTTTTGTGTTTGTCATATACTATCGGGGACAGCTAGGGTCAGGAATTTATGGTTGCTGCCACACTGCTCTGGAGGAGGACCCAGAAAATTTTATTATCCTCGATGCGCTGCGCATCTTTAGAGTCCCATAAATGAGCATACTGAGCTCCTTCACACATCCTTGGGGGGAGCTCGGGGAGGACTGTCTCCTCAGGGGTGTCCCACGCAACCAGCACTATAAGGAGTAATAACCATGAATAGAAGAAGGATGTCCCCTGCTCCTGGAATTCACAGACATTAGCCATAAATTTTTCACATAAATATTGAGCCCAATTGAAGGAGACTCCCTTCATACACCGGCTAGCTAACCGAATAACATAGGTGGGGATGGTCGCAACTTGGCACTTCCTCATTAGCTTGTAGGCTAAGAGCCTAGTACCCATCTTTGTAGTAGGATCCTTGATAGTCTGAATCACAAATCCTCGCTGATTTAGACTCACCTTGTATCTCTTCCACACAAATGCAGCGGTAGCTGCTTCGTACTTCTTACCTACCTACTCTAGAGGGTGCGGCCCTTGCATAGGAAGGCCTATAATATTGTGGATCAATGCAACATAAATAGGGACTCTGTCCTGAATCCATAAACAGCCATCGTGAATTAGGGCAAGAAAATAGCGAGCCAACCGATCTATGATATTGTAATGGCCAAAATGGGGCATCCAGAGCAGATTCAAGAGTCCAGAGCCAACCAAGCCACATACCTAGTGCTGAGGAACCACCGTGATTCTGTCATTTGCACGGATCGTATCAAAGTACAACACGGGGGCCAACTTAGGGAGGGTTTTAGAGTCCACCAAGTCGCGATCATCAAACTTGACCTCATGGAGTCTTCCACAAGGATCACTGAGGATAGGGACTTCTCCTGGGGTTAGGGGGGTTTGCAGATAGGTGACCAAGCCATCCATGTTTTTTAGCGTTCGCATGGACGGTCTACGTGGGCAAATCAAGGGAGGTAACCAATTTATCATATTGGCAGGCAGAGCACCTTCTTGCGCATCCTGATCTAGAGGTGATGCCAGAGGGGACCTGGCGTGCCTCATAGAAGTCTTAGGCTTCCCGTTAGCCCATCTCATAGCTTTCGAGGATTTTCCTGAGAGAACTTCTTCCAGTTCAGACTCAACTTCCATTATCTCCTCAATGTCAGGCCCTGTCGGGGTCGAAGGTTCGGCAGGGTTAGTGGTTGTCATCCTTGTGCGAAAAATGAATCCCAGCCCTGGGTGACTACTATCAGATGGAGCAGGTTGACTAGACATGAGAGGGATAGTGCAGATATAGGAAATTTGATTGATCAAGTTCTTCTGAGAGAAGAATTATGAGTGAAATATATGCAAGTGAGATGGAACCTATGGCTGAACTATCCTGCTCCTTCTATAATCACCATAATCATGCAACAGTAAGGTAAAAATTATCTGAGATGTATCCCCCAGGAAATGGTAAAAAATCCCCAAATTTTTCTTCATTAAATGCCCGGAGGCTGCTCCTTTTGATGGTAAATTTTTCTTTTTACCAATTTTCACCGTTCCAACGGATAGTTTTCGCATCCCCTTTGTGCTTGGCCTAGCTACTATGCTAGGGTCAATCATCTTTATCTTCTGCGCATCCTCCCCCAACACAGGCTTGCTTCCTAGGTAACTTATGACCAATGACAAAGTTTCATGACATTCATTATCCCAAGAGAACCTTACCATCCATGTAAGTGAGGTTTTAAGAGGGGCTATAGTCAGAGCATATTTCCGAACGAACCTTCTGTAATAACCTACGTGGCCAAGGATTAAACGCAGTTGTTTTTTTGTTGTAGGGACTGTGGGATAGATGAGATATCCGCTTTCTATACTTATAGCTAGTGTAGAGTGCATTTTAATGCTACTTTCCCATGGCCGAATCAGTTTGGTGCTCGTGCGCAACCCTGAGTTGGAAGTAGCTTGTGGGTCAGCCTGACCTTCTTCTATGGTTAGGCCACAGTAGTTGATTATTCCTGGCTCCTTCAGGTCCCATGTGGGTACTTTAGGTGCCATATACAGGTGCGATTTACTCCATGCCATAGTGTCAGTATCCTGCAGAGTTGTTGGTCCTTTGAATCGCAAGGTCAACATAGCGCGACACTCTTCCCGATCCTGGAATTCTTCCTTCTGGGTGTCCCACCATCATGTAGGTTTCTTGTGCATGGCTAGTTTAACGACCCATAGCCTTTGTTCCCTTGGGATCGCAGCTTTGAATACTTGTAAGAATTCTTTCACATTACTCGAGCCGTCAAATTAAGGTAGGTCCCTTACCTCTAGGAAATGCAGAGGAAGTCTTTTGTGACCCGAAGACAACGTAGCACAGAGACATCATGTGACCGATTCTGCTAATTCCCTATCTCCTCATTGAGATCAGATAAGCATTCGTTATCCTCCTCCCAGGAAAGTACTTCATCCACTATTGTGTTGACCATGTCCCACGTAGTTAACTTATAGATATAGTCCACATCTTCATCCTTGGGTGCTGGTTCAATGTAGTGTTTACCTTCCACATGGTCTAATGGTACTATCACCCTTGTGTCATTATTGTCAAACACCATGCTTCTCTTTTTTAAGTTAATGATATTGCCCATGTTGATGGCCCAATACAATCCTAATAGTGCAGGGTAGGGGTCCACATCTTCTACAATCTGAATTACTTCAAAGTCAGCCCAGACCTTAACCCCTGCGATATCTACCATAATCCCTGATAGCCTCCCTAAAGGTACGATCTTCTGTTGATTAGCCATGCGTAGATGGATAGTGGACCATTCCAACTTTGGTTCACCCATTCGTTGCCAAGTTTGTTTAGGTAATACATTGGCATCTGATCCGAGGTCCAAATAAGCTGGTCCATCTCGTAATCGTCGATATGTGCCGTTAGCCGCATCTCCGTCCCAGTGCGTTTCTTATATCTGTATAGTTTGTGCACATCCTTAATATCATGGGACATGTTAGGGCATGTTGCGTAGCTATCGGTTAATGCCTGAAGATTCTTCATAGCTTTTGGGTTAAGCAGCAACTTCATACATGCCCGCAAGAAATGTTTTACCTCCTCATCTGCCTTGAAGTTCACAGGGAGTAGGGATGTAGATGCCTCTATCCTGATAAAGTCCCTGCAAGCTACTATAAACGTTTCTCTTTCTTTGTTTAGGTCCAGCCCTTATTATTTTCTAACTTCCTTGTGGATCAGAGGTTTAGTTTCAACCTTCTCCCCAGTCCCTCTAGTAGCCAATCCACTGCGTAACAACATTTACGCTTGGATCCTTATCCCGCAGCTCAGTCTTAACCCTCTGCACATTCTATGTAGGTGGTAGCTTCTTCTCCAATATTTTTGCTATCAATATTGGAAAATCTTCAAGCGTATGGTCCAAATATCTGCAGTACCTGCAACATTGTCTTGTAGGGTTTGGACAATCCCTTGCAAAGTGCCCTGTGTCTCCACAGTTATAGAAGATCAATTGCCCCATGCCCTGACCTGCACTTCCACTTCAACCTCCTCCCCTACTTCCGGAGGGGGACCCACCCATGCCTATAGGGGTTTTTGGTGATGGAGGGTCTGACTATACCCTATACAATTTTCCTCGATCTATCATTAGATCATAAGTTCGATAGTTCTTCTCATCATGCCCTACTGACCGACAGAACCAGCACCATTGTTGCTTTCGCTCTAGGACGTATGCGCCCAGAAGGGGGTAGTGGTTTGTATCATGCAGCCCTGCTACACAAAAATCCTCGCACCATAGCGTAGTTCTACTTGGGTCTAGTTGTACTAGGCTGGGTCCTCCACTTGATCTAGGGCGCATCAGACTAGGTCCTCCCGTTTTCAATTAGTCTATCAGCAGCAGGTACAGATCCTTTATATGTCCTGATACTCGACATCGTATGTGCCATAGATCTGCGCTAGCTTCCCTCCCTCGTTCCTTTTGTAGGTTCTGAATCTCCATGTGCATTGCCCCGAGATGCTCTTGAATTTTCTATACTCCTAATGAAGTATCTTCTCTTGGCGTAGCTTCTAGTTTCATAGCGGCTTCCAAAGCTTTGTCCCGTGATTCAAAATTCTGGTGACCCATAGGCACGCGCAGGTGAGGTAGCAGCATAGCGATGAACCACTCCATATGTATTCTATTGTCATACGTCAATTCTCCTTCTCTGATAGATTTCGTTAGGCATTGATCAACTTCCCATACAAACTCAGTCGTTCCTTGCTTGAAATCTTTCACATCTACTACGATCTGCGAATAGGACTTAGGCTTTCAGAATTTTTGTTTCAAAGCATCATTAATATCTTGAATAGATGCGCTTCCATTTTGAGATATATATCACATATACCAGTCCAAAGCTCTTCCTTCGAAGGCCAGGGATAGCTACGCCCTCTTCACAGTATCACTTGCCACATTTTGCGCAGTTCATACTGAGTCTGCAACAAACCAAAATCGGTCTATGTCCTCATATCCCACACCTTTGAAGGTGGGTAACTTCAAGTGCACCACCATATCTTCTTCTAGTAGGTTTTCAAACAAGTTTTTACCCTTACGTGGTCCTGAAGGCGATTTAGATGGTGGGTTTTGCGCAACTATTCCTTCTACCGGGCTATAGATAGACCTATCCCCTTCTTTCGTACCTACTCTACTTTTCTTCTTAGCCTTCCAATTATTTTCTTGGCATTACCCGACCCCCTTCTAAAATTCTCCCGGTCCCAGCAATGGAACCATTTTTTGGCTCGAGGGGTCTTGACTCAGGTTTGGAGGTTAAGGTTTGCCAACAAACCCATATACTACTGGCCCTTTCGGTAGTGACTTTCTTGCGCAGGTCAAAGTCTCACCCAAAGCAGCATGGGTCGGTGCTGGAACTAGGTTCCCACACCTTGAGAGAGGATAGGTAAGCTAAGAAGAGCTGCATCTGGCTTTATAATGACCAGATCGCCTATCTCAGATGCAGATCTATAGATCTCCTTCACATCAAAGTGCACAAGGTCAACTATACTTACTGTACTCAACAATTCATATGCATGTAAAATAGTAGTGCAACATTACAGATATTCTCATAAAACATAACAGAACAGAACCAGATGCAGAAGAAACACTTAACATAGTACTTTCACAGCTTAACACAAAATATGCATAACACAGCAACTATCAAATATTCACATCAATAGTACAAATACATTCAACTACTCAATAACCTTTCTCATTCATTAATCCTTCGGTTCCTTACAATACCACAACCCGACCTGTGCACACAGCAGTAGGGTCCGCACACAGTAGGAATTTGTATCTCTGTGCACACAGCCAGCAGGAGTCCTTTCCCCAAAAACCCAAACAGATCTACTAAGCCATAATTCACATCAAGATCTCATCATCTTCTTGCCTTACAATTCAAAATGTCCCTCTATTTATAACAATCTAGCCTAATTTTTCCTACGGTCCGCAAATCGTGGTTTGCAGACTCTAGGTCTACCCTTTGACCCATTACAATGCTTTCAGGCCATTGACCCACCCCAAAACCCCTGCACTAGACTAAATATAACAAAAAAATATACAAAATCGGACCAGTTTCGTAGCTTGTAGGAGACACTATTCCAATAATTCTTCCTAGACCTTACACATTAGGGGGCAATTGTTATCACTAGAAAATTGGATAAGAAAATATGAAATTATTAAATGTTAGGCAGAAAGATTTACAGGGTTGAGGCACATTAAAGAATCTAAAATTTTTTAAAAACCTCTAAGTTCCAAAAGAAAAATCAAATTGCGCACTCAAGAAACTAGCAGAATGCGCCTTTGCACACATTTTTGTTCGATAGGCACGCCCTTGCGCAACTTTCCCTCCAAAATATGTGTAGACCTGAGAGTGGCGAAAGTCACTTTCTGAGACTACAAGGTACACTCCAGGAAATTGATCCCACACTTGAGGCCACCCAGGGACAGCTGCCTAAGCCTCCTTGGGACCTCAAGGGAGCATACAATGGAATCATGTGCCACACAATGGAATCATCCCCCTCTCTTGGGTCACAATCCACCAATGTACGAAAAGAGGGAAGGAGAGTTTGAATTCATCTATAAAAGGCCACCAAGTTATGAACAAATGGAGAGCACATTGTTATGCTCGCCAGAATTTCTTCAAGCAATCCAGCAGTGTGTGATCTAGAGAAGAAGTAGAGAGGGGATTCTATTTTTGGCAACCCAACAACTCCAATCCTTTGGAGTAGGGAGAGGGACCTTGCACCAAGGCAGCTCATAGGTAAAGACTTCCTTGCATCAGGTCTTAGAACTCCATAGTTCTAAAGGCCCCTTGGAAAGTGTGTAAACGTTCTATATTTTATTACTAATAACACACAATAAGAGGGGACATAGACACCACCGTTAGTATTATTTTGTTGTTTGACTCTATATTAGCTTTCGTGTTATTTTTATAGTTTAATATTGTTTTCTCTCTACATATGCATACTATATCATTATCTAGTGTGTTTTTTTTTATATCATGTTCACTAACCTGCTAACTCTTTTGTTATCTGCTTGTGACTAGAAACTTAAGAGGAAACAACCACTCCTCTTAAGCAAGTGTGGATTGGTACACTCATGCACCAAATCCACCAAAACAATTATCACAAAACACATTTCATTTCTTAATGAAATATTAGTCTATCTACATCTTTTCAAAAAATTTATAAGATTAAGTAAAGCTTCTTCAAAAGTATCACCCATTATTGTGAAATAATCCATGTAAACTTCTACACAATCATGTAAAATATAAGAGAAGATACCAAGTATTTCCTTTTGAAAGGTAGCTGGGCATAGACCAAATGGTAATACCTTGTATGCATCAGTACTCCATGGACATGTGAATTATGTTTTATCTTGGCCCTTTGGAGCTATCCTGATTTGGTTTTACCCACTGAACCTATCTAAGAAAGAAAAGTACTTATTTCCTGCCATGGTGTCCAACTCTTAATATATAAAAGGCAAGGGAAAATGGTCTTTTAATGTGGCTTTATTCAGTTCCCTGTAATCTACACATACTTGCCATTTTCCATTCTTCTTATGGACGAAAACCAATGTAGATATGCACTGGCTGTCTAAAATAGGATAAATGAACCCTATGTTTAATAGCTTCTAAAGTACAACTTTTACAATTTCTCTTGAGGCAGGATTCATTCTTCGTTGTGGTTGCCTCACAGGCTTGTCATTTACTTCTATATGAATATGATAAATGAAAGTGTCCAGGTGAATACCCCTCGTATTCGTATATTCCCAAGAAAATGTGTCAAAAAATTATTTCAATGTCTAACTTAATTGATTTTCCTATTCGCGAGTTAAGGGATAATTGATATTCAATGTCTTTTCGGGAAATATCTCAATTACCTTTCCTCCACATTCATTCATTGAACATGCAAGAAATACAAATAGAAGGTACAAATTTAATTCAGATGATGTACTATGCTCTTGTGAGTTATGCTCTAGCATATTAGAAATGACATCTGACTCATGACTTGATTTTCCTTTTGAATGTTAAGAAAACTCAAGATTTTAAATATATAAATTAATTACATTTTCCTCATTGATTTCTTTAACGCTCATAGCTTGGGATATTGTCAACACTGGGTGGATAATTTATGAGTTATTTTCTTCATCAAGCCAATGAGTAATTTATGATTTTAGGAGGGGATTAACAGGGGGATATAGATTGATGTGTTTTGTTTCAGCCCCATGAGTGATGGTCATGTTGCCTGACCTACACCCAATGAAGGCATGCGCTATGGCCAACCAAGGTCTCCCTGAGTGTTACTATGAATCTTAATTACAAGCGTACGAAAAAGGCTCACTTTAGTGGTGCACAACAAACAACCCTAACAGGAAAGATGGCTGCCAATATCTTTAGATCTGCAATTTATTGACGAAGATAGATGCTACAAAATCTAGATCTATTCTTTAAAAGACGTTAAGCATTAAATAAAAGCAAGAGTATCTCCATGCATCCAATAGACAAGACAAGATTGTTTTAAATATTTTTTTTATTTTTTGACACCTGGGAAGGGAACATAGAAAGATGTTACCAGTCCCCCTCAATGGGATGGGTTCTTGTAAGTCCTTAGCACTTCAGATCTAAAATCCCTCTCTCTTAATGGTGTAGAAAACCCAAATAAAATGGAACTCAAAGGGAGCTCAACAGAAAAACGGTAGAAAAATATGAGAATGATGGTGGATCAAAATCAGACCAAAAGTATAGATACAGAGTGATCTTTAGGCAACAAAAGGTAGTGAGTGAATGGAAAAACCCTTCTATTTATAACAAAATATTGAGTTAGTCTAGATATTGGTGCATATTTAAAATATTATTAACAAAATCCAGATCCAACTTTTATGGAATATTTTATTATATTTGTTGGAGGGAAAAAGAATTACTTTAGTCGAATCCCTTTATTTGTAAATAATAAATAAATAAATGATTTATTTATTATTTTAAGGATGTGGTTGAGTAATAATCAAATAAGTAATGATTTATTTAATTATTTATAAATGATTTAGTCAATTTTAACAAGGAATATTATTTAAATAATGTTTAAATAATTATTCCTACAAAATAATAAGATAAATAATTATTTATCTAATTAATTTCCTGTTTTGGGTTAAATATGACCAGGAATATTAATTAAACTGATGTTTAGCTAATTATTCCTTGAGGGAAATAAAAAAAAAAAGTGGATTTATTCGATATTTCCTGATGGGGTTTCCTATTTAGACCATAAACAACTTAATAAATGTGGTTTACTTTGTTATTTTTCATAGTGAAAGCAATTTTATTTAGGGTAAAATTGGTCTTACATGGTGTACTTAGGTCCATCTAATAGTAGCAGGTTAGATGACAAAAAAATAATGCAACACCGAGATCAAAGGGTTCCCTTCCAAGAACATAAAAATCTGCAGGATATTCCGAGGAATCTAATGAAATGACAATGTCTTCCAATACACCTTCGGGCTTGACCTTAGGTCTGTCTACTAATTCTAATAGAGTACATGTAGGAATCAAGTTAAAGGACCCTATATGTGACTGCATTTCCATCTTCATTACATTAATGGTTGAACCTAAATCAATTAAAGTATTTCTTATTGGATATCCATTTATGAAGGTGGTAACCATAAGGATTCTAGGGTATGCATATTTTTCAGTGGAAAACCCAGTAGACATAAGGCTTGCAATTTTTCCACCTACTTGGATTGTAGAGGGCTCTTTCTTTTGTCTCCTTGGATTATTGGTTCATATTCCCTAACTGTTTTAGCATAAATTGGAATTTCCCCAATTTCTTGCAGTAAAGGAATATTGATGTATATATTTTTCAGTTTTGACACTAAATCAAACTCGGGTTGTTTTTTTATTTCTTTCATCTCCAACCTCTCTGGAAAAGGAGGCTGGATAGTTTGAGATGAGGAAGGTTCTTATGAATTTAAAATGTTTTGTTCCACTATTCCATGTATGTTTTTTGTTTCAGGTGTATCAGAGGTATCTTCCTCTATAATCTCTTCAATGTTTGCTAGTTGGGTCACCACTTTTCATGACCTAAGTTTAATTGCCTACAGAGATGCAAGAAATTCTTGTAGCAAAGGTACCAAAATTTCTTGCAGAGGATGAGGTGTGATATAATAGGTAGGATAAGTGGGATAAGTAGGATAAGCCACCACTAGGATAAGCAACCACTCCAACGTTGTGAGTAGGTTGGACGACTTTATTGTTGGGATTGGATAATGGCTGGGCAGTAAGTTGTGTGGGACGTGGTTGATTTGGTGGGGAAGGTAACTGAAGTTTTGGTTGTGGGTGAACCATTTGTTATGGCATAGGTTTTGATGAGCCTCAATATTGCAATAATAATGTTGCAACTCCTGAGGCTACCAACTTTAATTATCAACCCGGGGTTCATACAAACCTAATAGGTGTCGACACTATATGTGAAACATAAAATGTGTCATTATTATGTTGATCTGATGTAAATTCAATGTCATGAAATACAAGCCTAAATTGATTGCATAAATGGAAGTGTTGCTTTGAAAAGAAATTAATCCTAGGAAAGAACAACAATTTATAATTGAAATCCTAAGAGCATGAATTCAAATAAAAATGCCTAGTATAATTTGTGAAAATGAATTTCCTAAGTGGTGTTTATTCTTCCTCAATCATGGATTTATATCCTAGGGGTCATGGTTCAAGCCTAAGAGACAAAAACCAAGTTTTGGGAGAAAATCTAATCGAGTTTACATGTGCTACAAGAGTGTGACAGGAAAGTTCGTTTTGGAATTAACTCATCAAATGACTAAATAAATAAAGTGAAAATGGGATGAAATGTTTTTTTATTAAGTATGATTTCTTAGGTCTCCATTCCAAAGGGAACGATTCCAAAATACCCCTATTCACATGTGCTAAAAAAATAATAGAAATTTACTACTCCAAAATCTGGAAATTCAAGAACTGGTGAGCTAGTTAATCTATCAAATTCCTAACATAATCAAGTGAAAATGAAATGGGGTGATATTTTTTATTAAATATAAAATTATTATGATCTAAGCCAAGTGGAATCAAGTGAAATGGATCTCATTAACCTCTTATAAAAAATAGCATAAATTTATAACTATTTCGCTACAAGGCATTTCCAAAAATCTTATATTCCTGAACTAGTAACCAAATCCAAGTACCTTTATGATTAAGATGACATTCCAAAGTTATTCGAAGGATTTATAATGATTTTGAACCTATAAAAAACCTGCAAAATAACTAACTGATATCTGTTAGTCATCAGTAATTTTTTTTGTTTGTATATGACTAAATACTTGTCATAGATTTCTAAAAACAAGATTCATGAATATTGTGAGTTTTAGAAATCTCACTGCTTTCATTATCCTTAAGATAAGTTTTTCACTATTTTACTATTCTATCATGTCATGGTAAACTCACCACTCCTAGAAGACCCCTCATGGGCTCATACTACTCATCTTTATCCTATTTTTCCACCCATAACCTTAGCACTCTGTTTTGCCTTTGCCTAAGCCCTTCACTTTCCATCTAATATTGTCAAACAACCGACTCCTTCTCATATCCACCAGGTGCCTCAAGCATTGACAGTCTCAAAATTATCTCTATAGGCTCTTTAGATAAATCAAGTGCATTGGATCTTGGATCTTCAAAACATTAATTTTTCAAAAAACTTTTTTTTTTTCATACTTGAAGACCCCAAGCCAAGATTTCAGTCAAAGACCAAGTCAAAGAGCCTCCCACTAGGTCATCAGGTTTTCATAGGTGGTAAGGTTATATTTGGTGTTATAAATTACTATTTTTCATGTGCTAAAAGCTGAATCAAATGTGAAATAAAGGTAAGCACATGTTTTTCCAAGATAAAATAGAAAAATATCCAAGGAAGACCTCCTTATCAAGCTCAAATTCTGCAAAGGATAGTTGTTCATTTTTGAAATTTCTATAGGAGTGTCAAGGTGATTATCAGTAGGAAAATTGGTAAGGTTAGAGGCCTACTCCTCATTAAAGGACATCCACAGAAAAGAAGGAGGAAGAAACCTATGTTCAAGAAAAAAATCAGGGTTCCTAAGACTGATTGGGCCAACAGTATGCCAAAGAAGGAGCCAAGGTAGAAAAACACATGGAAGAGGCACACTAGTGCAACCAGGCATGAATTTAAGAATTTTAGAAATTATAAATGAAGAATGGAAAAATGTGAGGTGAAAGGAATATAAATGAATGAACTTTAAAGGGCTATAGATAACTTAGAAGACAACAATAATAAATCTTCTCAGAAAGCCGCAAAACCTAAGGTTTTGGAAATATAGTCAAAAGCGGTGAAATGAAGATAATAGGCCTCCATGATGACAACAAATACAAGGTTTGAGGAAACTGTTGTAAGTGACTTCTAGGGTTTTCCAAGATAAATTATCTCATTGCCTCAAAGGGAAAGAATGCAAAGAGTATCAGTATAAGGAAGGGCAAGCCTTAATTTTCAGTCATTTGCACTCAATGATCAAAGGAATAAAGGCATAGAGTTGCGTTTCAAGATGGAAATCCAAGATGATTATGAGGTTGTTGTATAATAACTAAAAGTTTCAAACACCAAGAACATCAGGGAGAGCTCAATCATTATGTTATGGCACCTACAACAAATCAGAAGTGGCCAAAGAGGATATAATGACATACATGATTGTGAAAGTTGTGGTGCTTTTCAAAAATGGATTCATCATGCTCCAGAGATTACAGGGAAGAGAGTCACTTCAAATTTTTCATGGCACTTATTGACTGAAAGTGGTTGAAAGGCATGAACAAGCCAAAACACAGTAAATCATGTGACTCAAACAAACCTCTGCAAAACAAGTGTTAAAGGCATAAATAGGCCAAAGGGAGTCAAGGTTCACCATGTCAACAACCTGAAGAGAAACAAAGAGAAATGGTTAGAAAGGGAAAAGACCATTTGAATGTTTCTTAGCCACCTACTGAAAAAACTCAAAATGAAAAATTAGTAAAAGTGAACAGAGGACTGAAACCATTAGAAAAGTGGGTTTTTTATTTAAATTTATTTCCCTAAAGATATAAAAGACCATTTTTCTATCCTCTCATCTCATTTATCACTTGCAAAAAGAGTGAAAAGCATTCAAAAAAAAGAAATTTCTGAGTTTTAGTGATAATTTGGGCAAGGTTACTTGGCGCTATTCTTTGGTGCAGACGTTGTGCTTAGGGGATATTTCGCAGTGTAAAATTACACTGCGCTATGCTTACAGGTGAATGTGTTGCGCGTTCGGACGAGCGCTACCTATTTTCCCAGGAGCCCGACAGGCCCACAGAAGTTGCCCAGTGCTATGCCCAGGAGGACTCGACAGGCACAGGAAATGCCCGGTGTTGTGCTTAGGAGACCCGACAAGCCTGCACGTGGGTAGTGTTGAGCCCAAGAGGACCCAATAGGCATAGGAAACACCCGGAAAACCTTCACGCGAGCAAGCGCTGCGCCCGGGAAGCCAGACACCCGAATCTGCGTGCAAGTGCTACACCTAGGTCAGAAACCCTTTTCCACTTGCAAAATTGCCAAAAATCACGAGGGAGGACCTCCAAAGCTGCATCCAAGGACCTGCAAATAAGTCAACCGTTGGTAGGTGGCTAATTTTCCTTACCCTCCAAGTGGTTTTATTGATTTAATTGTTAAAGGAAATTAATAAAAACTCTAAATAATAGAACCCTAAGCCCTTATGAGGCCAAAGAACAAGGGTGGGAAGGTTAATAGATTTGAACCCCAAGACACTATGGAGATTACTACCTCTCTAATGATTCTCACATGCTTTCAGAATGTAGGGTGTTTTCAGTTTTGTGAAAGGGTCCAACAAGTAAGAAATCACCCATAGCTCACAAAAATTTTCATTCTTAACCTACATAACAAGAAATAAAGCTTGGAATGGATTACCTTTGAACTCTCATCAGATACCATTGGTCATGCTACTGGACTTCCTGATGTTGATGAAAAATGGTTCAAAAGGGAAAATTTGGACATGAGCTACTTGCCATAGAGATAGAACATGATCACGAGCCTTCACTAGAAAGAGAAAACATACACTTGGAGGCTAAATTGGAGAAAGCTAATAAGGACCTCGATCTCCAAAGAAAGATGACCAAACATTATGGTAGGAGAAACCAAGTTGCAAGGGCTAAACTCAAAAAGGCCCAAGCCAAAATACAAGCACTTAAAGGGGAAAAGGACCAAGAAAGCCTTGGAATCTTGGCTCAAGCTTCTATAAAAGTCTCTCAAACCTCATAAGGGAGACATCCACCAATTTTGGGAAAATGTTGACAAATTTTGGTTTTTTGCAAATTTAGAAGCCTCTAAGCACAACACCCTTGGCGCTACACTTTCATCTCAGGCATCTGCAGCAAGAAAAGTTTACATTTTTGGAATCCTAATATCAAGTATAGTAGGCTCACCAAATTTCAAAGCATTTGGAGCATTTTTGACCCCTCAAAATGCCAAAAAACACCTCATTTTTCACATTTCTGCCTCATTTTGAGGCCTAGCACTACACCTAGAGAAATTTTAGGAGTTTTTCCTTTTGGACAGATTAATGGAGATTAATCAGAAAAACAAGGGTATATTTGGAAAGTATACTTAGCAATATTTCCAACGGGCCATCACAGAGCCAATTCCGACATCGAGAAGGTCATCAAAACATGGCTGCAAGTGGACCTAGTTTCTTTGATGCATGGTGCTACGCTTTCAGACCTCACTATGCGTTTTTCGCCAAAAGTAAACGAAAGACACTCATTAATGAAAAAATGATATTTTAGTGTTTTTTGAGGCAAATCACTCCAAATTTAGGTGCTAGGAGTTATTTTTGTATTCATTTCATGAGATATTTTGTACCTTGGGCCTTGCATGGTCTCTTAGGCATAAATGACATTTATAACTAGTTTTGACATTTTCAAACCCTAGTTAGGGTTTTTTCCCTCCTTTGTTAGATAAATAGAGCATGAGGGCCTCATTGTAAAAGGTTGGCATTTGATGACTCTTTGGAGCAATACATAGTTTTTTTGGAGATTAGAGAAGAAATTTGTGTTGTGGAGTTTGTGAATGGCTTGTCTTGATTGATGATGGAGAAGGCTTGCTTGCAGGATCCCTGAGCTTAGTTAATGGTGATATGCTTCTATTCAATTATTTTTTTTATGTATCATTGTGTTTCATCCTTATTTATTGCAGTAGGACAAAGGTTTTAGACTAAGAAATGTTTTCAAAGGCACCTTAGCTCTGTTTGTTCTTCACTGCCTCTATGTTTTCCTCTATTAGGACATTTTAGAGAATTCTTAATTGCTCTCTAGACCCATCTAAGCTTGTTTATTTCATGAATGGTTTAATATAGTAGGTATCAAAGATTTTTTATGGTTAGCTCTGCTTGTTTGATGTCCCTAAAACACTGTTCTTGAGATCTCTCTCTAAAGTACCACTAATTAGGTTTGCCAAAGAGGTTATGTTTCGATCATACCCTTTGTCCATGCTTGAATAATTTTTTTGGAGATATTTATGGCTATGATAAATAATGTTTAGGCACTCCCTCTTCTTTGATTAAATTTATAGGTTTATCTTAAATTTTTTCTAACCTTGAAGGTGAAATCAATAGAAGTTAAATGAGTTTCTCGCCTTCTATATTTCATTGGATTGTTTGTCTGAAATTCTTATTTGCTTATTTGAATAAAAGAGTTATTTTCTTGAGTTGAATCAATAATTTTTTCTATTTTTAGATGACTGAATACATGTCCTAGATTTCTAAAAACAAGATTCACGAATATTGTGAGTTTATAAATCTCACTACTTTCATTATCCTTAAGTTAAAATTTTCACTATTTTACTATTCTATCATGTCATGGTAAACTCAACACTCCTAAAAGACCCCTCATGGGCTCATACCACTCATATTTTTCCTGTTTTTTCACCGATAAACTTAGCACTATGTTTTGCCTTTTCCTAAGCCCTTCACTTTCCATCTAAGATTGCCAAACAAGCCTGCTCCTTATCATATCCACCACGTGCCTCAAGAACTGATGGTGTCAAAATTATCTCTACAGGCTCTTTAGATAAATCAAGTGCATTGGATCTTGGATCTTCAATACATAAATTTTTCAAAAAAATATAATTTTCATACTTTAAGACCCCAAGCCAAGCTTTCAGTCAAAGACCAAGTCAAAGAGCCTCCCACTAGGTCATTAGGGTTTCATAGGTGGTAAGGTTATCTTTAGTGTTCTAAATCACTTTTTTTCATGTGCTAGAAGCTGAATAAAATGTGAAAGAAAGGTTAGCACCTATTTGTCCAAGATAAGACAGAAAAATCTCCAAGGAAGACCTCCTTATCAAGCTCAAATTCTGCAAAGGACAACTTCTCATTTTTGACATTTCTGTAGGAGTGTCAAGGTGATTATCAACAGGAAAATTGGTAAGGTTAGAGGCCTGCTCCTCATTAAAGGACATCCACAACAAAGAAGGAGGAAGCAGCCTATGTTCAAGAACAAAATCAGGCTTCATAAGACTGATTAGGCCAGCAGTATGCCAAACAAGGAGCCAAGGCAGAAAAACACATGAAAGAGGCACACTAGTGCAACCAAGCATGAATTGAATATTTTTAGAAATTATAAATGAAGAAGGGAAAAAGGTGAGGTGAACTGAACATAAATGAATGAACTTGAAAGGGCTATAGAGAAATTAGAAGACAACACTAATAAATCTTCTCAGATAGCCCATAAACCTAAGGTTTTGGAAATATACTCAAAACAGGTGAAATGAAGATAATAGGCCTCCATGATGATAGCAGATAGAAGGTTTGAGGAAACTGTTGTAAGTGACTTCTAGAGTTTTCCAAGGTAAAGTATCTCACTGCCTCAAAGGGAAATAATGCAAAGAGTATCAGTATAAGGAAGGGAAAGCCTTCATTTTCAGTCATTTGCACTCAATGATCAAAGGAATAAAGGAATAGATTTGAGTTTCAAGATGGAAAGACAAGCTGATCATGAGGTTGTTCTTGTATAACTAAAAGTGTCAAACACTAAGAACATCAGACACAGATAAATCATTATGTCATGGTACCTGCAACAAATCATAAGTGACCAAAGAGGAGATAATGACATACATGATTGTGAAAGTTGTACTGCTTTTCAAAAATGGATTTATCATGCTCAAGATATCAGAGGGAAGAGAGTCACTTCAAATTTTTCATGGCACTTATTGACTAAAAGTGGTTGAAAGGCGTTAACAAGCCAAAACACAGTAAATCATGTGACTCAAAAAAACATCTGCAAAACAAGTGTTAAAGGCAACAATAGGCCAAAGGGAGTCAAGGTTCACCATGTCAACAACCTGAAGAGCAAAAAAGAGAAATGGTTAGAAAGGGAAAAGACCATTTGAATTTTTTTTAGCCACCTACTGAAAAAACTCAAAATGAAAAATCAGTAAAAGTGAACAGAGGACTGAAAATATTAGCAAAGTGGGTTTTTGATTTAAATTTATTTCCCTAAAGATATAAAAGACCATTTTTCTCTGCTCCCATCTCATTTATCTCTTGCAAAGAGAGTGAAAAGCATTCAAAAAAAGAAATTTATGTGTTTTAGTGAGAATATGGGCAAGGTTGCTTGGAACTAAACTTTGGTGTAGGTGTTGCGCTTACAGCATCCGACGATGCACTTAGGCGAGATTTTACATTGTAAAATTACACTGCACTATGCTTATGGGTGAACGCGCTGCGCATTCGGATGGGCACTATCCTTTTTCCTAGGAGCCTGACAAACCCACAAAAGTTGCCCAGCGTTGTGCCCATGAGGACCCGATAGGCACAGGAAATGCTTAGCGCTGCGCTTAGGAGACCCTACAAGCCTGCACATGGGCAACGCTGCGCCCAGGAGGACCTGACAGGAACAGGAAACGCTCGAAAAGCCTACACGCGGGTAGGCACTACACCTAGGAGGCCTGACACCTGATTGTGCCTGCAGGTGCTACACCTAGGATAGAAACCCTTTTCCACTTAAAAAATTGCCAAAAATCACAAGGGATCACCTCCAAATCTGCATCCAAAGACCTACAAATAATTTAAAGGTTTGTAGGTGGCTACTTTTCCTTATCCTCCAAGTGGTTTTTTTGATTTAATGGTTAAAGGAAATTAATCAAAACCCTAAATAATAGAAACCCTAAGCCCTTATGAGGCAAAGTAACAAGGGTGGGAAGGTTAATAGATTTGAACCCCAAGACACTATGGATATTACTACCTCTCCCATGATTCTCACATGCTTTCGGAATGTAGGATGTTTTCAGTTTTGTGAAAGGTTCCAACAAGTACAAAATCACCTAGAGCTCACAAGGTTATTCATTCTTAACCTACATAACAAATAATCAAGCTTGGCAGGGGTGACCTTTGAACTCTAATTAGATACCATCGCTCATGCTACTGGACTTCCTGATATTGGTGAAAAATGGTTCAAAATGGAAAAGTTGGACATGAGTTTATTGCCATAGAGATAGAACATGATCGAGAGCCTTGGTTGGAAATATCCAACATATACTTCTGTAGGAATTTACAGGTTAAATTCTGTAGATCAAGAACCAAAGGTCATCGCTCACAAACATATCACAAATCAGTACACCAGTATAATTACGTGGTTAAAACCCTCAAAGAGGGAAACAGTCCACGCCCTGGGCCAACGCGGCCACCTCATGGAATTTATTAATATAAAAGAAAAGTTACATATGTTTCTCTCATAAATGGTTACCAGAAAAATGACCCTCCATGCTCTTTAAATAGAGATCATGGACCAATTAGGTGTTAAGCCACGGATCAAGTGTTGTTAATACCGAGGTGAGAGATAACCATCGGATCACTACAAATTGTGAGCGTCAGATTATAAGTTACAAATTTACATTGTAAAGAAACACACTTTACCTAACTCTACACTAGACTAAGTTATTCTTAACTATTTCCTATGTGTCAGAATATCCTAACATCACCCCTTACGAACAACTTGGTATAGGATTGAAGGAATTACAAAGGTGACAGAAAAGGAGCCTATTTCCTCTGTGTCGAAATATCCTAACATACCCCCTTAAGAACAAATTGCGATAGGATTGAAGGATTTACAACAGTGACACAATAGGAGAAGGAAGGAGGCATTAGAGCCTATCCCCCCTTAATGACAACTTTCCTGAACACCAAGCATGGATCAAAGTTTGGTAAACTTCACTTCTGTGAGAGCCTTCGTAAAGATATCGGCTACTTGATCATTGGTCGAACAATATTGCACTTCAAGAACACGATCATGAATGAGATTTCTGATGAAGTGTATGTGGATTTCAATGTGTTTCATATGCTAATGTTGAACTGGATCTTTACATAGTTTAATTGCACTCTGATTATCACACCAAAGTGTAGTTAGATGATGCTGATAAAGACCAAATTCAGACAGGATCTGACGAAGCCACATCGCTTCCTTGCTGGCATCAACTGCACCACAATACTCTACTTCTGCTGAAGAAAGGGATATGGCACTTTGTTTCTTACAAGACCAAGTAATAGGTCTTGAACCAAGAGTGAATACATATCTTGCAGTGGACTTCCAATCAGCAGGGTCACCAGCCCAATCAGAATCAATGAAACCAATCAACAAGGGAGATGCTCCTGCACTGTAATGAATCCCGAACTGAACTGTACCTCAAATATATCAAAGTATTCTTTTAGCTGATTTCTAGTGACTTTCATGAGGTTGGTTTATAAACTGAGTGATAAGACCAACGACAAAGGAAAGGTCAAGACGAGTATGGGTTAGATACAAAATTTTACCAACAAGTTGATGGTATAAGGTAACATCAACTTCAGGGGTAATACAGTTGACTAAAAGCTTGACTCCAGAGTAAAAGGGAGAAGGGGTAGGCTTATAATATTCCATTTGAAAGTGGTGTAGAAGATCACCGGCATACTTGGACTGAGAGAGGGCAATGCCTTCCTTGGTTTGCAAGACTTGAAGACCAAGGAAATACTGAAAGTGTCCTAAGTCTGTCATTTCAAACTTCTTTTTGAGGCTAGAATTCACATGATTTATATGGTTTGGATCACTACCAGTAAGGATAAGACCATAAACATAAAGAACAATGATGGTGAAGGAATTACCCACATTCTTGGTGTAGAAAGTGTTGTCAGAATGACACCTAGAAAAGCCATTATCTAAGAGAAATCTATCCATTTTGGCATACCAAGCCCGAGGAGCTTGTTTGAGACCATAGAGAAACTTCCTAAGGTGAAAAACAAGGCTAGAGTCTTTTTGGATAAAGCCAGGGGGTTGTTCCATGCATATTTCTTCATGCAAATATCCATGTAAGAAGGCAGATTTAACATCCATTTGATGGACTTCCCATTAAAGGAGGTAGCAAGGGAAAGAACAAGGTGGATAGAATTCATTTTGGCAATAGGGGAGAAATTTTCAGTATAGTCAATGCCTTCAACTTGTGAAAAACCTTTAGCAACAAGATGAGCTTTATGTCCATCCACTTTTCCATTTGGTCCAAACTTTGTTTTGTAAACCCATCTGCATCTGAAAAGTTTTTTTCCTTTTGGTAGAGGAACAAGATCCCAAGTATTGTTTGCCAATAAGGAACGATACTCTTCATTCATAGCTTCATCCCAATCTGGATGACCGGAGGCTTCTCCAAAGGTTTCTGGAGCAATTTTTTCTGGAACTTGAGCCAATAAGGAAGAAGCTCTTTCAAAATGAGAACATGTACGTCGTCGATTAGCAGGGTCACCTGCAAGAGAACCTGCTGCATCCCGAGTAGAGTGGACCCATCTTGGAAGCGGTGGAGTATAAGGAAAAATTTCATGAGCTGGAGGAATATTTTCATCCTCACTATCATCATCTGAACTAGAAGGAATGCTATTAAAAATAGAAGAGAGAGAGAGAGAGGTGGCACATATGCCAAATTAGGCTCGCAAGCCAAAGGTGGCACACTCGTCGAACTAGGCTCGCAGGCCGATATATTTTCATCAAAATTCACATCTCTTCTAATGATAATATTTTTGGATTTTGGTTGAAGAAGTCTATATCCTTTGACATCTTCAGAATATCCAACAAAAATACATTTTTCACTCTTAGGTTCTAAGGCTTTATGTTTTGCATCTGGAATATGGGCCCAAGCATCACTTCCAAAAACATGAAAGTGACTTACATCTGGTTTGATTGAGCTCCAAGCTTCTTCTGGAGTTATATTCTTTAAAACCTTAGTAGGAGTACGATTTACTATGTAATTTTCACAGTTAATGGATTATGCCCAAAAATTGAGACCAAGCCCTTTAGATTGAAGCATACAATTAGCTATTTCTTTTAAGGTGCGTTTCTTCCTTTCAGCTACACCATTTTGTTACGGAGTATATGGAACACTATGTTGCAATTGAATGCCATGCTCAGTGCAGAAGTTGATAAATTTTTTGTTAACATATTCTCCACCATTGTCTGATCTTAACTTAAGAATTTTATGTCCAGATTGTTTCTCAACAAAGGCCTTGAAGGCCAAGAACATGTTAAAAACTTCACTCTTGAGTTTTAAGAAATATACCAAAGTGCGTCTGGAAAAATCATCAATGAAAGTTAAGAAGTACTTGCAACCAGAGAAAGAAACAACAAGAAGAGGAACACATAAATCACTATGCACAAGATGAAAAGGGGTTGAAGCGTGCCAAGAGGCACGTTTGTCAAAACTGTCCCAATGATGTTTTCCGAGTACACATCCGGAGAAAACACCATCTTGGTAAGATACCATAGGAAGGCCCATCACCATATTTTCCTTACATAGATTTTGAAGAGAGAAATCATTTAATTGACCAAATCACTCATGCCAAAGTTTGCTCACATCATCATTATGAGCAACAAAAACCGAGGGAAGAGATGATGACCCAAAGTTGTCAAACTTATACAACCTTGTGGAATCATCAACAATGCTAGTAGCTAAAATATGTTTAGGATATTTGAGGTCCTTGATTACAACATCATGAGGTGATAATTATAATATTTTCCCTTCACCTGAATGAGTTATCTGATAAATAGATAGAAGGTTGCATGACAAGGTAGGAACAAATAGTACATCATTAAACTGACCATTATCTAGATGAATGGTTCTACATCCTACAACACTAAGATATATATCATCACCAACATAAATATGTTTGGTGTTACAATCATTTAAAGAAGAAAACATGGATTTATTTTTAGCCATGTGGTAAGAAGCTCCAGAATCAATGAGACACTCATGAGAAAGAGAAGAAGAAGATACATTTAATGTATAACTAGATCTTAATGCTTGACAACCACAAGAAGAAAGTGCCATGCCTGAAGATGAAGGTGAAGAGTTCTCCAAATTGATGTTGTGCTTATTCATTGTTGCTTCTAAGGCTTCCATCTTCTTAAAACATGTGGACTCTATATGGCCATCTCGATTGTAAAATTTGCAATGTCTTGCTACCTTCTTCCCTTTGTTTTGATTTGCCTTATTATTTTGTTGATTTGATTTTTCAGTTTGCAGCTGAAATTGCTTAAGGCCCTTGTTTGGTTTAGGACCATATTTTTTAGGATACTGCTTCTTGGGATTCTTTTGATATGGTTGTTGTTGGGCTGCTAAGGCTTTCTTAGAAGCGTTTCCAGCAGTGATAAGACCAAGGTGTAAAATTTTTTCTTGTTCCATTATCAAAGAATCAAAAAAGGCATCAAAAGAGGGATTATTGTAGGTGGTTCCTAAAGAAATGATGGCTTCTCTAGTGGAATGGAAGGAAGAAACAAATACAGAGTATGCAGGGCCAAGCTTAGCAAGAATGCAATAGATGAAGCTACCATCTTCCTTTTTGACCTTATACCCTTCTAAAAGAAGTCTAAGGGTCTTGAATTTGGACAAAAAGTCTTCAATAGAAGAGAAATTATTACGATCCAAAGTAAGCAACTCATTTTCAAGCTGGTGGGCCTTGATTTGATTTTAAATGCCAAAAACATTATTTAGCTTTTATAGGGCTTTATCAGGGGTGTCAATGTCAAGGATGTGAAATCAAAGATATTGAGAAATGGACATTCATATGGAAACCCTCGTGCTTGATTTTGTCTATTTTCCCATTTAGGAACTTTATCATCATTGGAAGGTTTAGTTTCTTGACTTGTGGATATTCTGTAAAGCCCTTTACTTCTAAGTATATCTACCATGTGAGGTAGTCATTGGAAATAATTGGTGCTGTTAAGAATAACTGGGCATGCACTTTCCATTTAAAAAAAATGAAGTTGAGAAAAGCTAAAAATAACTGCTCCAATGGAAAGATCTTGAAAAATTAGGCCGTTTAAAAAAAACAGCTTCCTGATGAAGAAGTTATGCCTTTTGAAAAATCTGAGTTGTAGATGCCGAATAGTTGCAGGAACGGGATGAAGTGTGGCTTTTTTTAAAAACAATTCCACCCCTTTGAACAAAACATTTTTACGAAAGAAGCTTGAGAAGGATACTTGAACCCAAGACCTCTATTTTCATAAACTAGCTCCTCACCAAGTGAGATATTAAAAGGATCATGTTATTTTGGAAAGGAGGAAGGAGGTATTCTTCTTCTTCTTCTTCTTCTTCTTCTTCTTCGGTGTGCGTGCCTTTTCCTGCACAGAAAACACAAAAAGTGAGAAAAAAAATGAAATGCAAAGCCTTATGGTAGAATTTTAGATTCTTGGTTAGCCTTACCGGCAACTATCACTTTTTTACTATTTTTGATTTCCCGAGATTGCACAAAGATGCGAGGAAAGAGCATACGTAGCAAAAAAAATCCCTTTTTCATGTTTCTGATTTTCCAATATTGCACGGAGTGCACATAAAAGAGCATACATAGAGAAGAGGGTATAGATTCGGAAAATAAATAAAACCTTAATATAGAAAAACAAACCGAAATAAGAAGAACTATTAACAAATATAACTGCAAAATAGATGCTTTATACCTCCAGATCTAAACTGACATAACTTGGGCAGTCGGAAAATTTTTTGCATGAAATGAAAGGCGTTCCTCACTGTAACAGATGTTTTGGACACAACCGAGCAGTTCTCCAAGCCCAAAAATGTTCAAAAATAGTAGATCTACAAAATGGCATTCGCATGCAGTCAATCCGGCTTCGGATTTTGATCAACAACAGACGCGGCCCTCAAAATAGCTCTGATACCATGTAGGAATTTACAGGGTAAGTTTTGTAGATCAAGAACCAAAGGTCACTACTCAAAAAAATATCACAAATTAGTATATTAGTATAATCATGTGGTTAAAAACCTCAAAGAGGGAAACAGTCCACGCCCTGGGCCAATGCGGCCACTTCACGGAATTTATTAATATAAAAGAAAAGTTACATATGTTTATCTCATAAAGGGTTACTGGAAAAATGACCCTTCATGCTCTTTAAATAGAGATCATGGACCAATCGGTTGCTAATCCATGAATCAAGTGCCATTAATACCGAGGTGAGAGATAACCGTCAGATCACTACAAATTGTGACCGTTAGATTATAAGTTACAAATGTACATGGTAAAGAAGCACACTTTACCTAACTCTACACTAGACTAAGTTATTCTTAACTATTTCCTATGTGTCAGAATATCCTAAAAACTTGGAGGCTAAATTGTAGAAAGCTAATAAGGACCTTGATCTCCAAAGGAAGATGACCAAGCATTATGCCCGGAGAAACCAAGTTGCAAGGGCTAAAATAAAAAAGGCCCATGCCAAAATACAAGCACTTAAAGGGGAAAAATACCAAGAAAGACTTGGAATATTACCTCAAGCTTCTCTATAGGTCTCTCAAACCTCATAAGGGAGTCATCCACCAAATTTGGGAAAATTTTGACAAATTTTGTTTTTTTGCAAATTTGGTGGCCTCTAAGCGCAACACCCTTGGCACTACGCTTTCATCTCAGGCATCTTCAGGAAGAAAAATTTACATTTTGGGAATCCTCGGCTCAAGTATAATAGGCTCACCAAATTTCAGAGCATTTGGAGCATTTTTGACCCCTCAAAAGGCCAAAAAACACCTCATTTTTCACCTTTATGCCTCATTTTCAAGCCCGACGCTTCGCCTAGAGCAGTTTTTGGAATTTTTCCTTTTGGATAGGTTAATGGAGCTCAATCAGAAAACCAAGGGTATATTTGGAAAGTAGACTCAGCAAGCTTTCCAACGGGCCATCACAGAGCCAATTCTAACATCATGAAGGTCATCAAAACTTCGCTGTAAGTGGACCCAGTTTCTCTAATCCATGGCGCTACGCTTTCAAACCTCACTGTGCGTTTTTGGCCAAAAGTCAACAATAGACAGTCATTAATGAAAAAATGATATTTTAGTGTTTTTTGAGGAAAATCACTCCAAATTTAGGTGATAAGAGTTATTTTTGTATTTATTTCATGAGATATTTTGTGCCTTGGGCCTTGCATTGTCTCTTAGGCATAAATGACATTTATGACTAGTTTTGACATTTTCAAACCCTAGTTAGCGTTTTTCTCCCTCCTTTGTTAGATACATAGAGCATGAGGGCCTCATTGTAAAAGGTTGGCATTTCATGACTCTTTGGAGCAATACATGTTTTTTCTTGGAGATTGGAGAAGAAATTGGTGTTGTGGAGTTTGTGAGTGGCTTGTTTTGATTGATGATGGAGAAGACTTGCTTGCGAGATCCCTGAGCTTGGTTAATGGTAATGTCTTTCTATTCAGTATTTTTTTCTTATGTATCATTTTGTTTCATCCTTATTTATTGTAGTAGGGCAAAGGTTTTAGATTAAGAAATGTTTTCAAAGGCACCTTAGCTCTGTTTTTTCTTCACTGGCTCTCCTTTGTTAGGACATTTTAGAGAATTCTTAATTGCTCCCTAGACCCACCTAAGCTTGTTTATTTTATGAATGGTTTAATAAAATAGGTATCAAAGATTTTTTATGGTTAGCCCTTCTTGCTTGATGTCCCTAAAACATTGTTCTTGAGATCTCTCTCTAAAGTACCACTAATTAGGTTTGCTAAAGAGGCTATGTTTTGATCATACCCTTTGTCCATGCTTGAATAGTTGTTTTGGAGATCTTTATGGATATGATCAATGATGTTTAGGCGTTCCCTATTCTTTTATTAAAATTACATTTTTATCTTAAATTTTTTCTAACCTTGAAGGTGAAATCACTAGAAGTTAAATGAGTTTCTCGCCTTCTATATCTCATTGGATTGTTTGTATGAAATGCTTATTTTCTTGAGTTGAATCAAAGAGTTATTGTTGTGCCCTATCTATTGATTAATTCTTTAGGCTAGATAGTGTTGAAGTCCCTTCTTGTTTTAATAATATGACAAAGGATTCTTAAATTCCCTTTTCCCTACTTTATTCACAAACTTGATGTTCATTTCATTTCACAAAAACCTTGAAAATCCATCTGACCATGCTAGATTTTCCCTGTGATCCACCCTGATTTATTGTTGAAAATTTCCATGAATTTTATTGACTCCATAGCCTAATGACTTGAATATTCCTCACTCTATCTATTCTACTTGATCATTTACCCAACCAAAACAAACAAACAAAACTTACACTTAACAACTAGCCTAAAATCAAATCCCAAAAGAAAACAAGTTTACATCCTTTGCACAAAATAGAGAGAGCCCTCTCTGACTCCAGGAAGGCTAGGTCCTAGGACTCCAAAGACTGGTATGATGTTATCCTGTGCAATTGATCTCACCAATCTAACAAATCATAGGAGCCTAACAATATCATTTAAATCAATCCTACAAGAAAAGAAACAACACTAAATACAGAAATATGGAAAGAAAAAATATGAGAAGCATGTGAATAAGAAGTGAAAAGAACATAAATAAATTGTGAAAGAGGGATTTGAGGCTATTGTGATGGAAATCCCAAGGAGGACTCAGATTCCTATGGGAGAAACCAAGCCTTAGAAGCTAAAAATGACACCAGTATTCATTATTGAATCAATCCAAGTACATCCCTATAAGAAAAGAAAGTGGAGCTTCCAGAAAACAAATTTTCTCCCCAATAAGACTAAAAAATGCATGCCCCCATAGGAAAATTTGAATTGATACTTATAAAAAATTACGAGGAATCATTCTCCTTGAAAGGAGGAATCTTTCCCCTCCAAAATCCCTCAAATAGCGGATCTGGTTCCCAACCTTAAGAGTTTGCAATAAATGACAGTGAACACATTCCTAGATTTTCTCAATAATATGAGTTGCAAAATATCTCTATAATTTATCAATAATTTCATGATATTTTGTTAATTTACTCTCCAATATTAATCTTCCAGTAGTAGGGAGAAAGTCCCTAAATTATCTCCTTCTCCAAATCCCCATAAATTTCCCAATATTCTCACAATATCCTTCAAAATTAAATAATATTAGGCACAAATATGAAATTATCTCTAAACCTTACTAAGACCATATTAAATCTTAAAAAAACATTATTAATTCTAGAATGAGAGATTTAATATACATTTTATGTGCCTAATAAAGGTTATATGGGCCTTAATTTATGTCTAATATAGAGGCACATCATACCCCCCTACTGAAACTGTTGCTCATCCTCTAAGCAATCTATTCATCCTCCTTTCCTTGTGGTTCTTCATGTATGCTAGCCTATTTCATTCTCAATTTATTGGTCCATGTGCTTCTCCTCTTGTTGTTCCTCTTGGTACTCTTATATTTGCATTTCTTCCCCTATCTTAGTTTGCCATTAAACTTCTAATGTAGGTTGAGGCTACTTCTTTCTCTCAAGTGATTTTTCAACTACAGTTATGTGCAAAGTCAGGGCCTCATTTGTACCTTTTGTTGAGTAGTTGTAGACATTATCTAGTGCATGGATCTGGATTTTGTTGATAGCCATGGCTATATGTCTCTTGTTGTGTTTTTTTGATGTATTTTCTGAGTCAGCAACTTGTTTCTGACTGAGTTGTTTAACCTTTTTATTTGTTTTTTTTTCTTCTTGTAGGTGTTGCATGGAGGTCCTCGGGTGCTTTTTCTGGTGTTTTCATCCTCCTAGAGTCTGTTATTAGTCCTTTGAAGCCATCTTCATCAACTTATCCTCATATTTTGACCTTGATGTGCCATATATATAATTTCTATAGGAAACTTTTCAACTTCTTGTAGCAGTCTTCTCTCCGCTTCTTGGGGCTCCATATTTCTTAAAGATAAAGGGAAATGGTTTATGGAGGTTAGGGATGGAGTGATGGAATGATTGGAGTGATTCAGAGGTAAGGAGAGATGTCCCATGCCAAGGTATAGGTGATCTAGTTGCTAGTGGCACAACATAGGGTTTAGGGAGTGAATCCCTGTGCATGGAGTGAAGTGAGGGTTAGGCATGATAGGTATAGGAAACAAATTAATTATCATGCTCTTTTTAAAGTTTGGAAACCTTTTATAGAGATACTTTCCTTTTAAATAAGTTTCCTGTAGCATTCACATGCTTTCCTGTAGTGCTACATGAATCCTGTAGCTGCTAAGAATTTCCTATAGAAATTACAATCAGGAGTAAACATGGAATTTTCTGCCCACTTGAAAGGTGAAATGAGTGAATGGGTGTATGCTAGAGTTGTCCATGGAGTGTGCAAGAAGAGGAGAGAGAGAAGGGAGGAAGAAAACCACCTTTGATCAAAAAATTTTGTCCTGGTTAATTTCTTGTAGCAAATTTTCTTTTCCCGTAATAACTTCTTGTAGCAAATTTTGTGCATGTAGTAGCCCTATTTCGCCTATAGCAACTCAATTTCGCATGCCAAGAGGTGGTGGGTCCAACTTTTCTTTTTTATTTTTCAAAATTTTTTCTTTTTTTTTCAAATTTTTTCTTTTTTTTAAAATTTTTTTATCTTTTTTCATTGCATGAAAAATAAACTCAAGAGTTATTTTTCTATTAACTGGGTTCACCCTCAGTTACCCCTTGAAACTCCTTGTCTTCCATTACAAGTAACTCCTTACTACTCACTTTCTCAAGTACTCAATACTTTTTTCTTGTTCCTCTCCCACAAGTGTGTGTGTCTTGGTGGAAAAGTGAAGCTAATTACTAGATAAGGCCAGCGCTGCTCTGCTACTGATTTTGGCTATAAAAAAACTTCCCTTATCACACTTTTAATGTTTTCTTAAGCTAGAATAGATTCAAAGAAAGGTTTAGATGATTTCATACATGAGCCTTCTCCTTGATGTGTTTTTACAAGTGATATTGAGGTTCTTGATATGATTTTTGAAGTTGCCATTGGTGGTTGTGAAGCTGCTACTCATGATCCTAATGCTTTATGTCATAATGTTATTGAGGTACTATTGTTGATAACCTTGAATATGGAGGTATTCTAGGGTTTTTTTTTTGTTGCTACTTCACATCCCTAGATAAAATGTTGTTGCTAAGATATTCATGATGTGAGCGTTTTAGTTGATTTTTTTTATATACCAGTCTTCATAGCATGATGATTTTTTTGAATCATAAAGTTTTTTGTGTGTGCAATCTTCTTCCAATGTTTAATATTCTACTGGTGGAATCAATGGACTGCTTCCTAAGGAGGGTGTTCTCTTCTCAATTTCAAAAATGGATTCATGATGCTTAAGGTGGCTAGATCTTCTGCTCTGTGGGCAAAAAAAAAATTGATGTTGTGTTTTGATGTGACTATATAGGCTGCTTAGGACAACCCCCTTGTAGCAAGACTTGAGTTAGAAATAGATCTCAAATGGTAGATCGGATTGGCCATAATTTTTTTTATCATATTACTATAATCCTTATGTGCCTACCCACAAAAAATCTCAGTCGTTGGATGCACCAATCTCGAGAAAAATTAAAAATGGTTGTAGGTGAAGGAGGTCGATTTCTAACAAAATGTGCACCTTAAATTTCTGAAATTTCTTCAGCATGTTACCATCATATATATGCATCTCCTCCTGAAACAACTCATCAAACAGATGCATGGATTTTTAGATATAACAAAAACTATTTTCTGCTAAAAACTAGGACTTTCCTGTAGCAAAAACATGGTTTTCTATAACATTTTAGGACAACGAGGAAAATGAATGAGAAAAGCTTGGAAAGGATGGGTGGATGTTGGAAATGGATGAGGCTGATGGATTTGAATGACCTAGGTCCTTTCGGAGCATATGAGAAAAGGAGGAGGAACTTCAATTTTGACTTCCTTTGACTAGGGTTTTGACCAACTTTTTCTTTCTGTGCCAACTTTTTTTTTTCTTGAAAAGGTTGCAGAGCACTTGCATTCATTAGAGAGAGAAAAATGGAGAAAATATATTTTTTCATTTCATTTTTTCACTTTTTCCTTCTATTTTCTTTAGGCCTACTAGCTACCTCAATGAGGTTTTCAACTAGTAGGTCTGCCTGGCCGCCTCAAAGGCGGTTTTCACCTAGGATATTTTATTTTTCTCTTATTTTCTCTTTTTTCCAACCCATTGACCACATCATGGAGGTTTTCAATCAGTGAGCCAATCTCAATCGCCTCAAAAGAGGTTTTCACCTGCAATTTTATTCTTTTTCCTTTGTTTCTCTTTTTCAATTTTTTTTTTATTTTTTCTATCCTACTCTATTTAAAAAAAAAACTCTTTAAAGTATAGGAATACTTCCAATGGAGCCATGTACACATAAATATGACAGATATAATCATATTTACACTTCAAATACATTATTTTACATGTACCTGAATATAAGGGACCAACTTTTTTGACTGAGATGATAACAAGCATTATTGAAGAAGAGTATATTGATGCACCTTAATCACTGTCTGGAACCATATTTCAATATGGTTGTGATATCCTTGTTTTTATTTCTCTTTGGGATCATTCGTCATGTATTCTTCTACCATGAAATTCAAATCTTCCTCTTTTTGTTGATTATCCTCTTGAACACTTGGAGGATATGATGGTAAACATGAGGGAAATTTCTCAATATATATTTTTTATGTCCGCTCTTCATCAAGTGCAACCCCTAATTCTCTGATATCCTTAGTTGAATATTCTTATTCTGGATGTTTTCCTTTAATGATATCAAGAAAATATCTTCTTTGCAATACCTTTATTGAACTAATATGAATACCATTTAGATCAAGAAGATATGTTTGGTATTATTGTACCTCGGCATTGTAAGTGGGTTGAGATACTTCATTGTGTGGGTTTGGAAATGGTAGTACATGTATTTGAGTGGGAGTGGATCTATGAGATGGATGTGGTAGAGGTTGTGGCTTTGGTGGAGGTGGATGGTAGGGATAGCATGGAGTTGGGTATGGAGGATATTGAGGGAAATATTAAGGATATTGTGGATTTTTACCATAAGGTCCTTGCCAACCTTGTTGCAAAGATTGGTTTTGGGGTTGAGATGGCAAAGGTTGCAAAGGAGGGAGTGTGTCCCAATTATTTTGAGATGGATGTGAATAAGCTTGAAATTTTGAAGTAGGTTCTTGCATCACATCAAGTTTACTAGGCTTCCATGGTCTTCTTGGAGCTACATAACATATCTATTGTGGTGATTGACTTGCTCCATTGTCTTCTTGGTAAACTTCCTTAAACCTTGGTAATGATGGAAAATATTTAGTAGCATATGATTCGGCATGGAAATACAAATATGGAAATCTTCGTTTTTCTTGTTTTTCATTCATAACATTTCTACTTGTTCACTTAGATTGGTAATAATTTTTGTTTTAAATTTATCAAGCAAATTTCCAAGTTCATCTTGACTTATCAATGTTGATGTTGATTTAATTACTCTTTCCCTTCCTCTTGATAAGCGCCTGCACGTTTCACAAATTTCTTCAAATGATAATTTGTATACATCTCCTTTACTCATGAGTTCAAGGAGATCAATCCACTCATCAGTAATTTTTCTAAGTAAGAGGGTTTTTTAGTGTGTCAAATCCTAAATGATGCCATTTTTCCCTCTTAACATTATAGATGAACCTCTCTAGTAGATCCTCAAGGCTCTCATATTCTTCTTGATTCATTCTAAATATTTCTTCTTTAAGATCATTGTCTTTATATTTTTCTATAAATATATTTTTCATATCATTCCATGATCTTATTGAATTAGTAACTAAAATCATGAACCATTTAAGATCTCTATCCTTCAATGTTGCAGGAAACAATCTCAATTTTTTAGTGTGTTATAAGTAGCCAAAAGATCTACAAAGTATTTCAAATTCAAATAGAAAGGCTTCTGGATCCTCTGACCTCATACCATGGAAGTTGGGAAGGAAAGATGGAGGGATGCTCTTCATATGCACACTGATATCAATATCTTAAGTGGGAAACCCAATAGGATCTTCTTCATTGTCATTATCTCCATCCATTTCTTCTACATTCTCATCCCCCTCTGCTCCTTATACCTGTAGAAGTGGACAGTGATGTGACTCTTACTGCACCACGTGATCAAGTGGGGGGGTAAGTGTTGGAGAAGTATTTTTAAATATATATTTTTTAATATAAGAATGCTAATATAATGAAATTTTCTTTTTTGAGATAAAATATGCCTAATGCAAATATTTTTTGTTTTTTCAAAAAGAAAATAAATGAATCAACTAGGGAATAAAACAATGCACACTTTGAAACCTCCCCGGAAATGGTGCCAAAAAGTGATGAGCCTTAGTATTGCAACAATATTGTTGCAACTATTGAGGCTACCAACTTTAATTATCAACATGGGGTTTGTACAAACTTAAGAGGTATCGACACTATATGTGGAGCATACAAAGTGTCCTTATTTTTCTGATCTTATGTAATGGAGTGAATCTCATGAAATCAAAGCCTAAAATAATTGCAGAAATGGAATTTTTGCTTTGAAAAAAAATTGATCCGAGGAAAGAACAACAATTTGTAATTGAAATCCTAAGAGTGTCAATTCAAATAAAAAGGCCTAATCTAATTTGTGAAAATGAATGTCTAAAGTGGTTTTTTTTCTTCCTCAATCATGGATTTATATCCTAGTTTTCATGGTTCAATCCTAAGAGAAAAAAACCAATCCTTGGGAGAAAATCTAGTCAAGCTTACATGCGCTACAAGAGTGCTACAAGAAACTATGTTTTTGCTACACAAAATTTTGTTTTGTAAATAACTCACTGATTGAATGAGTAAATCAAATGAAAATGGGATGGGAAAATTTTTGTGATTAAGTATGATGTCTTAGGTATCCATTACAAGTGTAATCACTCCAAAATACCCATGTTCACACGTGTTAAAAAAATAACAAAAATTTACTGCTCTAAAATATGGAAATTCAAGAACTAATGAGCTAGTTAATATATAAAATGCCTAACCTAATCATGTGAAAATGCAATTGCGTCAATTTTTTTATTAAATTTAACATTATTATGACCTAATACAAGTGGAATAAATTCAAATTCATCTCATTAAACGCTTCTAAAAAATAGCAGAAACTTACTACTATTTAACTACAAGGCATTACCAGAAATCTTATATTCGTGAATGAGTAACCAAATCCAAGCAGCTTAATCATTAAGATGACCTTAAAAATTTATTCTAAGGATGAATAATGCTTTTGAACCTGTAGAAAACTTGCAAAATAAATCACCTAAATAATTTAACTCAATCCTACACCAAGAAAATAAACAATAGCAAAAAAATAAATATGAAAAATAGAAATAAGAAATGCACGTGAATAAGAAGTGAAAATAACTTAAATAAATTGTGAAAGAGGGCACTGAGGCTCCTGGGATGGCTGAGCCCAAGGAGGATTCAAAGTCCTATGGGATAAAATAATTCTTAGAAGCTAAGAATGGCTCCAATCTTCATTATTGAATCAGTCCAAGTACATCCCTGCAAGAAAAGAAAGTGGAGCTTCCATAAAACAAGTTTTCTCCACAATAAGACTAAAAAATACATGCCCCTGATGAACCCTTAGCTAAAATGACAGGGGGGAGGGGGGTGAATCAGTTTCATACATTCATGGAAATCTAAACCTCTTTTCTTTAAAATTATTTACACATCCATTACATAAGCAACTTAATATATAATGAATCATCAAACTTAATGTGTGGGAAGCAAGTAATAATTAGATTAAACACAATACATCAACACATACTCATCAAGCACATAGACAACATATATAAGTGGAAACCCATAATGGAGAAAACCACATTTTATTGTTTTTGTGATGCAAAGTCAAGCTCCAACTCCCTCTCACAACATATTTTCTATAGGCTCCAACCTACAGGAGGCTACTACGTCAATTTCTACAAGCTACAACTTGCAAGGAAGCTCCAAATCCCATATATTTTATGCAGGCTATAACCCACAAGAGGCTCCTACCTCAACCAGCTACAAATGGCCATCTATCAAGCTGCAACTTGAATCAGAAGCACCAACTCCCGCACACATAATAAAAATCATATGCTAATTTACCTGGATATCAGCTCTATTTTACTCCTTCACTGCTTCCTTTTATGCCTTCATATATGATTCATATCAGCTCTAGATGTGCACAACATATCTATCTTCTCACTCTCATTCTTCCATTCTCTAACCTCTTTATGCACATTACAATAACATCATTTATAGAGATAGCTTCATGGATATTTGCATTCTATATGGGAATATGAAGTGAACAAGAATGAATCTTTGCCTTCCACCCACTCATTTCCTCACTCAGCATATTCAGGATGTTACAACAATATATACATTTATTTATGTATCAAATGGATTTTTTATTTGCCTTGGAGACTTGCCTTTGAATCACAAACAATATCAATAAATTTACATTAAAACACAATATTTCAACTCAACCCTTTCAGCTTGTTAGCTTTTTTGTGCATTAAATTTCCTCTTCTACTTATTATCCCTTTTCCTTTTATGTTTTTGCTATTATATTATAATTGTGTTTCATATCGGCCTTTTTTCCCGACTTGATCCATGCTTTCCATGTTTTGAACAGTGTAACATCATGGAATTTTCCCTGACTCTGCCTATTATATCTATTAACTGCAATGTTAAATCACTAGTACATTTGGCGGAAATTCTAACACTTGGTTCCGAAACTTTTGACCAAATGTCAGAAATTTCCCCAAACTTTTTCAACTTTTTCAAATCCCGCCCGAAACCATCGCTATACCAACGTTTAGAAGCAAGTGTCGCAATACCGACACTTAGAGGCACGTGTCGGTCTTGCGACGTTTTCAAAATAGCATCATAATTGCGACGGATTTCTGAAGTATGTCGTTATTGCAACGTTATAGAGACAATGTGTTGCTATTGCGACATTTAGAGGAAGGGGCCGCTATTGCGATGTTTAGAAGAATGTGTTGCTATTGCGATGGTTGGTGGAAAAGTATCGCTCTTGCGACAGTTGATGGCAAAGTGTCGCTCTTGCGACGGTTAGGCGATGTGTCCCGGTTGGTGGCAATGTGTCGCTCTTGCGACGGTTGGTAGTAGTGTCACTCTTGCGATGGTTGGTGAGGTTTTTTGCCTCTGTATAAGTCCTCAACAAGTGGGCCCTGGTGTTTTTGTCAAAAAAAAGATGGAGAGGGGGGCCATGCCCCGATAGTTATCTTCGATTGATTAGCCTTCGACGTAGCCCTCGATGAATGAGTCTTAGATGGGTATTAGCCTCCTTTAGCCAAATATATATATATGGCACTGGGTAAATACAAATACTTGCATTACAATAGGATTACCGTAGGGGAAGGTGGACCATATTGATTCGAGGAGGCGGGGAACCATTGCGAAATTCTCTATCCTATCTTCATTCCACCACTTGGAACGTCACGCACGCTTGAAGTTTGAATCATTGGTCTCCAAATAAATCATTGGCAACCGAATCGACTCTGAGCCACCAAAATCAAGTTCTAAAAGAGATATGGTACCTGCAACATTTGAATCTATGACATTCAAGTCACCTGCCTCTGATGAATCTATCACAGCCGAGCGAGCCATATAATCATCTCCAAATTATCCAGCTGTTAATGCTGCTAAGAATTACATCGATGTTGTTCCAGTCGGTGGTGGTGCCCCTATCTCTGGTAGTTCTGGTGGTGATGGAAATAGTGATTATTACAATGTTCGTTATGCTGTTAACGCTAGTGAATGCCGGTATAGTACTGGCGTCCGATGGGATAATCCCACATTCACCGAGCGTATAAGAAATATTGGTGTTTATATACAAGTTGAGGTTTTACATGTTTTGATTACGAACCCAAGGCTATGCACATTCAATCAATTCGGACTCAGTGCATGCGCTCAGCCCCTCCCCTCATGACTTGTATTTGGTTGTGGTTTAGCTTGTGGTTCTTTGCCTCGGTCCTGTGGTGATTAATGTAGGTGCTGAGCCAGGCACTCGATGGAGTAAAAAGACCACAATTTTATTAAAAATATAAATAATTTGTAAAAAGCCCACAATTTTATTAAAGATATAAACAGCTTGTAAAAAGCCCACAATTTTATTAAAAATAGAAACAATTTGTAAAAATCCCACAATTTTATTAAAAATATAAACAATTTTATATTAAATATAAAATTGATATACATTTTTTTATTGGGAGTAAAAATCCCAGAATTTTATTAAAAATATAAACAATTTCTAAAAAGCCCACAATTTTGTAAAAAGCCCACTTTTATTTTCTTTTTTCTTATTGAGCTCCCATTGAGTTCAACACGTATTGGGTTTTCTACACCATTGAGAGAGATAATTGCTAAATATAATTATTATTTTCTTTATAGGATAATTTTCATCAATGGAAGAAAACATTAGAGGTGGAAAAAAAATTCAAAAGGGTGAAAGGGGTGATGGTAGAGTTTATTGCCCTTGCAAAAAATGTTGTATGAGAAATAATGCTAGAGTTTTAATAGCAACAACAACAATGCATTGTAGGAAATATGGGCACATTGATGGTGGATCGAATGACTATCGTCCTGTGGTAATTAATTATCTATCTTCATTTTGATTATATCGTAAAATTTTATATTATTTTAATATTTTTTATATGCGCACTAATGTTTAATGATTAATGTTTGTAATTTTCATAAAGGCACAGTTGCCCCACAACTTTTTGCAGATGATCAACCATCTTCCACAGCTAAATAGTAGTAGCTTAGATGATGTTGCACCAGTACAACAAAATATTGTAGCAAATATTAGTATTGGAAATGATGTTGTACAAGGTGAAGAACATGAAGCGAATGATGAAGGTAATTTTAATGATCCCATGGAGGTATATCATGATGACAATAATGAGACAGTTCACATTAATGATGGGACAAATCAAATGCTCCAAGACTTGTATGGTGAGTTAGATGATGATGGTGGAGATAGTGATGGTATTTATGATGTACCTCTGATTAAAAGGTCAAGTGAACGACTTTTTGAACACTCAAATGCAACTCTTCTCTCTGCTACATTGTTGCTGGTGAAATTAAAGGTTATAAATAATTTGTCGAATAGATGTATGAAACAACTCCTAAGGTATGCAATATGTATATATGATCACATATATGTAAATGTTGATTATTTTCCCTTTTTTTAGTTGTAATAAATGTGTAAAATAATAATTCAATACTTATATATATATATATATATATGATTAATAATCTTTACATTAACTAGTTTTTGTTTATGCTGTAGATTGTTGGGTGAATATTTGTTACCATCGCCAAATACTTTACCTCGAACATATCAAGATCTACGTGCTATTATGAAACACTTTGGAATGGAATATAACACTATTATAGATGCATGTCCTAAAGATCATATTATATATTACAGAGAACATGCGTCGAAAACAGAATGTCCGAAATGTGGTACCAGTAGATATCGAACAGATCAACTAACCAAAAAGGTGCCTCAAAAGGTTCTTCGTCATATTCCTATAATCCACGTTTGCAGCGAATGTTCAAGGTTAAGAGCATAGCACAGTTTATGGATTTCCATTCAAAGAATAGAAGTGGAGATGGTGTTCTTTGAATGCCTGCAGATGGTTCTACATTTAGAGAAATCGAGGAAAAATATGTAGATTTTAAAAATGAACCTCGTAATGTCAGGCTTTCATTGGCAATTGATGGTGTTAATCCATTCGAAGAGCTTAGATCTACTTACTCAGTGTGGCCTATTTTCATTATCAAAAATAACATTCCTCCTTGGATGTCAATAAAGAGGGAGCACATAATGTTGACTATGATTATTCCAGGTATTTGATACATTATTTTTTTGAATGTAACATTTTCATTTCTCTCATTGTTTGCATAAATATATATTTTATTTATTTACTTACTTATATATACATATATCATGGTAGTAATTATTATGTACCGTAATTTTGAACAATTAGGTAAGTACCAGGTCAAAGATATGAATGTATATATTGAGCCTCTTGTCGATGAGCTAATATAGTTATGGCATGGCATCACTATGTATGACATCACTAAACCAATCAAGCAAAAGAGATTTCAATGTCGTGGAATGCTTGTATGGAAAATTCATGATGCCCCAGGACTAACACATGTTTGTGGTATGTAATATTTCATTGCACTTTAATATAATACATAATTATCTAAATTAGATATACCATATTGCATGTTTTAAAAATGATCTCATAGTATATTAATTGTTATTGATCCATCTATTGCAGGTCTTCAAACAAAGGGTATATTTTCATGTCCAGTTTGTGGCCCTAAGATGAAGTATCGTCATTCGCCAGACTTAAGAAAGATGGTGTTTGATGAGTTTAGGCACTTCCTCTCTAGGAACCATAAGTATCATACTACTGAAAAACATCTTTTCAATGATAAAGAAGAAACTGGATTAAAACCACGAAGAATGACACCTCAGTTGTGGATGTTGGAATATAACAGAATTAATAATCGTCAAGCAGCTGGTACGTAATTTGTGTATATATATATATTATTTGTTTATGTAATGTTTGGAATTTTTTTTTTAACTAATGAATTTATTTTATTGTATTTTATAATTAATATTGTTCTGATTTATTTTATTCTTTGATATCAAGGTCATCGTTGTGGTGAAGGTACTAATATTGTACTTCCACCTGGAATGAAATGTTATCCTTCTCAATTCGCGAGGTTGCCCTACTATGAGGACCTAAAAATAGCTCATTTGTTTGATGCAATGCATGTCGGGAAGAATGTGACAGAAATGTTATGGCGAACCATAGATGGTGCACATGAGAGAGATAAAATTGATAAAATTTGTGCTGACATTGAGAAATCAAATCATGCAATGAAAAGTGTGATCGACGGATCAAATAACAATGGAGGTCGAAATTATAATAATATTCCATGGTTATTAACAGAACAACAAAGCAATGATGTAAAAGAGGTCGTTAGAAGAATTAAATTTCCAACAGGTTTTGCTTCAAACATAAACAATATCTTAACGAAGAAAGGTGACTTCAGTGGGGTGAAAACACATGATTGGCATACCTTTGTTAAGGTAATTTTTTTGGTATACGTTTTTGTATGTTATTTCTTGAATACATATTTTAAATTTTCCTTTTTTCTGTTTAATTTGGAAACCAATAACGATTCATTTTTTATTTTTATAGTATGTTCTACCTGTATCTCTCCCAAACGACTTCGACAACAATGTCAAACAAGTTATATATGGTCTTAGTAAATACATGAGGTAAGTAGTTTTGATTTATACGCAAAATCTAATTGCTACAATTTATTTTCGTACTTGATGAAATGATGTATTAATTTAATGATAATGAAATATATATTATGTTTCATTGAAATAACCTTGCATAATGATTAGCAGATGGTTGTCATTGAAAGAAATCCATCAAGATGAAATAAATTATTGGAAGAGAGAAATTTCTCGGCTAATGTGTGAAATGCAAAAGTATCTACCTCCAACATTTTTCAATGCACAAGAACACTACTTGATACACCAAGTTGAGGAGATTGAAATGTGTGGACCAGTACACACAAGGTCAATGTGGATGGTCAAGAGGCACCTAAAATCCTTGAAGGCTTTGGTTAGACAATAAGCACGACCTGAGGTTTCTATGGTGGAGGGGTATGTGGTATATGAATCCATGTTGTATATTAGTCATTATCTTCCTATATTATCTATGCCAGCTATGAAGGCAGTGGATTTCATTTGGGATGTGAACCCCATCAAAAAATTTGAAGTGGAGCACCTGTTGGGAAGAGGTAGAATGAAGAAAGTGAGAGGTAAAAGATTTATTATGTATAATACATATAATGTTTCATTGTTTTACATCATGTATATGATCATTATATTCATTTAGGTCTTATTCTTTCATAGTTTATTAATTAATATAATTTACCACGGTTATAATTAATATTTATTAATATTGGTGAATTATTGTTTTTTTATTCAGGTGCTCAAGATTATAAGGCACTACTTTTATACATTGAAAACAATCTTGAGTGGATGAGTGAATGGATTGAAACATGTAAAGCATGTAACGAAAGTAGGTTATCATGGCAACCACTGTCTGAATTGATTAAAGAAGCGTATCATAGTGGAGATGGAAACGTTACGGACAAAGAAATCGATTTAGCATATAGTTTGAAAGATAGAAAGGTAAGCAATTAATTCACCTATTTTATTCATTACTTATTTTATACTATATTTATAATGTGACAAGTTTGATTTTTTAGATAATTTTCATGCTGTATAAATTATATGATTAATTATTAATTGAGAATGCATCTTTTTCATGTTTGGCATATTGCAGTTGAAACACCACAAGGCTATGTGGTGCAATGGTCGTAAATTTCGCATTAAACAGTTGGATGATAATAGGAAAAATTATGATATTGGGATAACTGTAGTATTCCATGTCACTAATGTTTCCTCCAGGAGTGATAGACATCCTCGAGAATCTGAAAATAGATATTATGGGTTCTTAGATGATATAGTTGAGTGTGACTTTAATTCCTTCAAAATAGTTTTGTTCGACGTCAAATGGTATAGGCTACAAATGAATGTACGTGATGATGATAGAACACTTATTCAACATGACAATGGATTTCCAATGGTTAAAACATCGCAGTTTGAAGTAGGAAAAGATCGCTATTTTTTCCAAGACAATGCAAACAAGTCTTTTACTCAGAGGTTCCAGGTGAGAACGAATGGTCATTTTCTATTAGATATGATCCAAGAGGAAGGCCAGTAGAGTATACTATAGAGGAAGAAGATGATATTGATCAAGAAGAAGATGATGTAGTGGCAGATGACCAGGAAGATGCATTGACAAACGAAGAAGATATATTAGAAGATGAACCAAGCATAGGAGATGAGGCAACAATTATTGATGATGATGTCGATGAGGATATTATTGAAAATGACATAATTGATGATGATGATGACATGGTCGATCATTTCAGCATCGTTTCTGAATCAAATGTTAGTATAGATGTCGATTAGTTGCATGAATATCAAGAAGATACAGAAGAAGAATATTGATACATATGTTATGTTTGAGTATGAGCTAGTATGTTATAACTTTATATTTTAATATGTAGGAATTATTGTCTTTAAATAATTTACTAATTATGTGGGTTTGTTGCATGTTTTTTATTATTTCAAACCAATAAATAATGGCCTTACTATTGTACAAGCTAAACTAAAATGATATTCCATTTTAAAATCAAACCTAAGTTGGCATTTGAAAGGTTTTAATACCTATTTATATGGTGGAGCATTACCACCATAAACTATGATTTTAATAGGAATTTCAAACGAATTACAAAGGTTTCGAATTAATCATGGCGGGCCTTTCAAAATTTTACATTAATCACTATAGCTACCCTGCATGTAATCAGTACTACAACTCCTTGCCTTTTCTAATTGACTCAAACCCTACTGGATATATGCCTTTGTAGATCAGTACTACAGCTCCTTGCCTTTTATAATCGACTCAAACCCTACTGGATATATGCCTCCTACTACAAAGAACCGCCTGTCGCACAAGAAAATCCAGAAAGCAGGCCCATGCTGCAAAGAACCGCCCGTCACGCAAGAAACTCCAGAAAGCAGGCCCTTACTCCATCAACAGGAAAAATGGTATGGCCAAACAAAATTTTGCCAGATTTTGAAAAGTGATTTTACCATTTAGAATGCTCAGGATTTGAAACAGAGAAATAAATTGGGCTGCTCGTTTTCCTTGAATAGGGCATGCCTGTAGATTTAGTTTTGTTTTTAATAAAAGTCAATGTTATACATAACGAATTCCCCAAACCTCAGTCTCCAGCACGATTTCCATAAAATTTGGCAGTTGACTTCCATCATCGCAATTTTCATCATCTCCAGAGTTTCCTTTGCTTAATACATCACAGCTCACACAAATTTCATCTTCATTTTCAACCACAGCACAATCAATAAACTCACCCCCATAGCTATCCAGGGCTATCATGCACAATTGACTCAATCCCATATTTGGCATAGTTGTAAAATATGAGGGAATAGTTTCCTTGTACCATGGAAAATTAACATCCCAGAGGCCTGATGTTCCTGCAACCAGTACTTCAGAAATTGTGTTTTTCTCCATGGCCATGTTTTCAGGGTTTGTCTCTTTCTTTGCCTTGCCATTGCTAGGAAAAATCTCTAAAAATCTCTGCACTAGTGCAGGGTGAAAATTAAACCCACATATATTCATATTATAGTCACACATGAACATAATATTGTAATAATCAGGTGCTTGTAATTGGAAAGTATCAAGAAATCTAATTTGTGATAATTTATCAGCACAATCACCACCCCAAACATTGGCACAATTTCCACATGGCATGGATGATACATCTCCCTTGACAGGAGTTATACATTCAGCATAAGGGCTAGATAAGTTAGCCATGTGGATATAATTATAGCTAATGCTAAACCTCAATCTCCAGCATGATTAAAACTAGGACCAGATCAAAATATGGCTACAAATATCATTGAATGTAGACAAGTATGCGAGAACCTCTGGTTCATGCATAACACATTGCATTCATGCAAATAGCTACTTCATGAAATCGTGCAAGAGAAGACACCTAGACCATGACCTTCAAGGTCTGACACATCTTATTGAGATGAAATAAATGGAAAGTCTACCCATGACATGGTCAACATGTCAAATTTGAAAAGGATTTTGTCAAAATGCTTGTGTTGTGAAAATGGAGAGTATATTTTATGAATTTCAAAATTTAAATTAATTTAAATTGGTTGGATGTGATAGGCTAGAATCACTACAAGGAAAAGAACCTCTAGCGGATGTTTTTGAAGAACCCCTTATAAAAATACCCCATACATTTGTTTCTAGTGTAGGTTACTAGAGGAGGTTGGTGGGTGGATGGTTTTGCACATAACTACACATTTGTGGTTGTATCTTATTTTCATTTCCATTGTTTGTATGGTACTAATGAAACTAGTAGAAAGTCTACTTTAGAGGTCAGATCACTGCTATAGTAGAATGTGATTATTTTGTTGCTTTTCTAGTGTTTTGTTTCAATTTTTTGGTGATTTATACACAACAGACACAATAATATTGAAATTATGAAGCTGATTTGTTTCGATAATTAATATACCTTTTGGGATTTTAAAATTTCACTAAAAATAACCCAGTTTAGTCTCATTGTCAACTCGTCTCTTGTTTGGGTGCCTTAATGTGCAATGACATGTTTCCAGGACTTAATTCAATGCAAGGCATATTTGAAACTCTAACTCTGTCTTCCAGTGTCTTATTATAAATTATTTCAGTTTTCATTTTGTGTTTTCAAGTTAGATATTGTTTTCAAGTTTTTACATTTATAATTTTATTGCAATGTGGCAGACTGATCAGGGCAGTACAGGAACAACCCCGAGACGGGATGATCGCGGAAAGAGGCCAGCGGAAGAACATGTAAAGTGCCGGCATTGCTCTATCTTCAGGTATTTTAGTTATTTACATAATTGAAATAATATTAATTTTGTTCAAATATGCAGACACCTAGCCATGGTACGCCTGATGATTCCCTCTTTGAGGAAGAGCTTTCTTCATCTCTATCTCCAGTGTTCTTGTTGCAAAAAAAGGCACGAGATGCAAGGTCGGAATTTAATACTTTGATAGACGCGCCTCAAACACCTGAAACAGAAGAGAGGATACAACATCTTATGAGGCAGCTAGAAAGATATCAGGTAATAATAAAAAATCAAAAGGATATTTTTTTTGTTCTGCATGAGATGAATTGTGATAGTTTGATTTTTAATTTTTACATTGACTAAACTAACAAAAATTTATTTTGTATGTAGCGTTATCTGACACTTGCTGAACCCAGTGTTGGTGGTAGTGGGACACAAGGGCAAGAGATTTCCCAGCAACCCTCTCGTACACCTTCTACTCCTTTAGGTGCCAGCCAAGAAACACACCCTGCCCAAGCAGACACCCAGCCAACCGCTGAACGTGTTGGCAATGATGAGGCTGATATGGCCAACTAAATTATTGCGTTTCCTGGAGCTACACGTGTCAGCTCCACAGGGACCATTAATGGCACGTTGTTGGTGAACGATGAAGGTGTCCCTATAAAGCACGTACAACTCCCAGGTAAATTTTAATATTTTAACTATTTCATGTACTTTATCTAAAACATATTTATCATGATTTTTATTTTTAAATTAATGATAATATATTTTTTTTCTGTGTAGGAAAAAATGAGTGCTACAAGTTTTTGGAGAGCCATGCGTTGGTAATTTTTGGCCCAACCATATGCACAGGGTGGAATTCCCAGAATTCCTACCTGAAAAAAGAACTTCTAGATTATCTAGAAGCCCTTTTTGGGGTCGGCACATTTAACAGAACAACGGTGGCTCGGGTAGCCGACAAATATTTGAAATATACCATGGACACCTATAGGACGCAATTGAAATTTAACCCTAGATACGAGCTTCCTCTCATAGTTCCAGAAAGTGAGTGGAGAGCACTCATCTATGATGGAAAAGAGAAAAGGAAAAAGAAAGAAGGAAAAATGCCAACTAGACCCGCAAGGTAAATTACAACTTTAATTCAATAGCTTTAATTTTCTCTATGTCTAAAATAAAAGTGTGCTACGTCATATCTGACTTCAATCTTTTGATGATAGGTTGCCTGACACCTGGAAGGAAACCAAAGCTAGGATTGAAAAAAAGGGCCATCACAAGCTAGGCCAAGGCGGCTACTTGAAATTAGCCACAAGAATTGTAAGTAGCTAAACATCTTATAATTAATTATATCGTCTTCCAACGTTTTTGTAATCATATCAAATAACATTAAAAATACACAATCATATGTAATATAGGGTGATGAATTCGGAACAGAAAATACAGAGGAAGATAAAAATATCACTTTCCATTTCATCTATCAAGTCATAGTTGAACATCACGGAAGCTTGGGGCAGGTCCCAAGTTCCGAATGCCTGATAAGGTAAAATGTTCACCTTTCAATGTGTTTTTCTTCGTCCATAAATTTAATGTCTAACAAATTTGTTTAAATCAAGGGAGCAGCATTGCCGAGGCAAATAAGCCAGTTGTAGAGCCAGATGTATATGTTCCTCACGTGCAACCTGGTCATTGTAGTGGGGACCAGGCCGACAATGATACTATCAGTGAGGGCCGTGACGATAATTAATTTCCACTAATAATTTTTTTTAATTATACCTTGATGGTTGTCCTTATAATGTTTTTTGTTTAAATGACAGAGAATGTTTCCCTTGAGGATCTAAACACCAGAGAGGAAGACAGGGCAACAGTCCCAACGGCGACAACTGGTGCACCAAGTAAATAATCTCATTGCAATTTTTTTTATTAATATTACTGAACTAGTTCAATGATATTTAAAAACTGACAATTAAAATTTAATATTATCTATTTTTGTAGGCGATCCCCCGTCACTGGATGAGACCAGACATCGTGACTACACAACTAGGTCAGCCGTGCGGGAAAGGCATGAAACATGAGTAGTGCACGATGATATTGATAATGTAATTAGGAGCTTTAGAAATAGGAAGAAGAAAAAGAAAATATGATAATGTAAAATATTGTATTCTTATAAGACAAATGTTACCATATTTGGAACGTTTTTTGCATTATATAAAAAAATCATTTATCATACTATTTTTATGTCAAGCACTAATTTCAATGTTTCCTTGCGTACTTTTTGTTGCATTGTTTTTTTATTAGTTATTGAATATTTTTTTTTATGCTCATGAAAGTAAAAAATCAAATATAGATTGGGTATTGGGGAATTGAGAGTGATGTGGGGGGCGGGGAGGGGCCCTATGAGCTTCCACCTTCATGTGGTTGGACCTGTTTAGTAGAGAATAATTTATTGGAGTGATTTAATCTTGGAGCAAACCTCCCTCGATCCAACGTAGCAACAAAAAAGTCACTATTGACTTAGTTGCTACTCTTTCAGATCATGGGAGGCTTGTCCCAGGTTCATGCGACTCCAATACTTTTTTCTTGAAATGAAGAGGATCTTATTTAGGTTTGTTTTTACATTTTCAACATATGTTCTAACATTATCATAAGAATGCATCTTAGAGTAAAAAATACTATATCAATTACTTGCATTTATTGTATAGATAATGATGGATTTTGATTGACTTGGAAGTGCAGGTACAAATCCCCTTGCATCATGAGCAATACAACTTGTCAACCATGGTCATGTCCAGGATATTTTTGCTTGTGTGCTTGACTAGGTTCATAATGTCACATTTTTTAAGTTCCTTTACAGTTCATAATTCAATATTAAGCTTGTTCATGATTATTATCTAGGTTTTTTGTATGTGTTTTTTCATCTATTTGATTGTAAGAAACTTTGCATGTTTCCTATTGTTCACTATGATTTCTCCATTTACCACTCCCAGGATGAATCCGACTTTATTGCTACATAGGTTACTTTGTTTTTTACTATGATTTCTCCATTTATGGTTTCATAGGTGACATCATGTAAAGTTGTCAATCTCAGGTTGGTGATGAGCTTTAGTTCTCCATATTTGGGGCTTTTCTAATATTTTCTCCCTCGTGTCATTCCTGCATCACCTCGTTATTTGAGAATGCCAATTTTATACCATTTGTACCAATTGGCACATGTCAATCTCTGAGTGGTGCCACATTTCACCTATTTTCGACCCACTTGACCACTTGAAAAACTCAAATCCACACAACATGTGTCTTTATCATGGAGTGCCACATGTCCTAGATATTTTAGATGCTAAAATCACGCTTCTAATGTGTTATGTCAACCAATCACAGTGGTCCATGTGGCCTTGTGCCATGTCACGAGTCTGGAAGAGAGACTTTAGCCTTTTCTTTTCATGATTTTTCTATTATAATTTTTTTCTTTAGGACAGGAAATCCCTTTTGCAACAGATGTGGATTTTCTCGTTTCCCTGGAGTCATCTCCTAGGACACCCTTCAAGCCATCATCCAAGAGGCAATCTGCAAATCTCTATTGTTGCCCTCTTGCCCTTGAATTATGCGCTTCTAGAAGACTAGTTAGGGCACTCTTCTAGCCCTTATTCCATTGCTTCATCATTGTATCAACTTCTCCAAAATGATGCTTCTATTTTTTGTCCACTTAAAGGAAGAAAACACTACCCTAGGGTGAGGATTCTCCTCAACTATCCCTACTGCACTTATGGACCAACCAGCAATATGAATGTTTCCCTTACTTATGGAGACACCCCCTATGCTACTGCACATTCAATTCCATGAGCTACTTGCTAAGGAACACTCCTACACTATGCCTAATGACCCTCCAAACAATCCCTCTAACTATTGTTGTATTAACCTCCCATTTTTGTCTTTTAGACAAAGATTACCCTCACACCATTAAGCACATAATGCTATCACAAGACTCAAACCCAATCCTACATTTGTTCTCCACAAACTTCTCTTCCAATTCCTTAAAATGTGATTTGTATTTTTTGAAGAACTCGGCCCTAGTTAGGGCACCTATCCCTACTTAAATCCACCCTTCCTCCCACCTGTAAGCCTTCTTCTTTATGTGTTCTTGTTGGAGACAGTTGTGGCCTTATTGTGGCTTATAAGTACCTCTAATGGCCTTGATACATGACAATAGCGCATTTATATTTGTAAATGAAAATGAGAAGACATAACATGGACCTAATTTTCCCCAAGGAATAAGGTTTATACTTGGGCTTCTCCTCCTAGCCATGATATTCCATGGTGAGTAGAATGGAATGGTTAGAGATGCTTTTCTGTTGCACAACAATTCAGGACATTTCCTAGTCTTGAAATTTCAATGACATTGGGGTTATGGAAGCCTCCTACTCTGCCTCTTAGGCCTTGGTACTAATGCATATAGTAAAATTGATCATATAAAATAACCAAGCCCTCCACAACCATATTTAAAATCTCTTTTGTTCTTGGGAAAATATACCTTTGGCGGAAACTAAATTATTTATAAGGCTAATTTTTGGTCCTAGAAACATTGTATTCATTTAGTCCCAATGTTTCAATCTTAACTGAGTTTGAGAAACCAGATAATATAATTAATCATGCAGTCTATAATCACACAGAAATTTGATACTTTTAATTTCTCAGCTACACTATATAATAAAACTATCTAAAATGTTAAAAATCAGATCGTGTTCTAAAATGATAAAAATTAGATCCTCTAGATCTTGCTGGCATCTTGTGCAGGATCACCATTCAGTTCTGCTTTAGGGACAACTCCATTGGCATGCTGCACTTCTTGGTGACTCATGTCTTTGAGTTTAGTGCAGGTATGATTACTTCACTCTAGCCTCTACAACATGGCTTCTCCCACAGTGTACCCTTCAAGACTCTACGTTCTGCTTCAGGACCCTCCTCTTACAGCGAGAATTCTAGGGCTTCGTCCTAAGGTGTGCTAGATTTATGCGAGGGTCATCCATTTGAATCTTCCAAACTATCTGACGTTCACTCATGCAATCTGACACAACTTCATATTTTCTTTCATGCATATGTGTTTGAGTTTAGAATTATAGATTAGCACATGGTTAATTGCTACAAAGTGTCGATTGTGGTACTGTACAGTTACAGTAGCAATAGATTTTTGTTTTGAAAGGAAATCCTTGTGTAATCCCCTCTCCTTCCTTGACACATCTGGATAGAGGGCAGCTATTCTAAGTCAGTTAATTTGATTTGAACCCATGCTCAATGCACTGTTGTTTTCCATAAAATTGCATTGTCCTTACAGGTCTATGTGAGATGGCCTGTCAACATGCCTTTATTTCTCATCTTGCAGGTCCAAGCCAGGCATTGAGTCTAGTTTTTATTCCTTTATTTCTCATCTACTTATTTTTACTACTGTTTATATGTACCAAAGTGCCATTGCCAATGAAGGTAGGTGTTACTAATAATTTTAGGTGTAATTTCTTTAAATTTCTCAAGTTTTTGCCCTGAAATTTGGACTCTTGAGCATGCATTTCATCCTTGCCTCAGCTCTGTGATGCCCGAGCTACCTCACTTAACCCACACTCTCACTCTATGCATATAACAATAAGGCACTTCAATGTTTTTCCCCTATTAATTTTAAATCTGGCCCAACTCTAACAATATATATGAGGACCATTACCTTTCCCAAACCTATGATTAAATCACAGTCTAGCCCACTTCATGAATTCATCAAAAGGACAGGCACCCGGTCCTATACTTAAATGTGGAAGCTCTCCCTCTTTTCCACTTCCTGCTGAACCCTTATTATAACCCAAACAACTCCGAAATTCAATTCTCAGCATGGAAGCTTGTATATGTAAACAATGGTTATCAAACCATTGGAATACCCCGCCTTATGATGTTTAAGTCAACTATTTGACTTTCGAATAAAATTCAAAATTGAGCTCCCCTTTCAAATCAAGCCTGGGCTTTATAACTCAATCATAAATAAGCCTATGGCTTACCCTTCACACATAACTATAATATACCTCAGCATACGAATTCATTCATACAAGGTTCGGGTTATCATCGACATAATATATATCCACATATATTGCGTACCCCTTGGGGTATTGCATGCCAACTATAATATATGAACACATATTACATCCTCTCGCCAAAGGTAAATACCTTATAAAAAACCACGCCTTTGGCGTTAACTCCAAGAGATACATATATAAACGTCTTCGACGCCCATAGCAACATCCCCATTAACTTCACACATCATCATGATGCGAACATCGTCTGATCCTTGGATCAAGAGATCCGACGGACAACACAGTTCTTGCACCCCTGCATATTAACCTTTCACCCACATAAACACACAACTTCCCCTTACGTTATCTTCCGTGCATCTCCAGGATGCGACCACCATCCGATCATTTGATCGGAAAATCCGACGGTAATCACAAAACTTTTTGAACAGGACCTTAATGCCCAGAAAAATTGAAAAATTCATGGTTTTCAAAAACCACCCAAGCCATGTGTTAGCCAGTGACCAATATCGCACTTTTTTTCCAAATTCCGTTTACTGCTTTTGATTTTTTCAAAAACCACATACGGTTTTGGAAGCCTGCTTTCACTGTTATAGGTCATGGTTCCATTCCCTCAATCATTCGTGGTTCCACCTTAACTCCTTTGACTTCGTATCCTTAATACAATCCCCATAGAGGTTTAACAACCCTATGCATCCATCATTGTTATGCATTCTATCCGGCACTGCAACCATAGATTAAAGCGATTCTTTCAACTGCTCCAATAATTTTCTTTTGATTTTAACTTCTCACCCATGGGTTCACTTAACTGCTCCCAACATCATTGAATTTCGTTCGATTCCATGTCCATAAAGTCCCACATTACTGTGATCTCAACCCAACCTCATTTCATTGCTTACACAGTATAACCAAACATCATTTTGAGCCCCCAGAACTTCATGGTTCCATAATTACATAATAGAAATTGTAAGTTCTCTCAGAACGCCTTATTCGATACACATTCGATCAAGCAATTCTACTCCTCGACCTAAAAGGTCCACGGAATTCAATTCAATAGCATTGATCTAAGTTTCTTGTTCATTCCAGAATCAAATCATTAAAACATAAATCCTCAACATATTCGAATTTCTTATGAATCAAAACATAGGCATTAACCCTTAAGACAGAGTTTGTCACACATTACTCATACAGCTCTCATTGAAGCTCAAGATTACCACACAAAAATAAATCAATTAATACTTGAACAATCATTTCAATTATATACATGACTTTACTTACAAAACTTCTGGACTTTGGCCAGATCTTCAATTACAATGGCCTTCTACAACCTACTCTGCCTCCTCTAAACCGCTCCTGAACTCTACTACACTCTACCTCTGAACAGGGTTGATCTCCTACACTATCATTCATACTTACATTTGTACAGAATGGTGACCTAAATCGATTCAGATCCCTTACAGCTCGACAAAGAATCTTGGACTTCCTAAATTTGGACTCAAACCCTTGAAAAATTGAAACTGACTATTCACCTAACTAACTCAATCAGCTTCCCTCATGTCCTCTAGTGGGCTAGAGAACATTTACAACTCCTCACTTATTTTAATTAAAACATTAAAAACTACATGAGAATTAAAAGGCATGAGATCCCTCTAGATTTAAGAAAATGCAAATTATTTCTAGAGCCTAATGCCCCTGCATCACTCTATCTGGCAAAGCAGACTAAAAATGTAATGGCAGACATGTTTGTTCAAGTGAAGCCTGGCCATATAGAACTACCACCTTTATGGACTCTGCAAGAGGATTGCCTTTTTTTTTTGTTGCAATTAAAGTTTCATTTTGTTCATCAGGCAATACAAACTCTTATCAAATTGCAAGGTGTAATTCCAATCTAACTAAGATGGGGCAGAAAAAATGCCATGAACATCCAATTCAAAAGTGCTTGTTAAGGTTTAAGTAGCTTACAGTTCTTGTTCCTGACATTAGTTTTTGAAATATCAATTTGCTAAACTGTTTTAACCCAATTTTCTCTTGATTTTATGGAAATTGGGTGTTTGGATATAGAAAATTTAATCTCTATTATTTTGGCTTCTCTTAGTATGAATACAATTTTAATATGTAAAACCCATTACAGTAAGTAATCAAGTGTTCACTGGAGAAGCAATACCCAGTTTCAATACTCATGCTCTCCTCCTTAGTATGGTAGTTCACTCAAGTCCTCTGCCTCCTGCATACATCCTGACCTATGAATCAATTAATTGTGAGACTATCATGCTGGGATACACCATGTTCAAACTCTTTGCCAGAAGAGCAGACAAATTCATCTCCATATGGGCAGAGAGGAAGAAATTGCAGGTTTAAGGTTTAGTCATTGCAAATGGAATCACCACACTTTTGACTATTTTTCAATCCTCCCAAATGCTATTGAGGAATAAAAAGTAAGTATATTATTGATTCATGGACACCTGTTAAGCCTTTCAGATAGTTGGAAGAAACCTACTATTTGAGAGGCTGAAGGTATACCTCTCCTATGCTTGGCGATCTGTATAATTATGACCCTATATGAGATTCAAATGATCATCTCTGGGGTCTATTATATACATTAACATAGTAGTCCAGCAATGGTTTCGACTGCCTCACATTCTTTGGACTTCATATTTATGGATGAGAGTTTCTCCTTTCAAAATCCATGGGTGGTAAAGGTGGAGTCCCTCTATGGCATCCCCATTTCACTATTTGTTTACAACACTATCCTTCTATTTCAGGAATCCAAAAAAAAAAGTACATTTTGAGCTCATTATGGGATGAACATGGTCTTCAAGTCCACCCTGCAAATATAAAAGCATGTAAGTAATCTCTCCTTCTTTTGAGGGATAGCAGGTAGAAATGGTGACATCCTAGTCTTTCCTTTGAATGCTATTATTTGGTTCATCTTTTAACTTGTTTTCGACATTTGTATCAATGTTGAACAGAGGATTGCAACATTAACAACCTTGGAGAGACGATGTTTCCAACTTTAGTTTTAGGATATTCAGGCTAAGTTCTGGTTTCTTGAAGTCTTTTCATAATACTTTGTTACACATGACTTTCATTTTCTTCTTGCAAAATTTCTAGAAATGAATGGATATCTTGTGGACTGTTGTAAACAAATTTAGTTCTATTACCATGCTCAAGAGAATTTAATGTTTGTCATTATTGGAGGACAGAGATATACCATAAGAGCTTGGTTCTGTGTTGTAGCTTTTTATTAAGACTTGAATCAGTTAAACCCTCGGACCTACTGCAACCCTATATTGATGCTTGGTTCTGTTGAAGCCGCCATACTTTGGACCTCTTCATTGCAGTCTCAGGCGAGGGATATAGCTACAGGATTTTGACATATTTTATGTGGTGAACATCTATTAAAATCTTAGATTATGTCCTATTTACTGATGCTTGGACAGAACTTTCGAATTAGCTAAGTCACCTATTTACTTAAAACTAGCACATTTGGCGGAATTTTTTTTAAAAATATTTTTAACCAAGATTGAATGTTGTGTACTACATATAGAAATCTGGAGGGGAATGGAGTGTTCAAGTTGTACAATGTATTACTTCAGTCTTATGATTTATCAATGTTCTGTTGGAAACTAAGTTGATTGCTGGTAGAGTTCTTTTGCGTTATTCTGTTGTAAATTAAGCATGCATTTCATCCCATTTGGTTATTTTGTCATTTCTGAATCCTGAACTCATCAACCCTTTCTGTCAAACTGATAAACCCTACATAAAAAACTGATAACCCTTTCCTCATTGTATTGTTTGTATAATTCTGAATCATTAAATTTTGATCTTCAAGTCTATTTGTTACAATAGCTAGCATTCATACATTAAGAATTACTTACACAGGTAAGAATTACTTACTTAGCTAGAATTACTTACACAGGTAAGAATGACATCTAGGAAGGGATATAACTGTAGGGAAGAAGAAATAGGTTCCTTAGCTTCTCATATGCAAACCAACCATAAAGATGTTCGTCCCAGGACTTAAGAATAAGGTCAATAAAGGAACCTTATTTGGCACAAAACTGACACAGAATCTCAAAAATCTTCTCTAGCTCCCCAAATCAATCATGGTATTGTGGATAAACTATAACCCTATCCTTTTCCCTTGCTTTGTCTTATAGTTCCTGGATCCTTCTTGAAGCTTATCAATGAGTCTTTTACCCTGTTCTTGACCTACAGCTTCTGAAAATTCAACCTGAAGATCAGGCCAGGACCAGGGAAGGTTATGTAATTTGAATTTATTATAAGAATGGATTCAAAATTTTGTATGCTTTGATTGACTGAAATTTGTGTGAATAGACTCTGTAATTTGGGGATTTTGACAGTAGAAGAGTAAGTCAAGATATTTTTCTCTCTATGTTCAATAAAACTGTGGACTTATTGATATCTGGGTATGTTATTGAAAATCTCCCAAAGGACTCATTCCTTCGATTAGGAAACCTCTGTGTATGATTAGGAAGAATAAACTCTGTGTATTATTCTCTGTCTGCCTTTGAATTTCATATTCTCTGTGAGTGAATAGAATGTGATTTCCCTGTATGGAAGTTTGCAGAAGGGAATAGTGGCTCTGTTGGGAGGGTGAAATCACGTCCTCGGTGTGTAATTTGAATGAATATACCCTATGTGAAAGAGTCGATTTTGTTCTGTGAGCGTAGCAGGATATGCTCTGTCTATTAGAAGAATAGCGATAGAACCCCTGTCTATTGAAGCTGTTATCACCCTAGTAATTCTCAGGTTGTGGGATGAGGATTTTTGTAGTTAAGGAAACTAGGGGTAACCAAGAACCTCTTTTAGAATTCAGGATCTAGCCTTCCTGAGTTCCAGAGAGGGATCTCTCCTAAAGATTTAACTTTGTTTTATAATTGGGTTTTAGGCTAGCTATGAGTGGACAGTGGGACTTGTTTTGAAAGAGTGGTGGGAATAAAAAGTGTTTCAAGGTAAACCAGAGGGATCTACCAAAACATTGGGCTATGGAGTCAACTTTCTAGGCAAGCAGAGCTAGGAAATAAGACTTAAAGATGCAAATGTACTAAGGGCAGGGTAGATGACCTTCTAAGGCTTTGAATAGGCTTTGTTGATGGAATGGGTGAAATCTGAACAAAAGGGAACTTAGGAATCCTTAAGTTATAGAAAAATAAGATTGAAGGATGGGATCAAACTAGGACCTAGAGCAATTAAGAATTCTATAGTCCGGTTATCAAACAGAAAACATAATAATGCCAACTACTTAAAAACAGGGAGCTTTTTATCACTAATCTTGTCTAAATTATCCTAGTTGATCATTAAATATAGAAACACATTAAAATTAATGTATGGAAACTTTTTGAAAAAAAAACAATGAAAACAGGAAAAAGACTAGACTTATCTTGTCAGCACAAGAATCCTTAGTTATGATGTCTTTAATCTCAATTCCAATGTGTTTCTTTGCTAATTGACTCACACCAACTTCAACATATTCAGAAAAATGGCTATAGTAGTCTTGAGAAATTTTATTCCACAATGAATACTTCGAATGATGAAGTATTTATACACATAAATTGTTTACAAAATATCTCAAAGTTTGAGATAATGCTTCAAGGAAAAATAGGAAATATAACATAAGAAGAGGGACAACAGAAAAATAGTTTGCAAGATGTTCTCTTTTACAAGGAAATATAGAACTGATTATCTTAATCGAACTGATTTCATGATGTACTCGTAGCATTGCTGGCATTGGATGCATCACCTCATGGAAGATGACTTGTAGAACATTTCTTCTTTTCACTTTCAATCCTGATACTCTTTATCTTTTTTTTTCACTGATTCACTACTGTAATTGAAAAATAACCAGCAGTAACAGTTTGATTTTACTGATACATTTTGACTCTGATACACTTTGACACTGATTTTTTCACCATAAAATAACAGTAAAATATGATTTCTTCATGTGATTTTCCTGCTCTTTTACATGTCAAATTCACATCAGATCTGTGAATTATTTCCACTGTTGAGCTGTGGGGATCTTTATACTCTTTAATTTTCTATATCTTTCATCAGCTTCTGTGTACTTAGAAAATTTTTGCTTTACTATAAACATGTGCTTAATTTCATTCTCCAAAAAGAACAAATTATCAAAATATTGCAGTAGTACTTTGCCACTTGGAGATCCTTGTGGCAAAGTCTTTTTAGCCTGCTCCTTAGCATGAGCTCCAATATTCTGGTCATAGTCCTTTTGTGGCATTAATTTTTCATTCAGTGCATGTATATCTGGTAATCCTGCTTCTAGCAACAAGTCATATTTGGTCTTGAATTTACTGATTGATATGTTCATATTATCACACTTCTCTTCTAGATTATTCATGATGCTTCTCTTTGTTATGACCTTTTTTATTTCAAGGATAGCCTTTGTCCTATCTGGAATTTTCAATTCTGCTAGTTCTTCCCTATTTTTACTGTTCAAGAATGATATGAGTTGAATTGCTTGTGGGGGTTTGTTGCTAAGTTCCTTCTTTGTTTTATCAGTTTCTGCTAAGGTAGCTTGTAGCAGATCTTTTTGTTCATATATTATTTGAATAGAAGGCCATTGTAAGTGAATGCATTCAGCGATTTTTGACCACAAATGATTTTTTATGTAGGCAACATGTTCAGTAAGATTTACCTACTGTTGAAGAATTTTCACCTATTCCTGTAATCTGTCATCCCTCTGTTCATGTCCTCTGGAAGTGATTAAGGAATCTCTTTTGGATGTTTCCAGATCTTTTATGGTTCCTTTTAAAGTAATTATCTCTTGATATTTTATGTACATGTATTCCATAGCTTTGATTATTGCAGCAGTTTCCCCGGCCACGGTGTTTATCTGTGATGAAGAAGTGGCAGAGATATATTTATAAGTAATTGACACTGCAGTTGCCAATACTCCTTGCGGTGCCAAATGTTCTGCCAATGTTGAGGGGATTGTTGTGCTTACAGTTGGAATAACTGTAGGAACGGAAACATGCTGAGTTTTCTTCAAATTTTCAATTTCTTTCATAAGAGCTTCTATCTGAGTTTCCATATTTTTTATCTGGGCTATCATTTTCAAAACAAGTTGCATCTTTTCCTCTTTCTCTGTCTTTTCCTCAAGTATTTCTTTTGTTTGAGGGTGCTCACTCTGTGGTAATTTGAGCTTCTTTCTTAAGGCTGCAAGATCATCATTTTTCTGTCTTATTAACTTCTTGGTAGCTTCAGTATTAGAAGGACCTGCTCCAGACTCAATGACCAAATATTCTAAGGATTTTATTCTCAAATCCTTGGCATGTAAAGATGCTTTATCCAACTTCATTTGAGTCTGCAAGTTGGATACGGTCTTTTGGAGCATAATGGCACTCATTTTTTTGCTTACTACTTTTGAATATAACATTTATGATGCACTTCTGTGAAATTATATTTGATCCAGCTCATGGATAGTATCAGCATTTACTGTAAATTCTATCTTTTTGTAGTCTGAACCTGATTTTGGATGTGCTACCACTAGTTGGAGAAAAGACATGATCATTTGTTTGGTTGAGTAATCAAATGCAGTTACTAATCTGCCCTTATCTCCTGGTTTTTCCTTGAGAAGTTTAGAATAAAATTCATCTTTTATTTTTTCATTTTTCTCTCTGATTAGCTTGAACCTCTTCTGAATATCAGAATCATTTTCTTCAATTTTTCTAGAAGAAGAAGAGGGGGCTTTTGTACCCATTTCCATTTCAACCATCTCCTTTCCTTTACCCTGTGCTTGTACCTGTTTACTTTGAATCTCTCTGAGTGTCTCATTCACAATGATGGTGGCTTCATCATTTGTCTGCTACTGATTAGTGTCATCAACATATATTATTTATTTTGTTTATAAAGTAGCCATTTTTTCCTTTTTGTTGTATACTGTTTTGAATTTGTTTTCAATGATTGTTTCAGCCAAATATCCTTCTTTCCTTGGTATTTTGTTTGATACTTCTGCTGGTTGATTCACTGTAACCACCTGTACATTATTCAAATTGTTTTTATGCTTATCCTAATCATCATCAATTAAAGTATTGGTCACCCATTCCAACTGATTGGCAAATGTTCCAATAAGTGGCTTAGATTCATGGAGAAATGCGGGAAATTTTCTTTTAATTATGAGATTTCTTATAATACCCTGAGGGTCATAGTTCCAAAAAAAAAATTCCTGGAACTTGAATGCTGATAGCTTGTCTGATACTTCCTTTAAGGCATCTCTGTTGTTTACAATGAAAGATCTAATTTGACTTCTTAATTTAAATTGTGCCTTCTTTTTAGATGCTATGAAATTTACTGCATTAGCATTCAAAATCTTCCTTATATACTCTAGAGCAAAAATCCTTGTAGTCACAAATCTAGGTAATTTATATGGAGCCAAGAGTGCACCATATATTCTGATCTCTGTATGATTTTTGTACAAATACCAATCACCCACTTTACAGTTTCAGAGAAATGTAAAATCCTTTTGATATCTTCATTTATTCTTGGTGGCTCTGCTTTATCCAAAAAAATGATAGCAGGTCTGATAAATAGGTCATTGACATCACTATAATTGTACTCACTGCTATTCTTTCTCAGAAGAGAGTTCCAAAATATTACTGACAGTGGTTTTCCTTCCATATCCATTTCTGTACTGCAAAGGGAAATTTATTTGCTTGAAAGAACAAGAAGAGATGTAACAGATATGAAGTATATCTGAACACTCCTTCATCAGGAAATTTTATCAGTTGATAATGAATATTGTCAGCAATAAATTTGGCAATGTCAAAAATCAAGTCTGGTTGCTGTCCAGGAGACAAAGTGGAAAGGAAACCTAAGACAGAGGCATCTATGAATTCATCATTAACATAACCCAAAATAAATGATAGCATAGAAATGACCTGTCTGGAGCCTTCTGGAAAATCCAAGGTATCATAAGGAGGGTTCACCTTAGGAAGATCGACATGATTGGGCATGAAATTTTGGAGAATTTGGAACTTTATAGGGAAATCTAGGTCTAAATACATCTGGGTTAAGTCTTCAATTGACAATGACACTGATTGTGGATTATTGCTTAACTAGAGCATGTCATTGATTGATTCAGCAATTATAAAAAATAAGACTTCACTATCTTTTTTAGCCATGCACCTTTGATCAGGAATATAATGCATTTGACATTACCTTATGAAATCCTGAGTAGGATGGGTGATGGGAACCACATACTTGGGCAAATTAGACTCCCGTACAAGTATATCATTGGCTTCTTTCTTTTTAAATTTCTCTTGACACTAGTTATGCACTTCTAGAAGATCAAATTCAAGAATGGCATCTGCAATTATGTAATCTAAGTCAATCAAAGGATTGATTTCTTCGATGGTAATAGGAAGTTGTAGAGGTCTAACTATTTCAGTAGAATCAACAGTTAAAACAGGAGTAGGTTTATCAATTCTGGGAAGTTTGGGATTTTGAAGCTTGCTGGAGGAAAGCTTCTGGGATTTAGGACCTCCAGTTTTGGGAGTTATTTGTTTTTTGGCCATTTTAAATAAATAGAGAAAGATTAAAAAGTTTTCTACGTTCTTTTTTTTTTTAGATACTTGAGTCAATCGGAGAATTTTTCTGGCAATTTGAGACTCTGGGTAGGGTTTTAAGAGAAAAATAGGTTTACTATATGTAGAAGGTCTTCTAGATCAAATTCAGTAGTGAAAATGCTCTTAGAATGGATAAAAACCTGCTAAAATGGAAAATGTGGATTATGGAGAAATTTTGACAGGGTTTCCCCTGTATTTTGAAGGTTTATACAACTTCCCAGATGGCTACTTCAACTCATTCTAGGCAATGATAGTCTAATTAGCTTAATTTTATTTTAAATTGAAGATTTTATGGATTGATTTTGACGGAAAATACCTGTAAACGGTATAATTGCAGTCGATGAAGTTTCTGAACTTGCAACAATCTTCAATTTGGTTGAATTTGATGGGAAGAGGTCGTGGAACTTCTCTAGGAGTGAATTTCATAGGGAAAGGCTATTTATATGTCAATTGATTTGCAGGCGGCTCGAAAAGCATGTTGGGAGGCTTCACAAAGGGATTACATTGTTAATATGGAAACTGGGCAAAATACAAAGGAAAAAATGAAAAACTAAGTCATAAAACCTTAAGTTATATCACCTTTTAATGTCATTTATTGCAGTTGGGGCAGGAGCAGTTTGTGTGTTTAAAGGAGATACCATAAATGGTTTTTGCATCACTTTTGAGTGGTAACTATTTTTTCCCTTTTGGAATGCGATCAAATGAAAGGAGTACACGTAGCATGGGGTGGTTTCACAAAACTACTTTTTTCGCAAAAATTTTGGGCAACTTCATTCGATTACTTTAGAAATGCGAAAATGAATGTGCATCGTCCGATCAATCAGAGTAGAGCGAACTGTCAAGATTTGATGTGAAGTTGTGGGGTAAATATAGCGAGACTGGGGCTTTTATCTGTACCGTCGATTTAACAAGGGGAGATCAATGGATGAAATTTGATCCGATACGAAATGGTGGGGACGGGGAAAATGGCTTATCGGGTTTACTTATGACCATCGGATCAAAAGGAGAAGGATGATCAGATGGTTAGAATGGAGTCCGATGGTGCTGAGGGATTTATGAAGTTTAGTCCTATGGTGCTGAGGGATTTATGAAGTTTAATGTATAAACAGATTTTATACAATGGAGTAAAGTTATCGGGAGGGGTATAAAGGATTTCACCCAAGGTTATAACTGTGGTGATGAATATATATCAGGAAAGTAAAAAAACTTAAGGTTTTAACCTTGGGTTAAGAGAGTCGGGGAAATGAAAGGATGATTTTATTTGAATTTTAGTTTAAATTAAACTTCAGGGATTGTATTTTTGTTTTAAACACATATTTAAATATGTTCAATGATTTTTTTATATAATTTTATTATATAGTAATTAAATCAAAACGATTTACTTACCATAGCGGTGGGATTTAATATAAATATATATTTTAGCCAAAGGGGTTGTAATGTGGGTGTTTTATTTAAACATGTGGGGATTAAATAACTTTTGCTAAAGTTATAATAAATGGGTTTTTGGGGCTATTATATAAAAGGAGTTATATACAATAGGAAAAGGTTACTTCTATAGGGAGTTAATATATAAGTTAAAGTTAATATGAAAATAGGACAACGTATACTCAAAATACATAAACATATCAAGTAAAGTGAAGTTTAAAAGACAATTTACATTAATCTTATCGCTTTAACTTATGATATAATGTAATTTTGGGGGTTTAATGTTCTTATGTGATGATGGAAATTAGTCAAATGGAAATTATAATGCCTTTAAGTAAAAATGAGGTTTTACTTATGATTATTCAAGGGGATGAATGCATGAAATGGAATAATTATGTGAGTTTAGGGATTAATATAGACATTTTACACTTTCAACTGATTAGTCATAGATATATTGTTTTTGCATTTATCTGAATTATGGCCTTTGTCTACAGAACCAACCAAAAAAACTTATTGCCAAATTTCTTGATGAGAAACTTCGATCTGGTAACAAAGGTACTTCAGAGGAGGAGTTGGACAATACACTGGATAGAGTTCTTGTTTTGTTTAGGTTTATTCAAGTAAAGGACCAACTGGTATTCATTTGTAAAAGTCTTATATACTAATTAACCCCAAAAAATGAGATGTACTAATAGCTTAACATTACCTCATGTGTGCACTATGGTAGAATTTAAAGTGGTATGAGACCCAAATGTACATCTTCAACCATTAGAATTGGAGCTTAACAAATCTTGTGCATCAATTCGAGCAGTATATGCACAAGACAGGGCACCAATAACAAGGTTTCCCCAAAAGATTCAATTATCTATGCAAAACAAAGAGTTGTTGGAAGTTTCATTTTAGCTATCTTGTGTATGTGATGGATAGATAAAATTGTTATGAGCTGGCTATTGAACTACACTCGGATTGCTCCATAAATATAAGGGTTTCATGTAACCATATGAAAGCCCTTCTATTGTTTTTTTTTAATCTTATCCATTGTATCTTGGAAATTTTTTAAGGTATCCTTGGGGAATTTCATGTGGATTTGCAATAAATCTTAGGGGTGCATATCATGTAACAACTAGATCATTTTAATTTTGAGCGGCCATTATATTATGTGGAATAATTGGTTTTTTATTTGCTATTGGGCCTGTTACGTCCAATGGATTTTTTATATCTTTAATATCTCCTTCTTCAGATGATTTGGAATAAACAAAAGAAGAATATTTTTTAAATTAAATTTGAGTCTTTGAATAAAAAACAAAAATAAATAATCTTTCATAACTTCAAAATTTTCAAGTAAATTCGTTGTTTTTAGAGTAGTACATTTTTTCAAGAAATATAAATTCCTTTGAAGATTATTCTTGGGTTTCCTCAACAATATTAGTATTTTCACAAACCCAACTTGGAGACTTTGGTGCAGGGTAAAAACCCACAGTCCCTGTTCTCACGTCTTTCATTCTCAATGATGTGTATAAAATGCCCTCCAAGTCCATTGCCCAACCATATCCACAATCTGGCAAGCTCACGATGTTCTAATTTCTTTTCTTTGAATTTCATTGATCAAATTGATCAAATTTTATTAATGAAATGAAAATTTCACTTTAAAGTCCCTTCTCAAGATGCCTTATAGAACCAAATTGGTTAACACCAATTGGGTTTTTATCTCTAAACCCCGAATATATATATTAACCCCAATTACCCGAATAACAAGACCATTAGTATATGTACCCCTTTATTAAAATCCTGACACTTTATTTTCATAGGCGGGAATCATGCAATAAACCCACTTTATCAAAGTTGGATAACTCAAACCCTTTAGCTTATAGAGTCACGACATATAACTTCATTTGGACTTTACTAAATCCCAACGTCGACTATCACATATATATGCGCTCACTTCTTATATAAATGGTTAATTACTGTTAAGACCTTTGACCATCAGTAAATACATAACACATATGTATTACTCCACCCAAGGTTGGACTTTTATAAAGCACAACCTTTTTTCATATAGTCCTCAAGACCAATTTTCATTCGAAATTCATGCACTTATATGTAATTCAACAATTTTATACGAAACCTTTGCACTGAATTCAAATATTACCATATATAACATTTGTGCATATATGACCCGACTTGACTTGAGGTCTAACACCGCCAACGAAACCTTGGGCCCACAATTCAGTTAACATACCGTGTGCATCCGACGGTTGAAATCTTATTGCTTCAACTCCGATGATCAAATGGGCATAAGTGCATATCGCATTTTTTTGTGGTCCGAGTGTTAACACTCAAAATTTACACGAAATTCGCGGTTTTCCGAAACTGCCCTTGGCTTACGTGTCAAGCGCAGGGATATATTGCGTTTTTTCTTGAATACAGCTTACCACTTTTCAACGATGCGAAAACCACCTGTCCTTGCACGCTGGTTTTACTGTTCACCTCTTGGTTCTGTTCCGCTTTACTTACTCAAGATTCCACCAGCACTTCAACACATCACTTAACATGGTTCCTCCTCGCAATTCTAATGCCATAGCTCTACTATGCTATTTATCTGTCTCGCTTTCCAGTGGCTCACAGTTCCATTGTGACTTGTCCAATATGCCGCTCTATATTTAAACCATTCCTCAACTCATATTCGCAGCACCAAATCTTGTATTGTATGCCACTGTTATTTTAATACAGTTCAAGGTTCCAACATGATTTTATTAAACCTATGCACAAAAACTCATTTTGCGCATCTCCCATACAGATTTATCTCGAATTAAATCAATATGTTGACAGTGGCTCTCAGCACGGGTAATTTCCATAGTCTTGCCACGCTCCCATCACAGAATATACTGGCAGACTCTTTACCAAATCATAGATTTTCTTCCTCGACACGAGAGATGTCCTCTATCTATAATTAATTTGGTCACATAGGCCAGATTCTCAATAATCAACCACAGTTGCCCTTTTCCTACCAGAAGTGTGTAGAAACGCCATAACCTCCCGTATATCAGAAATTCATTTACACAGTTAGCTACAGAGGTCTAAAAATTCTTACATATACTATATATACATCAATTCCTCAACACAGGAATCCAACCATTCATGAATTAAGCAATCCACACATAATACCAATAGGAATGCAAACCTAAGACTAAACAGGTTCTACATACAAAAGAAATTTCTTACAGTCTTCTGGTCCTCGTCCAGATCTTCAAAGTTAATGGCCTTCTATTCTCCTATTCGGCCTTTTAGGCTCTCTAACACTATGCAGCTCAGTGAGCTTATAATTGAAACTTGTTTATCTCTCCAAACCTTCTTACAAATCAACTTTTCAAGATCTAAAATTTCTAGAGTGCATTATCAATAAAGATTTATAATTCTTCCTTCCCGAAGCCATCTTTCTAGTGGATATCACCTATTGAATTATTTTAACCTTATTCCTTCTCTTGTTTACTAGTAAGAAGGAAATAATCATCTCCCCGAAATTAAAAATTGGAAGAATAAGTGTCAATGTTTGAGACTTCAAAAAATGGTGAATATTTTCGTCCAATATTTGAATATATACTATTTGCAAAGAAACTGAATTGTCACTTAAATTTTCTCAGAAAGAAACTGAAGCAATCAAAATTGATTTTGATGACAAACATGAACCTTTATTTGAGATAACAAAGATTCCATATTCATAGACATCACCAGCTTGGTAACTTTTTTATTTTTTTTTAAATTTAACCCGCCATCGGTATACCGACGCTTTATAAGAGTCGATATTGCGACGCCTTATACGCGTCGGTCTTGCGATGCCTTATGCACGTCGGTCTTGCGATGTTCAACTATACGTCGATATTGTGACACTTTTTCTTGGCATCGGTCCTGCGACGCTTTTGCAATTCATCGATATTGTGACACTCTGGCAGAGCATCGGTCTTGCGACACTTTAATAAGCGTCGTTCTTGTGACGCCTTATGCGAGTCAGGCTTGAGACATTCAATTATTTGTCGATATTGTGACCCTTCTTCTTGGCATCGCTCTTGCGATGCTTTTGCAATGCATCGATATTGCGACACTCCAGCATAGCGTTTGGAAACGTTGGTATGTGCATCGGTATTGCGACGTTCAATTGTTCGTCGGTATTGCGACACTTCTTCCTGCCATCGGTCTTGCGATGCTTTTGTAATGCGTCGATATTGCAACACTCCGGTACAGCATTTGGAAACATCGAAAAATGTGTCGGTATTGCGAAACTTTGGAAAAGCATCGAAATTGCGACGTATTGGTGAACCACGTTTTGTCCGACCTCGAACTGTCGCTCTTGCGACGACTATGTGTCAGAACAGTGACAAAGTGGCTGTCAGAAATTGGGCCAAATTTTCTAGTGAATATTCTCTTCCTGCAATTTTGTTGAGCCCAACTCAACCCATGGTGCCTATCTCCTCATAGCCACAATGTTCATCTTTCTCTGCTCTTCACTCTTTTTCTGGTCACTTACCCGAGCCTACCTCCACGTTCAGACTTTTGTTTCATAAACAACTGCAGCCACATAACACCTCTGCACGATTGTCGGGTCTTTTTCACCCGAGTCTACTCATGTGTTCAGACTTTTATTTATAAATTGGTGTAACCACATCAACAATTGTTTTTCATGAGTGTCGGGTCTTATTACTTACCCAAGTATTTTATTCCATTTAGGCTTTCCTTTTTGTACACCCGTGTCAACTCTCCATTGAACTTTACTTCTTTGTAGACAGGCATATCCACAGAGAACCCTAGATATGAAATGTATTACAATGGAACTTCTGAATGAAATTGCATACGACCTCCTTTATCGCATTTCGGTGTTTTAGGCATGGTTGTATGTTATATTCAGCTCTTCCATTCTCCGATGCAATTTCTTAACAAAAATGCCTTACATCCAGATGTCAAATCCTTTAAACTTCATCGTTTACTTGCATCACATCCATCCTCTTTATCACACGTCACACTTAGGCGTTTCAACAAGATTCTTAAGTGCTTATCCTCCTGATCTTGCGAATTGAGATCTCTGATTAGGTCCCATAGCTAGACTTTAATTCTTTATTCTTTGGCTTTGTAACTCCATCGCGTCCACTCCTTACCACATGTCACAAGATTTAGCTCATGGAAATAACAGGTTTCCTCTTATAATATGCGATATGCGATCACATAACATCACAAACCACACTTCTTATCGCATCGTAACTTAAAAAAATTAACTTGTGATGACTTAACATATAAATATAAGAATCTTTGATAGCGATGTGTGGTATGAGAATGGGTCCCATGACATAATTTAAATCCTCTAGACTTTAGCTTTGAAGCATATCGCATCCGATACTCTTATTGCATTTCACACTTTGGAATTTCAACAAGATTCTTGAGTGCTTATCCTCCTGATCTTGCGATGTGCGATATGCGAGCAAGGTCCATGTCATCTCTACATCATCACAACATCATCGCCACATCACTACCACATCATCTTGCAATTTCATCTCCCGCACTCCACATTTCACAATTTTTGTGTCTTATCGCATCACAACTTAAACAATTTAACTTGATATTTCTTAACACATAAATAAATTTTCTGATTGTGATGTGCGCCAACCGTATTCTGTGATCTGGTCTGTCCATCACTCGTTATCATTTCTGTGACTTAATCCTCACCTTATGTTCCACCCGTACACTGATCTCTGTCAATAGAATCACATCTATAATAAAACCCATTCTACCATGACCTCTAGCGAAGTTCATAGGAACTTTATTCACTATTCGTATTCATACAACACATTCTTCACATTATATGCACGTTGTTAGCCCCCCTATAAATTTTTGACAAAGCAAAGTAGGGGACTAAATTTTTTTTAGAGCTTTCAAGGAATGCATCTCCCCTGAAGACAAATCATCATTGAAGTCTCTTGTGCCTTTGCCTTTGATAAATTTCCCTCTACTGACTCCCTTTATAAGGTCTTATTGTTTGCTGAAATTTTGCTCCAAAAGGTGTATATTTATCCCCTATATCCCTGCAAAGTGTCCCTTTCACCTCCTATTCCTTTTGTCAAAATCCCCTTAATCTCCCCAAATCCCCTTGAAAACCCACCTTCACCCTTTTTCTAGCCAGATTCTCACCTTTTTCCCCTATCTCTACCCTCCTTTGAATTTAAAATGCACTGAAATGGGTTAAAAACCCACTTTAAACATTATAATAGAGCTAGCACCTTTCAGCCAGCCCCCTTGGCTTTTCTTCCACCTTATGACCTGGGTGCCGAAACCAGACGCTAACCAAAAGGGTGCTTATCTCAATTGGTATTGGAGGAAATATCAACCGTCGATTGGCGTAGATTGGATGGTCCGTGTTAACTCTGCAGCGCCCGTGGTCTACCCCGTTCATCGCCCCGATTGCACCATCGCCGTCTATTTACCCGCAGATCCGACGGTCCGCAGCACGTCCGTCCCGGTGGTCCCCGCCACAAACACTATTCACAAACTCGGCGGTATCTATCGTACTGCCTTTGGGAGATAGGCGGTATTTTCCCATTGCCTAGTGATTCCACTCATCATTCGGTGCGTGGCAGTGGCACTGTTCCAAAACCGCTTGCTCATTGCACGTTATCTTTAAGTACAGGACGCAGAGCGATATCGCTGTCAGCCATCAGATCTATCCTTGCCCATCCAACGGTCATTGCTCAATGAAGTTGCGCGAGGTTTAACCCGAGGAAACTGTACCCCTGGCCCACTGTCCATCGCCCTCCACTGCATTATCAACCGTCAATCTCCTTTGAGATCTGACGGTCCTGATTTGTTTTCCCCGCTGTTGAATTTTTCGTCGTTGCCCCGTCCTACCACGTCATTCGTCCATGTATCTTCATCGTGTTTCTCGCTTGTCCCCTTTATAATCCATTCGAAGATTAAATTTTAATGTTTGTACGTTAAAATTCTGCCTCGACACCTTCCACTGTTTTTCGCCAACCTTCACCAGAGTGTTTCTCCACCATTCCTCTACATTTTTCGCCATTTCTCTGCAACCCCACTATCATCCTCGCAGTTGTCCACATCATCCCACCTCCGTACAGGTTTTTTGTAACAGGTTTTCGTGTTTTGTAGGGTTACCAACAGTAAATACCCGCCATGATTCAAGGTTTCTGTCACAGTGACAGAAAACATAGGAAAAGACCGTGTGCAGAGGTAGAAATCATGAAGAAAACCCAAAGAGGTCCTACGATAGGACTTGCATTAAAAGAACAGGGTTTTACTCTGTGAAAATGTCCCGGCGCCATTAACACACAGATTTCGTAGTCATATATATAAATGGAGCAGCAGAGAGCTTAAGGCATGCAAATGAAGATATATAAGCCTTAGGTTCAAAGATTTAGAGGCAAAGTACTAGATTGAAGACCCAGGGATCACGCAGAAGGTACAGCACGCAGAAATCAATGCATATCAGGGTTTCTATAGCAACAAAATGTTTTTCCTCCATAAAGGACAAAGCGCCCATGCAGTTTTTATTCTACACTGTGTTCCTGAAGAAATTTCGACCCTGACAACAGTCCGAAGCTACCAGATCATTTGTTTCATAAATACAATAGACTTCTCAGTCATTTTTTTATCATTTTTTTATTCACCAAAAGTACCACAGAGTCATGCAGATCAAAGTACATAAAGATACATACCGAAGTAAATAGGGGCTTGAAGAAGACCACTCTTCCATCCAAAGAGTGACAGGAATTGAAAGCTCAAAATTTAAACAGAATGGGCTTCGACCCTCTTTCTTTACTTAAGTTTTAATGCTGCATTTAGTTTTCACCTACCTCCTCAGCCCATCTTTCTGCTATAAAATTTCATGAAGAAAAATTGTAAAGTTTTTTGATGAGATATCAGAGAACTATAAGTTGTTTCTATGAGATACAGTTCGGTGTAAAGTTGTAATATAGGCCGAAGAAAGATATATTCAGGCTGAATGTTCAAGCTGTGGGCAATGTTGTACTTGATTGGTGTTGTCTTTAATATGACAAGCACATTTCTTTGGATCCTGATCTAAAGCAGCTGGTGATGTTTTTCTATCTCTGTGTTTTATTTCATTCCATTTCAGTTCTTCTGGCTTGCATCAGAAATCTGGCATAGGATTTGTCCCAGTTAGGCACCCTATGTTTCTGCTCTCCTTGCCTTTATGTTTTCTACTGAATGTGTTATCTAAGGATTGATTTCAATTAATTTAACCAGTGTAGTGGTCTGATATATTGCCAGCTGATGTATGAATTAATGGAATCTGTCTTTAGATGTTCTTGTTTAGATTTAATTAAAGGAGTTGAGAACACTGGGGGGTTTAGAACTCAGTCTCTGCCTCACTAGGATCTTTCCATTTCATTAAACTTTCCAAGTTCCCTCAAGTAGCCTCTGATTATTTCCAAGCAGGTCTAGAGTTAAATGACCTCTGACCTGATCTATAGATAGAATTTGATGGTTGTCCTCTCTTCATTTTCAATCCTTATTGTCCCCTTCCACCAAATCATTTTAGGATCCAATGCTTTATATGACTAGCCCAACTAAAAGCTTGCACATTGGACATCAAGTAAACCCTTTCCTAACTCCATTGCCCAATGGCCTTGATGTTCTTTGAGTTATCTACCTTTGCCTAAACTCTTCTTTGCCTTGCCTTGTCTTACATTGAATCCTTCATTCCTGATTCCCAACAACCAAATCAAAACAAATCAAACAAACAACCCTTGTGCCTATAACTAGCCTAACATCTTAACACCGAGCTTTAAAGTCATACACCTTTGACATTTCGTAGAGAGATCCCTCTCTCGACCCAGGAGGGCTAGATCCTAAGGTCTGAAAGTGGTTTGATGTTGTCTCATCTTGTGGTCTTGCCAATCTGGCCAAAACATGGGAACCCCAGCACACGCAACCCGACTTGACCAGTTGAACTGCATGTTCCCTCATTCATTTTTTTGAACTCAAAATAGTCTGACTCGACCCAACTCATTCACGATTTTCCTTTGCCTCTTTGTCATGTTGTTCCTATAAAAAATTTTGTCTCTTTACTGCATTTTTCTACTTCTGATCTTCTCCTTTGCATATTTGCTGCCTTAACTGCCTTAGCTTTCTTTTATCCTTTGATTCTAATGTTTCTCCTCTTTGCTTCTCCTCTGCCTCTCTTTTATGCTTTATCACTGCATCATTGCCCGATCTTCTCCTTTGCCTTATTGCTACTACTTCTCTTCTCCTTTGCCTTGATGATAATTCTGGTGCTGCTCCTTTGTGCTCCTTTTCCATCAATTACAATATTTCCAACATTCTCCCCCTTTGGCATTGATGGCAACACTTCCTCCCCTTTCATTAATAGAAGTGTCTATCTTCCTTTGCTTGTTTTTCCTCCCACTTTGACATCAATGGCAAAGGGTTACACCTTTTCCTAGTCTATTGTCCATCATTGCATTATTGTAGTTCTATATAAGAATTCTTCATTTTGTACACATACCTGGCTGGGACTACAACTCCATTTCGTGTGTAATTAACATTGGGATAATAATTTGGGAGTCATTGCATTGCATGTATAGTGCTAAAGTGTGCTATATTGTTGAATGTTTTGGCTAAAATCAAGAGAATTTCTTCATCAGTAGTTCTCTTCAGCAAAATTTGAGGTTCCTCTTTACTTATATGTTTATGGATGATGGTTGATCTCCCCTAGAATGATGCACTGTTTATGTTCCTGATATTGCAGCCTTTTCTGGTGCTTTTTTTTAATCATATTAGAGTGTATCATCTAAAGACACTATCCCTATTTTTTCTCTTAGATATTTGAATCGTTCTCTAGAAAGAGGTTTTGTAAATATGTTTGTTTTATGTTCCTTTATTGGGACGTATTCCATATTTACTATTTTCTCTGCTACTTGTTCTCTGAGGAAGTGGTACTTTATTGGGATGTTCTCGGTTTTTGAATGAAGCATAGGATTTTTTGATATGCTTATTGCACTTGTACTGTCACATTTGATAGAAATAGGTTCAATGATTCTTACCTTCATGTCTTGAAGAGTTTGTTTCATCCACATCACTTGTGTGCAATAGGTTGTTGCTGCTATGTATTATGCTTCTACTGTAGATAGAGAGACATATGTTTACTTCTTGCTTAATCATGCCACCAGAATTTCTCCCAAATAGAATGCACTTGCAATTATGCTTTTCCTGTCATCCACATGGCTAGCCCAATCTCCATCTATATATGTTGTCAATGTGAAATATTTTCCTTTCAGATACCATATGCCATAATGTGTAGTTCCTTGCAGGTATCTAGATATCCTCTTGATTGCTAGCAAGTTATTTTGTTTTGGTGTTGCTTGATATCTTGCCACAAGTCCTACTGCCAACATAATGTCTAGTCTAGAGGCTGTTAGATATAGAAGACTTCCTATCATAGATCTGTAAAGCGTTTGATCTATATCTGCAGATTCATCATCAACACATAACTTGCATCCAGTGATCATGCGATTTGACACAGGTTTGCAGTCTTCCATTTGGAATCTTTTTAACATGTCTCTTAAGTATTTTTCTTGTGAAATGAATATGCCTTTGTTCTTCTGTAGAATTTTAAGGCCTAGGTAGAAGGTAAGCTCTTCAATCATAGACATCTCAAATTCTGACTTCATCTCTTCTGCAAATCCTTTTACTAACTCATCCTTGTCGCTACCAAACATGATGTCATCTACATATACTACTACAACTAATAGTTCATTTTCATCAGCCTTTATATACAGATTTTTGTCTACTCCTCCCTTCTTGAAACCTTGTTTTTTAAAGTACTTTTCCAGCCTAAAATACCATGCACATGGTGCTTGTTTGAGACCATAGAGGGCTTTCTTTAATCTGCAAACATATTTGTGTTTATCTGATAAGGAAAATCCTTCAAGTTGTTCCATGTAGACTTCCTCCTCTAGATCCTCATTTAGGAGGGTAGACTTCACATCCATTTGATATACCTTGAAATCATGATAGCATGCAAAAGACATAAATTCTAATTGCTTCCATTCTTGCTATAGGGGAAAAAGTTTCATCATAGTAAAGTCCTTTGATTTGAGAGTATCCCTTACATACAAGTCTGATTTTATTTTTGATTACCTGACCTTATTCATTCATCTTATTCTTGAATATCCACTTTGTGCCAATGGAATTTTTTCCCAACAGGTCTTGGTATTAACCCCCATGCCTTGTTCTTCTCAATCTGGTCTAATTATTCATTCATAGCATTTATCCAATTTTTTTCTTTGTTGGATTCATCAAAATTCTTTGGTTCTATCTGTGACAGCATGACCAGATACACTTCCTGGGTTTTTTCAGCTATTTTTCTTCTAGTTTGGACTCCTGTAGTCCTGTATCCAATGATTTAATCTTCTGGATTGTTCTTCTGGTTGTGTCTCGAAGGTCCTTTTGAGGTTATTCCTGTATATTTTGTTGTCTCATTATGTTATTTATTTTCTTGATGATCATTTGGAAGATTGACACAAATTTTACTTCTAGTTCTGTTTGGTAGTTCTTCATCGAATCTCACATCAATTCTTTCCACAATTTTATGCAGTCTTTTATTGTAGCACCTGTAACCCTTAATATTTGATGCATATCCCAAAAATCTTACTTCGTCATATATTGCATCATACTTCCCCAATTTTTCATCATTATTATTTATGAAACATTTGCTGCCAAAGACTAAAAAGTGCTTAATTTATGTCAATTTTCCATGCCATAATTTATACAAAGTCTTGTGACAATTTGGTATGAGATGAGATTTGTTGAGAATATGAACAGATGTGTGTACTGCTTCTGCCTAGTAGGTTTGAGGAATGTTTATTTCTTGCATTATGGCTCTAGAAATCTGTTGTACTTACCTATTTCACCTCTCTGCCACTCCATTCCATTGAGGTTTATCTGCAACTGTAGACTGTTTCTTTATCCCATATTCATTGCACAGGTCTACAAATTCATCACCTGTGAATTCACCTCCTCTGTCTAATCTGATGCATTTTAGTTTACATCAAGTTTAATTTTCTTCTAGTGCCTTGAATATATTAAATTTATCAAACTATTCGGATTTGTATCTGAGAAATTCCACCCATGTTAATCTGGAAAAATCATCGATTATCAACATGAAATTCGATTCTCCACTTGGTGCATTTGTTCTTTAAGGTCTGCACAGATCCCTATGTACAAGTTGAATAGGCTTTTGTAGATAGTTGGTCTTTAGCTTTAAACGATGTGCAATTTTGTTTACCGAGTTGGCAGGACTTACATATGGTATTTGGTGGCTTATTTATTGTAGGAAAAATTCTGACAACTTTCTTTTTGCTCAGTTTGATGATGTGGTCAAAATTTAGATGTCCCAATATTCTATGCCATAACCAATATTTGTCAAGTTTGTTGATGTGCAATGCTTCATTCTCCTCTTCCACTATATAAATATTACTCTCTATTCAAACACCTTTGACCAAGGTCTTTCCTGTGGTGATTAGCCTTACTTCACAATATTGGGCTCTAAAACGGACCTCACGGCCTTTATCACAAATTTGACTAATGTTTAGCAGATTGGATTTTACACCATCTAAAAATAGTACATCTTGAGCCTCTTCTCCTCCATTATTCAGGCTTATTGTGCCTTTTCCCTTGATTTTCCCTGCTCTATCATTTCTGAATGTTACATTACTAGATTTCTTTTCATCAAAAGTTACAAACTTTCTTTGATCTCCAGTCATATGTCTTGAGCACCCACTGTCCACATACCATTGACTGTTATGATCCTGAGCAATTAGAACCAGATCACACGTATTTAGCTTCATTTTCCATTGCATGCCTTTGTTTGTTCTATAATTTTTTTAAGGAGATGGATCACATTCCTTGAGAGGACATTCATAATACTTGTGCCCATTTTTATGGTAACAGAAACATTTGATTTTATTTCAGAATGGATTATGTACATGTGTGAATCCGCCATTTTTCTTAATTCCCTTTGAGTTTCCATACTCCATTCTCCTTATATACACTCTACACTCCATGGCTTTATGACCAAAACTTTTACAGCAAAATCAATACCCATGGAAGTAGTATCTCTAACAGGCGGAGAAGGTTGTTTGAGGATAAAGCCATCTGGTCATATGAAAATTATGTCTTTGGAAGCCATTTGATATGTGTTAGAATTTTTCTTAGTTTTTCACTCATTTTTTTTCCGGAGCTTTATTTGTGGTGGAATTTTGCTGCAGCTCATGACGATTTGAAGGGAAATGTTATCACAAAATCAGGCCTGATGGGATGCTCATCAAGTAAACCTTGTGTAACTATTTCAGACCAATATTTTGGCTGAGGCTTAGCCTCCTCAACCTGAGAGGGCTCTCTCAAGGGTTTATGATATGGGATAGTAATATAGATATATGGCTAACTCTATGTGTTTTGGTTTTGTATTTTACAGGTTGAAACGATGTAAGGCTTACTACCGTTGGGCTATGGAGTCAGTGACAGGGATAAAGATAACAATAGATCTTCTTATAGAAACTGAGGCTTGTATATACTCCAACGAAAGAGTGACACATTCAGGAAAATCCCAATAACTTGAGGTTCAAAGGAAGTCATAGAATATGACATATGAATTCTGAGTAATGATACATCAAGGTATTGAAAATGAAAGTATTTAAGAGAGTTTCATCAAAGCTTAACACTTAAAGGAAGTCAGAGCATGAATAAACATGAATTATAAGTAATAAGCATTAAAAACATTGAAGAAACCCTCCAAAGATAGGACCCAAAAAACTCATTTGACCATAGTTCAACACTTAAAGGAAGTAAGAGCATGATAAACCATGAATTCTAAGTAATAAGTATTAAAACTATGAAAAGGAATAAATTTCGAAGATAAGATATAAACTCATTGAAATGTACAGAGAATCTTAGGTCTAAAAAAGTTCAACTGCTTCTGTATATATTAGTCAATCCAAAACTTTACAAAAGTAGTTTTTTGATAACATTTTAAACCTAGAATACATCGAAGTCTTTACTACTTATAGGCATCTTGCCTTTACATCAAGTCTTCCAAGTGGCTAGACCATTTAAACTTTATTACTGATAGCAAATCTAACCACTAACTAGATCTTTAAAACTAGGACTAACACCTTTTCAAATCAGGAGTTAGAGTCCTACTATGACTCAAACACCTAATTATTACATTTGAGCTAAAGTGATATAAATCTTCCTCGAAAGGAACCATATCTTTGAGCCATGCTAGCCATCAACAAAACATTAACATCATAACTGCCTTCATGAAGTTACAATGCCTATTATTAAGGAGATGTCAGCTTAATGACTTGGCAACATGTGGACTGGTGTCTTCAAACTATACCCTTAACTAAATATCTTCACTTGGAAAATCACTGATCTGATACTCTTTGTCAACTCCTTGATATTCTTTGTCATTCTAATGGGGAACAAATTTACGTATTTGTTTACCTTTCTCCATATTCCCAAAATTTACCATCAAAACTAACCTTGTTGTCAAAACTCTATTTTGAGCTACTTTCGTAGCTAGTTTAGTAGCACAAACAAAAAGATGATATGTGATACTCTTCTACTTTATTTTATTCATTTGAGGATGTTAAGTAGTAAAAAAAAATCAAACACAGTCTTCAAAGCTCTTCCTCCTTATCATTTTAGGTACCTTAAAACGAACAAGGATTCTTCATAAATTCCGCAGCAGAAAATGAGCTTTAAGCCTGGCTTATGCTGCAGAATTACCTAATATTTTAGCGACCTGAAAAAACTTAAGATTTGAGCTCTGGAAAAGTCCATGAACGTACCTGCATGTAACTTGTGATTATATAAGACAAAAAAGGTCCATAATCCATTTGTTACCTCCTTATTTAGCAGCAAATTCTTTCTGAGAAGTTTGAATAGTTTTTTCCATGGTTCCTGTTTCCAAAACTTTTTTCTCTGATTCTATCTTCATCAACTCTATATCTTATTTCAAATCTTTAATTTGTCTTTGAATACTTCTCCTCTCTGATTGTAACCATAAGTTCCTCTTTCTTTTATGTGACATCATGATGTGTAAAGGTTGTGTTCTCTTCAACAAATTTTTGGCTTTTCCAATAGAATTCTCAAAATGAGTAACCTGGTCATTCACTTTCTTCTCCACTTCATCTATCATTTGTCTATCTTTCCTGTATTTTTCCATCTCTCTATTTGTCTCAATCAACTCATCCTTAATAGCTCTCAACTGTTCTTCAAGAATATCCTTTTCAATTTGTCCTATCACTTTATTTTTCCCTTTCTCTGTTTAACTGCTTCTTCCTTTTCCTCCTTACTCTGTCCATTAGAAAAATCTAATTCAGATTTCCTTTGAATCTTTCTTTTTCATTGATCCTTCTTCTCTTTGGTAACCTCTGTCTCAATAGGAGATATGACTATAAATTCTTGTGCCATTGTCCCTTTTCCTTTATCTTCCTTCTGATTCCTATTACCAATAGTGATAGTTTCATAAATCTGTGATCTAGCAAAAGGTTTTTGAGGTTTGAAAAGAAAACCTAAATCTTTTGAATAAAACTCTAATTTCTTGGCTACAATTCCTTTTCCTTTTACCTGGAAACTTTTAACCTTAGCTGCTTTCACTACAGGGGTTTCTGAAATGTCTATTTCTTGCAGAATGTCTTCAAGTCTACCTTTAACTCCAACACTTTCCTTAGTATTTCTCTTAGACATTTTTGCTGTAGGTTTCGTCTTGCTATCTATGACATGCTTTTTAGCTTTCTTGATAGTTGCTAGAGGTGATGATGTATCCTGGATGAAATTAACTTCTTCTACCATGTCTTTATCTATATATTTTAAAATTTCTTGTTTTTTTCCTTCTAACTCTGTAGTGACATTCATCTCTTGCCTAGAAGAAGAAGCTTTGAGCTTCGAGGCCTTTCCTGGAAATAAAAAATCTAACTCATACCCATTCATGAACAAGAATGATGCCCAGTCTCTGTTTAATTTACTTAACTCCTCCAGAACTAGCAATTTCATCATTCCATGGTGAAAAATGGAAGTTTCATTTCTTTCAGACCTTCCTTGAATCTTGTCTGCCATTTTTCTGAGACTCATAAAAATATAAAATGGAATATCTATCAACTTCTTCCCTGTAAAATGAAGCAATAGTTTTAAATGATACATGTAGATTGTTTGAAACCAGTCGTCACATGTAAAGTATTTCTATATGACTGTCAATAATTTTGAATAGTTATCTTTAAGGAAAGTTCCAGGAATCCCTTCAGTCATTTTAATCCCTACATGTTTAGGTTTTATATATTCATCAAAAAATTTCAAATTAAACTTGGTATCTTTAAACCATTCTTCTCCAGTCCTCGAAATCCCTGTTGCTTTTGAAATGCTATCTGGCGAAATTGGAACATGAAGACAATCGACCTTTGTATATGTGCCTTTGAAATTGAGTACGAAGTCTTGTGATACCTGTTGGTGATGACCTTGCAACTTCTAATAGAACTGAATGCACCCTGCCTTTGTAAATAGCTCAACGAAATGTGGATCTTCCAAAACTAAATTTGGACTTGTAGGTTCATACCTGAATGGAAGACCTCCTTTATAAACCTTATTTGGTGTAGCCATTTCTTATGTTATGCAGTGGTGGCCTTCTTTGTATCTTTACACCTATTTAGGGAAAAAAAAATCTTGATGATAGCGATCTGTTATGGTAGGAGGAAAATGATACAGCAAAAAGGATCTTGCTGGAGATGTAACTTACAGAAAGTTGTTTTGGTAGCATATTACGAAAGCGGAAAACAGAGTGAAAGGAATGAGGGATAATTTGAAAAGTGGAATGAGATGGCATTAGAAAAATTATGGATGATGTCAGAACATGCGTAACTTTTGAATGACGACCATACTCTGGAAACAAGTCCTTGAAACTCTAAAATATTAACCATTCATCATTATGCATAAAACTGTTATAGACTAACACAATTTTTGTAGCACTTTTAGTTTGACAGGTGTCAGTTTTGCTACGGAACTACTAGGTGTTTCCACAATGAATTCTGTTAATTTTGCACTAAATTTGCTACGGACTCAAATAGATTTTGACAGATGGCCAGATTTATGATTTAAGGTCACTTCGAGGTATCTACTCAAAAACCTATTATTTTGGTGTGGCTTGGGCTTATTTCTAACATCCTAAGACAAAACATAAAACCTAAGTTCATCATAAAATTTATCATTTCATGATGCCTTGCAAACTAACTAATTTTAAAGGAAAATTTTGACACATTTCAAGTTGAAATTTTGAGAATTTTTGGGTGATAACAAAAGGGTTTCTCGTATTTTTGTTCTCATATTGATGGGAGTCAACGTTTTATTTTACGACAAATTTCACAAATGTAATAGCTTTCCTATCCTCTCCCTTCAAGTTGTTGGATTCTCCTTCATATCCCATCCCAGTATTTACAAGAGGAGATATTTGTGCATTTAATATCTTGTCCAATTGTTCAACACATTTTAACTGTTGAATGTTCATTGTTAAATCAGTTTGAGTCTTTTCCTATTTCTTCCTTAGACTCACCACCTCTTCTTCCAATCTTCCACATTCTTGACTTTTCTCTCTTATATGCTACAGCAGAATGTCTTCTACTTTCCTTGCTTCTTCTAGTTCAATTTTAAACTTGATAAAATCTTCATAGTTTGGTTCTTCCTTTACATGTTTCAAAAGGATTTCCTTCTATTTTCTAGTCTTGAGCTTGAGTCTATCTATTTCCTTTAGGGAAATCACCAACTCCCCCTCATGATCTACCTCACCTTTTTATTCAAATTCCAGGAGATGTTTCTCAAGCTCTTCCTTGGCCATCAAAATGAATGATGATGTTCCTTATTCATTGAGGGATTCATGTAAGCTCTCAGATGCACTGTTGTCTTGTTGAGCATAGAATGTTCTTACATTAAATATGTTCCCTTTCTGCCTATTGTTGAAATTTCTTTTCTCTTTCCCTTTTTATTGATTCTCTATTTTATTATGAGGACATTTTGAAGCATAGTGCCCCACTCTTCCACAATTAAAGCACTTAAATGGAAGTTTACCTTTTTTCTTACCTGCACCTCTATCCAATATTTTGACAAATTTGGCTTCTTCTTCATCAGAGCATGAGCATGTACCTTCCTTCTCTCCTATGAACATGTCTTCTTTAAAGGCAGCCTCCCTCATGCTTGACTTCCCTTTAGGAAGTCTCATCTCATATGATGTTAGGTTGCCAAGTAATTGGTTCCTAGTTAAGGTTCCCTAGTTTGTTATTTCTTCTATGGCAGAAACCTTAGGATTAAACTTGGGTGGTAGAGATCTCAATAATTTTGGTACTACAACACTTTCCTTAATTTCCTATCCTAGGCCTATCATTATATTCACAAATTCTTCATCTCTTAAGAAGAATGAAGCTATATCTTCATATTCATTCATTTTTAAGCTTTCAAACTGAGTTCTATATGCTTGTAGTTTTTCCATCTTCACCTTTATATCTCCCTCATGAATGTTTCCTAAAGTATCCCGGATATCTTTGGCAGTCTTACTGTGCATTACTTTGATAAATTCTGATTTAGTTAGACTGTCCAAGAGTGCATTCATTGCTTTTGCATTTGCTATAAAAAAACTTCTGGATTCTCCCTCAGTGTCTGTGTCCTTTCATGCATATTGTTATTCCACAGCAGTCCAAAATTCTATTCCTAGAGACATTAAGTATGTCCTCATTCTTATTTTCAAGAAAGCATAGTTTGTGCCAGTAAACAATGGGGATTTATTTTTTGATCATCCTTCTAGGCTAGCCATTTTTAGGGACCTAGGACCTCCTTCTAGTTGTTAAGCTGTTACTGAAGGAACTTGCTCTGATACCAATTGATGAACCCTTAGCTAAATTGAGAGAGGGAGGAGGGGTGGGGGGGAGGGGGGGGTGTGAATCAGTTTATTAAATTCATGAACATTTAAACCTCTTTTCTTTAAACTTATTTACACCTCCATTACATAAGAAACTTAATATATAATGAATCAACAAACTTAATGTTTGGGCAGCAAGTAAGAAGCAGATTAAACAAAATACATCAACACATAATCATCATGCACATAGACAACATATATAAGTGGAAACCCATAAGGGAGAAAACCACATTTTATTATTGTTTTGAGGCAAAGGAAAGCTCCAACTCCCTCTCACAACATATTTTCTGTAGGCTCCAACCTACAGGAGGCTACTACCTAAATTTCTACTAGCTACAACTTGCAAGGAAGATCAAAATCCCTTCTATTTTCTACAGGCTTCAACCCACAGGAGGCTCCTACCTCAACCAAATACAATTGGCCATCTATCAAGCCCCAACTTAAAGTGGAAGCACCAACTCCCACACACTACAATAAAAATCATATGTTGATTTACCTAGATATCAGCTATGTTTTACTTCTTCTTCACTGCTACCTTTTCTGCCTTTATATCTGCTTCATATCAGCTCTGGATGTGCACAAAATATCTATCTTCTCACTCTCATTCTTCCATTCTCTAACATCTTTATTCACATTACAATAACATCATTTATAGAGATAAATTAATTGCTATTTTCATTTTATATGGGAATATGATGTGAACAGGCATGACTCTTTGCCTTCAACCCACTCATTTCCTTACTCAATATATTCAAGATGTTACAACAATATATACATTTATTTCTATATCAAATGGTGTTTTTCTTTGCCTTGGAGACTTGCCTTTGCATCACAAAAATATCAATAAATTTACATTCAAACACAATATTTCAACTTAGCCCTTTCAACTCCTTAGATTTGTTGTTGATTTGTCCTCTTCTTCTTGTTGTCCCTTTGTCTTTTATGTTTCTACTATTATATTCTAACTGTGCTGCATAACGGCCTTTTTTCCCGACTCGACCCATGCTGCCCATGTTTCAAACATTGTAACATCACAAACTTTTGCCCCACCCTGCCTATTATATCTATTAACCGCAGTGTTCAATATTCTCTTCCTGCAGTTTTGCTGAGCTTGACTCGACCCATGGTGCCTATATCCTCATAGCCACAACGTTCAGATTTCTCTTCTCTTCACTCTATGTCGGGTCACTTACTCGATTCTGCCTCCACACTCAGACTTTTGTTTGAAAAATAGATGCAGCCGCATAACACTTTTGCACGAGTGTTGGGTCTTTTTCAACTGAGTCTACTGATGCATTCGGACTTTTCTTTATAAACCAGTGTAACCACATCAACCAATTTTCTGCAAGAGTGTCGGGTCTTATTAATTACTTGAGTCTTTTCTTACGTTCAGGCTTTCCTTTTTGTACACCCGAGTTAACTCTCCATTTAGCTTTACTACATTTTAGACAGGCACATCCACAAAGAACCCTGGATCTGAAATGTATTACAATATAAATTCTATATGAAATCACATCTGACCTTCTTTATTACATTTCGATGTTTTCGATGTGGTTCTATGTTATATTAAGCTCTTCAATTCTATGATGTGATTTCCTAATAAAAATTCCTTACATCCTGATTTGAAATCCTTCAAAACTTCAACGTTGACCTGCATCATGTCCGTCCTCTTTATCGTACTTCTCACTTCGGCGTTTCAACACGATTCTTAAGCGCTTATCCTCCTGAGCTTGTGAATTGAGATATCTAATTGGGTCCCACAACCGGACTTTAATTATTTAGTCTTTGGCTTTGCAACTCCATCGTGTCCGCTCCTTATCGCATGTCGCAAGATTTAGCTCATAGAAATAACAAGTTTCCTCTTATCATATGCGATATGTGATCGCATCCCATCACAAACCGCACTTATTATTGCATCGCAACTTAAAACAATTAATTTGTGATGACTTAACTTATAAATATAATAATCATCAATAAATATGTGCGATATGTGAATGGGTCCCTCACCGGACTTTAAATTCTCTAGACTTTAGCTTTGAAGCATATCACATCTGATACTCTTATCGCATTTCACACTTCGGCATTTTAACATGATTATTGAGTGCTTACCCTCCTAAGATTTTGATATGTGACACATGGGCCAGGTCCACATCATCTCTACATTATCGCCACATCATTGCCACGTCACTGCCACGTCATCTCCCGCATTTTGAATTTCACAATTTTTGTATCTTATCACATCGCAACTTAAAAAATTTAACTTGGGATTTCTTAGTGTTAGTTCCCTGTAATTTGCAAGATTGGAAAATACAAACTACAGAGAGAACACTTGAACCACTTTGGGATTCTAGGATCTAGCCCTCCTGAATCTGGAGAGGGATCTCTCCTATAAGTGAAAATATTAATTTATCTTTAAGGTTTTTGGGTATGATATTAAGCTAGTTATTAAGAGAAATGGTTTTTGTTTGTTTTGGATGGTTGAGCATGATTTTAGTTGAGTGGAAAGTCATAAAATGAAAGAGTTTCAAAGGTGTGAAGTTGCAAGAAATCAGAACAAGATTTGGCTGATAAGATAGATATAACGTTGGTTTTTAGTCCATTGGGCTATGGAGTCATAAAAGGGTTTAATTGTGCAAAATTTCAAGAGTGGTCCAAGGGGCAAGTCATATATGTCACAAGATCTTTGAGATAAAATGATGGAATGGAACAATAAAAGTGTTGGAGGGGTGGAAATAGACAATAATTTCAACTAGGATTTATCAGTCTGTCCAAACAAGAAAAGCCTTTTAAATAACTGTTTAAAACTAACCAAAGGGCAGGGCTCACCATAGACCTCTTTGGGAAATTTCGTATTAAAGCTAACTCAATAGACAAACAATCCAATTAGCCACATAATTACTTTTAGAAGGGATGAAAACAAATAATAAAAAAAAAGAATAACCTAAGATCAGTTAAGATACTTTTAAATCTATACTACTTTCAGCATACTCTTAGGGAAACTTTCAGAACTACCTTTGGAGAAAGAAGCTAGAAAATAGGGCAAAACATCACTTTTCTAGTCTAAATTTACTAAGAAAAAAATGAAAATAACATTTAAGAACAATGTTTAAAGTAAATAGTAGGACGAGGGAACGCCAACATTCTTAACTAATAGAACTGTATTGAATCATTCTTAAACACACGATTTGGAGGAAAACATTGAGATAAAGCTTATCAGTTAGAAAAGGGTACTATAAATAGTAAATCCTAACTCTATGCTTTTTGTTCTTTATCAGAGAATAGTGGACAAAATGGCATATATGAAAGGAAAAACAATAACACAGAAAGAAGCACTTCACTAGTGATATAGACCAGGATCCCAAGAAACAACTTGTTTATTGATGTCAAACCAGTTACATTCTTCAGGTCCAATGTTTCAGTTCAACAATCATCTTCACTTATCAACCTAACCTATTTGATCACAAACAAAGCTTCAAGAGCCTTTGAACAATATTTACATGTATAATTTTCGAGCACAAGTATATTTCAAAGTTCTGCAACCAACCCTTTACAATGAGCTCCTCAAGAAGATTTTATAGAAAGAATGAGGAGGTTGAAAGAGAGAAAAGATCTATAGGCTCAATTAATACGTTTTAATGCTTCTCGGCCTTTGAGGGGCTCAATGGAGAAGTTAACAGATATTTCTCTGTATTAATTGGATTTACATTAAGTATTAAGCTCGCTAGGGAGATTTTGTTGACTTTAAGGATCTGTGTCATCGTTGTAATAACTCTGCTAATATTTTTGCAATAAGTCTCTTGCTCAAAATAACTATTGAGCTGTATTGGGGTAAATATCTTCTTTTCTGGTCATTACTTGGCCTCTGTTGAATTCTTTGAGGCTACAGGTGGCTTCTGGTAGCTGAGAGGAATCAATTAGCCTCTGATGTGGTAGTGGAGGCATTCTTGGTCTGGTAGATATGATTGTTTTGACCTAAAACATGACTAATTTGTTTCTGATCTGTGTATTCGGCATAATTAGGCCGAAATTCTGTCTTCTATTCTTTAAACTGTGTTTAATTAAGTGGATTAGGCTTTTAATTTTCTATTTTAGCCGTAATCCACCAAAACTGTGATTCAACCTTCAATTCTTCAGTTCTGCTGTGGTTGGGTGCTTTCACACTGATACTCTTTGATTTATTTTTCTTTGTTATGTCTTATTGATGTGCAGGTGCACAGAGAGTTCTTATGGCATCAGTGCTCATGATGCACTGATGAAACGTGACATCGAACCCTGTAGATGGATTTTATTTAATGAATGAAGGCCTGGAGGATCATCATCCTCGACTTTCATTTTCCTTTTTAAAACATTTGAAAAACCTGCAAAATACACAAAATGTTATAAAAATCCTGCATGGCTGGGTAAAACTACTTTGGAGGCTTAGGTTTAGAGCGTGGTCATTGGATGAAAGCATCCAACGGCAGAGATTGTGTGTTGAGGTACAAAGGGAAGCGGTCAATCAGAAGGTGGGGAAAAATAAGTCAGGGTCGATGATATGTAGAGATCAACAGTCGGGAGTGATCTGGGTTCATATAATGAAAAAGGGCCACTTTGACATGAAATGGAAGAAATACAAAGGAAATAGGTGAAAAACCCCTTTGGCGGAGGAAATATGTTAAAAGGAAACTTGAGGTTTCCCAATGATCGTGGGTTACTGGATCAAATTGGCCCCTGAGATCAACGGTTGTGGTTGATCTATGAAATCCCTTGGTGTATGGTGGAGGGCGATGAAACAACGCGAAACTAAACTGGGACTGTCGATCTGCAGAGATCAACGGCGGAGGAGGAATGCGACGAGTCATAGTGTAAAAGGGAAAAGCAGTGTTGTTTAAAGAAACTAGCGGTATCGCGCAGCGAAAAGGCAGACGAGTGGTTTTACCTTTTTGAATGCGATATGCGTCCGAGGCCGACACTTGGCCTTTCAAAACCACTTATATTGCGTAGCTCTTGGAGAATTAACCTTCATGCTTAAATCTGCACAAAAATGCGTGTCAGCTGCCATATCAGAAGTCTTAGATCTGATGGTCAGGGAGAGAGCACGATATTGATAAGATGCGGGGGTAATAACAGGTGGGTGGTTTTAATCTGGACCATTCAATCAAGGTTTGGACGGTTGAGATCTGATCTGGGAGGTTAATGAAATAATATACAAGGCGGAGAATGGGTCAGTATGGGCCGTTGATCTGCAGAGATCAATGACTAATATTTCCCCAAACAACATTACAAAGCAGGCTTATGAAATTAACCGAGGTTGGGAGGATCAATCTGGACTGTCAGATCTTAGGGCATTGATGGCCCAGATTCAATCGGAGGTTTGCGATCGGCGGGGGCAAAAGGTGCAAGGCGCTAATGTGATTGAGCGATGGTTGTTGATCTGAGGATCAGATCGATGGTGGGAAATGAATCAGGAGGTCGAAAGGCAGAGGAAAAGGCTTAGGGATGGAGTGATAAAGGCTGTCGGATCAGGGAAAGGCAGAAAATATCGACGACTGATAATCCATCGGGAGACCGGAAATCATGAGGGGCAAATAAAATAATACAATGTGCCCAATGGAAATCTCCGACGCGTGCATGCGCTGGTCGTTTGATTGGGTTATGATCAATGGTTGGGAATGGGTCTAACCAATGAACAGGCGGAACCCTTTATAACAGAAAAAATGAAATTTTATGAAATACAAAGGATTTTTGTATCGGGGAGGGGTTATATATAAGGTTTAGTGCCTAATTGCGGGGCCTCAGGGTATATGCGAAAGGATGAAAGGATCGGGGGTTTATATTGGAAAGATCCAATCAAAATCAGAACAAAGGTGAGGGTCTTTCAAATGTGCCCGACGAAAACCTCCGATGCGAGAATGTATTGACCATCGATCGGGGAAAATATCAACGGTCCTTTTCATTAAAAACATTGAATCGGCGGGTTTCAATACAAACATAGGAAAAGTGGGTTTTTATGAATTTACAAAGGGAAAATATGATCGGGATGGGTTTATTGATAATTTTAAGCACTCGATTGCAGGCTCTTGGGTTATATGAAGCAGAAAAGGGATCGGGGGTTTATATAAAGTGGCCAATCACATCGGGGAACTTTATGTTTACAAAAGACATGCGGCCATCGCAAATTTTCCAATGTGATAAGAACTTTTGGACTTAGCGCTTGGTTCCAGGGCATGGGTTTATGGTGGGGAAGTGGTTTAGGGTTTAGCCCAAAGGGGCTTAGGCCTGTAGTTAAAAAGCTTATTTTTTATGATTTTTTCAAGGATTTTCAATGGATTTGGGGGTTTCGGTAAGGTTCAAAAAGGATTTTCAAACCTTATAAAGGGAATTTTTGAAGGGAAAAATGGAAATAATGGAAAATAGAGGAATTTTATGAGTAAAAAGGGGATAAAAAGGAGGTTAATTATGAAGGGAAGGAGGAGTGAAAAATGATGAAAAATAGAGTTTTCAGCAGTCTTTTTCTTCAGGAAAACAACAGAATTTCAGAGTTTAAGAGGGAAACAACAATGAATATTAATCAAAGGGTATGATGACTACATAATACTTTAAGAGATAAAAAATTTCGCAATAAAACTTGTTTCTTGAAGGTTTCAATAATGATTTAGCCACCATTTGATATGACAAATTTTATAGGTGGCTAACACTTAGCACATAAATATAAAATTCGTCGATTGCGATGTGCGCCAACTATATTATATGGTCTTCTATGTCCATCACTCACTATCATTTATGCGACTTGATCCTCACCATCCGTTCCACCCTCACACTAATCTCTATCAATATAATTGTGTCTATAATAAAAATCGTTCTGCCATACTTTGATCTCCAAAAAAGTTCATAGGAACTTTGTTCACTATTATTGTTCATACAACACAACCTTCACATTATATGCATGCAAACTGACTTGACCCGTTGAACTGCACATGCCCTCATGCATTGTTCTAAACTCAAAACAATCTGACTCGACCCAGCTTGTTCATGATTTTCATTTGCCTCTTTTTCATGTTTCTCCTATATTTTTTGTTGACTCTTTACTGCATTTTTATACTCCTGATCTTATCCTTTACTTCTTTGCTCTGTTAATTGCTTTAGGTGGCTTTTCTCCTTTGATTCTAATGTTGCTCCTCTGCCTCTCTTTTATGCTTTCTCACTGCATCATTGCCTAATATTCTCCTTTGCCTTATTGTTGTTGCTTCTCTACTCCTTTTCCTTTATGATAATTCCGGTGCTGCTCCTTTGTGCTCCCTTTCCATCAATGACAATATTTCCAACAACCCCTAGAGGAAAATTCGAATTGTTACTTATTAAAAATGATGGGGAAGTATTCTCCTTGAAAGGAGGAAGATTTCCCTTCCAAAATCCCTCAAATAGTGGATCTGGTTCCCAACAATAGGAGTTTGTAGTAAATGACAGGGAACACATTCCTAGATTTTTTCAATCATCATAGTTCCATAATTTCTCAATAATTTCATTATATTTTGTTCATTTATTCTCCAATATTGATCCTCCAGTAGTAGGGAGAAAGTCCCTAAATTATCTCCTTCTCCAAATCTCCATAATTTTTCTAATATTATCACAATATCCTTCAAAATTAAATAATATTAGGCACAAATATGCAAATATATCTAAACCTTCCTAAGAATATATTAAATATTTAAAAAAAATTATTAAGTGTAGAAGGAGAGATCTAATATATCTTTTATGTTCCTAAGAAAGATTAGATGGGCCTTAATTTATGTCTAATTTAGAAGCCCATCGGGTTGTGGTCAATAAAAATTTTGAGGGGGTTAATTTGGTGTAGTAGGGTAAGGAAAATTCCCGAGCCAATGTTGTTGTGGGGGTCAAGGCTACCAGGGAATTGGAATATTCCACATTTGATTCTAGGTAAAAGGAAATTGAAATTTTTTTTTTGACATACCTACAAGACGTGATTTCCATGGCCTTTGAGGTTTCATTGCATAAAGTGTACTAACATATTCCGGATCTGATAAGTATGTTTCTTTAACCTCCGGAAGAGAAGAAAATTTATCAGTAGAATGATCAGCTTCGCAGAGGTTACATGCCTCTATGTTGTCAGCAGGACACTCCCTCAAGGGATGTTTCTTCCTACATTTGGAGCAGAAAACAGCCAGGACCTTTTCCACTTCCTCTTGCTTCTTCTTAGCCCGCAATACATCCAACTATGAGTTCAAAGTACTAAGAATATTTGTCTTAAAATTAAGAAATAAATTACCCATTTCAGCTATGGTTACCGCAGCCCCAACTACTGGCTTAATGATCCTAGAAGAAGTATCCCTTGGTCCTCTCCCAACCTTAGAATTCCCCCTTAAATACTATCAAAAAAACTTGCACACGTCATCATAACTCATTCTTGATATATCTCCTACTCCCATCAGGTTCAAAACCTCTAAAAATTATAGTTTTATTGTCCTTAGCAAAATTGTCCTCAATTTTTCCATGTTTAGTTGATTCATATTTGATGTTTGCAAATTGTACTGAAATATTTCCACGAGGTCCTCTATAATTTTCCCCTCCTTCTGGAGTGTTAGTTTTAGTCTTTTTAGCCTTCCTCCAGTGATCAAACATGCTCTTACAAAGTTATTTTAAGATGTCAAGGTCAAATTTTGTCATTTCAGTGAGTCTTCAAGTAAAATTTGGTCACTAAGTATTAGGTCTAGGGTTTGCTTTTACTCCTGTCAAAGTTGTCCAAATGTCGGTCCATGTCACCATTCAGCTGATTGTACCATCATTCAAAGGGTTTTTATCATCATTTCAAGTTCCACTGGGTCATTTTACACCTTGTTCATGCTTCAGTTGTGCCTAGGTAAGGTTCATTTCCCTCTCCTAGGGTTTTGGAGGTAATTTCTCTTGGATGGTCAAATCATCAGAAAAAATTGTATTCTGATATTCATACACCTTCCCCTATTCTTAATGTACCTTATTAAACACTTCCCATCACTGAGATCCCCCAAATTCCTCATTTTCGCACAAACCCTAGTTTCTTGTTACAACTTGGGAATTTTCTAGGCAAGGCCTACGTTTTTCCCTTTTGGACCCCTTCCCCTCACTCAATCTCTGAAATTACACTTTCCCATGCTTCCTAACATCCCTCCATACTTCCAAAAATTTTCTCAAGAATTTATAAGCCCCTTATCCCCTTCATTTCCCTTCATTTCGACAAATCCCTTGTTCCACACATCGGGATAGATTTTACTCCAATGATGTTTCTGAGCAATAAAAGATTAATTTTGGAAAATAGACAGAGGTTTTTGTCGAGAATAGGCCAAGGAAGAAAAAACTCCTTCAATTTTTACACATGTGTCATGGTTTTAGAGAAATGTAAAAAATACAGTTGCCTCAGGACAATTGATGCACCTCTGAAGTGACATTGGGAAAATCAAGATTTATCCTAGATTGTTTGGCCAAATTAATTTCTTGATGATTCAAATGATAACTAGACGCAAATATATTTCCAATGAGCTATAATGAGGTCAATTTTGATTTGAGGAAGACCTTCCAAAGTTGACTGCAACAACACTTTTCCTTGAGGCAGCCTCATTTTTCTCATTTTGACCAATATTGGGAGATTTGATTTTTGACAAGGAAAATGAACTCCAAATTGAAAAATTCCAGTTGGGTTGGAAATTAGACTCAATAAGATTTCAAAATAGCTATCTTGTGCCCAATTTGGACACCAGGAAGGTCTCCATCCTCCTGCAAAAAGGCGCTACGCATTGAGATGGCGCTACGCATTGGGCAGTGGTTTGCAGCGTAATTTTGTAACTGGCGCTACGCATTGAGATGGCGCTACGCATTGGGCTAAAAAGCCTGAAATCACTTAAAATATTCCTCCAAAAGCTCCAAAATTTAAAATTCTTCCTTCCACAACTAAGTTAATATCTCCATATTGCCAATGTATGAGTTTCCATTAGTGTTTATGGTGTTTCAATAGGTGAAGAAAATCCAAACCCTATTTTCTTGCTCAAGAATTTTTTCCTTAGGGTTTAGAGTTTGGTTCTTATGCCATTACTCCCACATCCTTTTGTTTCCTCACTATTTTTCTAGTCCCATCAGGACATTTCCCTACCCTTCATATCCCTAGGTTCACTCATTCCCTATCCCAAGAAACCAAGTGACTGCCCCAAAAATCTTCAATTGACAAATTTCACTTGGTAATAGTCCATCATTTCCACTACTCTATCCCTCCATAGTCCTTCAGTTTTTATCACATATTTAGCAACAAAACCAAATATACCAAACTCTTCGTATTCATCCAAAACAACCTAGACTTTGGAAATCATGGAGATGGATACTTCTTATGACCGAGAGAGTGACTCTACAACTGAATTGCATGCATCAAGAAGGAATTAAGGCGGCGTAAAAAGTATGACAAACTTCAAATTTTGGCCAAAGATTCCTTGGCTCAGCATAGCGCTTGATGGTAGACATTCAGCCCAAATTTCAAGAAATTTGGGAAATATTTTGTCAATTTTGATTTTCTTGGCCTTAACATAGATTTCTCCGCCCGACGCGTAGCGCCACTTGGCGCGCGCTTATAATTGGCAGCTCCTCTTGAAGAAAAATTTGCATTTATATATTTTTCATGAAAATTTATGCATGCCTATGCATTACCTAAGGATTTTGACAAGTTTTGGGTTGCCTAAAGGGTCAAAAACACCCTAAAATTGACCTTTCTGCCACTTTTTGGACACACAGGAAGAAGTGTTGGGAGATTGATTTTTGGAGGGGACAATGGAAACCAAATTTAGAAATTTCACTTGGGTTGGAAAGTAGACAGGCAGATATTTCCAATGAGCTATGCTGCGCTCAATTTGGACTCCGGGAAGGCCCTCAAAATCAGCCTCAAATTTGTGCTACGCATAGAGATTTTAGGCGCGGCGCATTGGGAAATTTGGCCTATTTTTCACTCAGCAGCTCAGATTTTCGCCTTGTTTTGGCTAGTTTGACTTTTTCATGTAACTCTTGATATAATTTGATGTAATTTCATGACTATGATGTAATTTTGGCACATTTTTACTCATCCAAGTAGATTCACTCACCAAAATGTGAAATGTAACTAAATGAATCAATTTCCTACTTTATAGAGGCAAGCTGTTCCACTGCCTATTTTTCAGTTCTTAGTTTAGATCTTGTTGAAAAAGCTCCTAAACTAGTGAGATAGACCCATAGAGGCATGGGAATGAGTTAGGCTTGTCTATATCTTGTATTTTCTCAGTCATTTTTAGAGGTTGGACACTTGGGATTGCTTGGCACTTCATTGTACATTTAATCTCTGCAATTTTGGCAAAGGAATAGACCAGGGTTTGCAACACTCTTTGGGATCCATGTCGCTCTATTTTTTGATGGTGTGTTTCTCTATGTGATTTTAAGTTCATTGATGTTTATGTGTATCATTTCCCTTCTCCTTTCTTCTTAAATTAAACAAATGAGTTATAAAGGTGGAATTCATTAGATTGCTTTGTTCTGCCTTCAGTTTGTTTAATTTTCCATGTTTTCATCTGTTTGAAGAGGATTCCTGAAAGCCTCTTTCCCTCTTCAGCTCCTCACCGGTCTGAAATATCCATACATTCAATCCAAAGCATAAAAACAATTTCCTTCCTTGCCCCATTCAGAACTAGGCCTCATCCCCGGACCCAAAACTGCCTTTCCCTTTGATTCCAACAAAAACCCCCAAAAATCAAAATCAAACTCCTTCACTTATATACCTAGCCTAAAATTAGCTTTTATTTCAAGTCATCTCAAGCCCCATTGATTATTTTTTCTGAGATTGACCCGGAGAGAGCCCTCTCCTGATCTGGTAGGGCTAGCTACCAGACTAAGCGTGGTTTGATGTTACCCTGAACTCTGCCTTCCTTAAGCCTGAGGTAGATTTAGGCAATAACATGGTGGCGACCATACTGGGGAAGAAATTTTTTTTTTTTGCTTTAAAAACTACAGACGGAGCCTGAAGTTAGCCAGGTAGCCTTCGAAACGCTCTTGCTTTGCATTAGCGAAAGTAGATGAATGCTGCTTCAGTCAATCTCCGGTCTAGTTTTATAAACGTAACATCTGACTTGTAAATTGCCCTAGTACATGTATCAAGTTAGATATGATGGTTGATGGTGGACAATGATCAGACATAGGAAGGCTGAAATCATTCACTTGGCGACTCTAAATCAGTTTCAAGATCAGATCCAAGGACTCCACTGGAGGATGAACTTGACCAGCAGAAACATAAAAGGAAAATATGGAAAGATCAAGTATTCAAGTTGGAATTTCATCCAAGACATTTTGTTCTTTGTCATAAATTATTTCTTCTCTTTTCCCGAGAATTTCAAGAAGGCTTTGCAAAGTATATTGTATTTGAGAAAAGATCCTCGGCCTGCATTTGATTCCTTCCCTTTGAATATTGTAAATACCAAAGATTTGCATGCTTTTGAGCTTGATCAAGACCTTTCTTCTGAATCTTGTGATGACCGTCTTCAAACTGATGAACCTCACGAGACCAAGACTGATTCTGCAGCATTTGTACATACCCCTATACCTTGTAAAATTCCAGATTGATACAAGCCTCTAATTTTACCTCCTATATCTCATGTTTTCCCTAAAATCATGACCTATATCTACCAAGATTTGATGGTGAATGTGACAATATCACTGCTGAGAGACATGTTGTAAATTTTGAGTCTTTTCTTGACCTTTTTGAAGTTCATGAAGAGAATGTCAGTATTAGGCTTTTTTCTCTTTCTTTTCAAGGCCAAGTCAAGAGTTGGTTCAAAACCCTGCCTGATGCGAGCATCTCAGATTTCAAGCAGTTCGTCAAAGTTTTCCTCGACAGGTGGGTGATTAGACAGAACCCTTTCTTGATTATAGAAGAGTATAACCAGCTAAAAAGATTGCCAGGGGAGACAGTACAACAGTTTTATGCCAGATTTAACAAAGTTTATTATTCGATGCCAGTTGATATAAGACCTCGTCCTGGATCTACTCTCTTTCACTACCCGGGTGCCTTTGATCTGGAAATGGAGTTTCAGCTGAGAGAAAGGAATCTTGCAACACTTGAAGAGATGCAGAACAGTGCAGTAGATGTAGAGGCTCATTTGCAGATCCGAAGGGAAAAGTTGAAGGAAGAAGAGATGAAAAACATATATCCGAAGGAATCGAAATCTCTAGAGGTAAAACCTGACATGTTGGTAACTGCAGTGGAAGAGATGATGCAAAATATCACCACAAGGAATGAGTATAATGTTCAAGCCCATGGCTCGTTGATTGAAGAAGAACAAGTTGTTGATCCAAAACATTTTGTTTCTTATCCCAATTGTCATAGATCTGATAATGATTGTTTTGTAGATCATCTCGGAGAAGAGGGATCTGTTGATTTGACATGTATTCTTGATGATGTGTTTTATACTGATTATTTGCCTCAATTTGATCAGTATGATGACGATTATGTTCTCCAAACAAAAGCTAATCTTGCAGACAAATCAGCAGCTAGTTTGTGGAAGTAGGAAGTTCACTTTCAACAGTTCGAATACAATGTTCAGCCATCACATATTAGCTATGGAAGTAATGAGGAAAGTGCAACACATTTTGAAGTAAGTGAAGGATCTTTGCCTTTTTTTTTTATTCATTTCAGTTCATCAGAGATAACTTCCATGCAATCCGAAATCAACTGTCGACAAGTCTTGATTTGGACCATCTTGAGGGAAACAAAAACCTTGTTCACGACTTCTCATATCCAGATTTGCAGCCCCCGAATGCCATTGATTGTCAAGTTTCATATGAGGACTTGGAAACTGGCACATATGATCAAATGATACCAGATGATTCCGTACCATTTTGTTTTGAATCATTTTAGTTTTTGAAGGATAAATTGCATAGTAAATCTTCAAATGAGCAGCCTATAGGAAATCATGTAATCTCATCGAAACTAATATAAAATGGGTTGTAGCAGTCTTTTCAAGTTTTTCACAATCCAATAGCTGATGTGTTGGATGATGTCTTTAGTCAAAGTTTTTCTCCATTGACTATATGTAAGCTTGAAATGTGTGCTGATATAAACTTGATCTGGTAATTGGTCTCTTTGTCATTTCTAGCAGGAGTCTCACCACAAAGCTCAAAAAAAAGTTTGCATTCATGGTGTTAGGTCTCTTTAATAAGAAAGATTGGCAAAAGTTCGATCACAGAGTCAACATCATTTCAACCAACTTTGGGACTCTAGGATCTAGCCCTTCTGAATCCGGAGAGGGATCTCTCCAATATGTACAAAGATGGATTTGTCTTTGAAGTTTGAGATAATGATATTAGGCTAGTTATGATGATCAAGGGTTTGGTTTTGTGTTTGGATGATTGAACAGGATTGTTGTTAGAGGTGAAAAGATCTATATGCAAATAGGTTCAAAAGTGAGAAGTTGCAAGTAACCAGAATAAGCTTTAATCAAGATGAAAGATGATGGTAGGTTTCAGTCCATTGGGCTATGGAGTCATAAGAGGATTTAATTGAAGCAAGTCAGGTTCAAGAGTGGTCTATGGGGAAAGTCATCTATGCCTAAGGATCTCTTTAAGGTTTTGATCTATGGAATGGAGTGATACATTAAGAAGGAGAAATAAACAGATGCAGAAACAAAGAGCAACCCAGGATCTGGTAAGTACTTTGAAACTATCCAGCCTTTGACCAATAACTTAAGAAAGACATGACAGCAAAATAGGATCTGGTAAGTACTTTGAAACTAGCCAGCCTTTGATACACTTCCAATAGAAAACATACAAAAACTAAGGGAAACTTAAGGGCAACCTTTGGAGTAGAAGCTAGCGGGCTAGGCTCACCACAAATCCTCTCCTAGATTTTCTTTACTTGGTTGCTTTCAGGACAATCACAAAGATAACACAGAATGGCCTAAGATCTGATAAGTACTTTGAAACTAGTCAGCTTTTAACACATCCTAAGGGAAACAATCAAATAGTTGAGCAAATAAGAAAGGGACTTAGGGCTAACCTTAATTTCCTCAGTTCATCTTTACACAACATATATTGAAAGTAAAATTTAAAAATAACATTCAGTCAAGGCAATAAGATGAGGGAAAACCAACATGCCTATATCTAAACTGAATTAATCATTTCCAAATAACACAGATAGAAGAAAACATCTAAATAAAGATTTCTCAGCCAGAGAAGGTTACTGGTATGCAGTAGTTCCTAACACTGTTTAAACTGTTCTTTACAAAAGAAAATGAAACATAATGAAAATAGAAACAAAATCACAAGTTACAGTAAGAATAACATCACCATCAGCATAGACCAGGATCCCGTAAATTAGCTTGTATTGATGCTCCAAACCAGTTACAATCTTCAAGTTCAAAGTTTCAGTTCACCTCTCTTTCACAACCTAACCTATCTGCAACAAGAAGAGCTCCAAGAGCCAGTGAATCACTGTTTACAGACAGAAACCTTCAGCTCAATTACATAACAATGCTTCAGCAATTACATTAGCAACCAACCCCTCACTCATCTTCTACTGAAGTATTTATAGAAAGATGAGGAGGTGAGATCTGATGAAAAGATCTCAAAAACCAATTAATATAGATATTAATGTCTTCTTAGTCTTCGAGGGGCTCAACGAAGAACTATACAGGTGTTCCACTGTATTAAATGATTTACACTCATGAATTTAGCTCGGTGAGAGCTTCATTTGACTTTTGAGGCTCTGTGTATCATTAGGGTTGCTCTGCCGACATTCTGTCATTAATTTCCTAGCAGAAATAACTCCTTTGGCTGTGTCGAGGCAAAACACCTGACTTTGATCAATAAATTCAGTTCTTGATTGAATGCTTTGAGGCACAGGTGGCGCTTTAGTTGCTTGGACGAATGAATTTGTCTCTTTCGGTGACGGTGGAGAGTTTCCCGATGAAACACTTTAGGTTTTCCTTCAAATTGTGTTTTTAGATCGGGGATTAGGCGTTTGGTAACTGTCTTAGCCTTAATCCCCACAAATCTATCCACTAATCTACTGTTCTGGTTCATTCTCGGTCTTCAACATATGATACTCTTTCTCTGCATTGATCTTCATGGTTTTTTTGTCGTGCAGGGCTGCGTAGGGCATGTAAGGCATCGATGCATGTGAAAACATCAACGAGACATGAAAAACTGACTCTGTGAGCGATTTCCTCGGAGGAATCGAACGAGGGAGGGTCGTCACCCTTCTTCTCTGAATCTTCCTTAAAAAACGCAAACAAATAGTTTAAACCCTGCAAAATGCAAAAACACGTTAAAAATCCGGTTTTGTAGGTCAATCTGCTTTGGGGACTGTGCGGAGCAGCGTGGGCTATTGGATGGCATCATCCAACGGCCAGGATCAAATCTGGGCGATCGCTGGTGGAGGACGAATCTGAGCCGTCGATCGCGCGGTGATCGACGGTCGGGATCGGGCAACGGAGAGTCAGCGGGAAAATGTTGACTGGGCGATGGAATTGGGAAACTGAATATGAGCCGTCGATCTGCAGAGATCGATGATGGAGATTGAATCTCGGTCGCGCGATGACTGTGTTAACGTGCACGCATGTTGGTTAAAGGTCAAACAGGTCAGAAGATCGACAGCCGTCGGATGGGAGGGCCCAGATCGGATGGTGGAGGTGGATTCCACTGCGTGGTTATGGTACGAAGATTAACGCGCGAAATGATTTGGTGGCGCGGCGATTTTGGAACAGTGTCGGGGACACATGTCGGCCAGCGTATGGAATCGCTAGCCGACGGGAAAAAACCATCAACCGGCGGAGGGTGGTGTGGAATGAAATCGGCGGTTTTTGGAATCAGCGCGGGAACAGGGGGGTCCACCAGGCAAGCTGCGTTCCAGGTTGAATCGCGCAGTAAACCACGTGACTTTAATATTTCACGTTAAAACTTTATAAAATGGGTTTTTTTTTTTTTGAATTTTCACAGGAATATGGACGGAGAAAGGTTGTATTTTCAGTTTAGCGCCTAAGGACTGAGAAGTTGGTCCCGACGCTCGGGTATATGGGGGAAAAAGCCAGGGGCTTAGCCTGAGGGGACTAAAAGCCTTAACATCATATAAAATATTCATTTTATAGGATTTTCAATGTTTTCAAAGGGAAATCAAGGTTCGGACAAGGTCAAAAAGTGAGTTTTTAACCTTAGGGAATGGATTTTATGAAAGGATAAAGGGAAAACATATGTTTTTGTGGGGTTTTATGGAAAAAAGGAAAATGGAGAATGATGTAAGTTGGAAGAAAGGGAAGGGAAAAAATGGGAATGCAGCAGTATTTGACTTGGATTTTTGTAGGATATGAGAGGTTTTTGAAGTATAAAACAGCAGTATGGGATTTGGACAGAGGCATGAGGCCTTAGAGAGACTTCAAGAGCCAACAATTTTTAGTGATAAAATTGTTCCTCGGAGGCTCCAAAAAGATTTAGCCACCTTTTGGTATAACAAAATATTATAGGTGGCTAACAGTGGCTCCACTTGGGGATGGTGCCTTCTTAAAGGCATCAAGAATTCAGACTTGATTTTTGGAAGGCTGATCAATGGCCTCATCCATGTTTTCCTCCTTTTGCTGGATGATCTTGCTTTGCTCTGAGAAATAGTATCAGTCATGAGAGACAATGAACTTTATCAATACAACTTTCTACCTACCTAATCCTACTGATCTAACATTTTTTCTTCATCAGAGTGCACTTGGATTGGCAAACTCTTTTCACAACATTTTATTCTTTTGAAAGCATAAAAACTAATGTAATTCTACTCCTTATTTCTCCCCGAACTCAGATTAAACATTTGAGCTCAGATATTTCTCTACCTAATCTACAGTCTGTTGGGATTAAACTGTCCAGCAGACTTTCATTCTCTAAATTCTGCAACAGAAATTTAAAAACAGCCAAGTCAAAATTAAGCTGTTTGACTTGTTGTGATCTATTGCATAAAAACAAGCTGCACATAGAAGTTATTTTACAAGAAATTAAAATAAAAAAATGGAAGGCTTAAGATATGAAAGTTGAGCACTTCCTTCATCTTTTCATAGCTCTGTTTTTGTTTTTTCTTTGAGCTCTTTCTTTGCTTTTGTTCTGGTTCAGATTTTGAGCTGATTAGAACCAGATTTACACCTTCTTTGACTCAAAAGATAAAATATATTTGAGCCCTTTCCCTTTGGAATATTTGGTTGAGATTTTGGGCATGTTTTAACCTTTCATTTCTATCCTAATCTAACTACTGATAAGCCAAGATTAAACAATTTGGCAAACCAAATTCACTATCCTATCAGCAGAAAAATTCAAAGCTAATTAGTCAAGATTAAATAGTTTGAATAACTAGAAGTGTGTTTTTTAGGAGTGGCATTTGAGCTTGCACACTTTCAGATTTGTTTCTCTTTTGGCATGGGGCTTTGCCTTTCTTGTTTTCATTTCTGCCCTCTTTTCATTTTCTTTTTTTTCTTTTTTTTTTGAATTTTCACAACTTGAATGCAATGGTAGATGGAATATTTATAATGAAAAAAGGTAAAAAAGGCTTCAAAACATAAAAATGGATCAAGAGAAGTAATGTTTAAGCATCCTGCCATTGACAGGACCCCCAAACAATTCTGTTCCATCTAGTTCCTGTAGGAAAAATGAATTATTACCAGCAACTGAATGAATAGAGTAAGGGCCAAGCCATAGGTTGTCAAATTTTCCATGCTTGCCCTTTTCTTCCCTCCTTGAGTCCCACTTTAAAACTTTGTCCCCAATCTGGAAATTTCTATACTTTGTTCTTTTATCAAATTGCTTTTTGATGCTCTCCTGTTTCTGTAATGCTTTGTTGTACACTTCCTCTCTGGTCTGCTGAAGATGTATGGTCTAATTTAGTCTTCTGATCATGTCATTCTCTTCAGTCTGTAACTCTTGAATCAACTTCATAACTGGTACACCAAGGCTGTTAGGAAACATTGCATCTGTACCATACACAAGCTGGAAAGGTGACATACCAATAGATTTTTTCAAATTCAATCTGTCAGCCCAAAGTGCATGGATCAGCTTTGTGTGCCAAGACTTTTTATTGTCCTCCAACAGTTTCTTGATTATGTTCACTAAGCTTTTGTTGGAAGATTCAGCAAGTCCATTACCCTGAGGGTAATAGGCTGTGGAATGCCCCAATGTTATCTGATATCTACGACAGAAGTCAACCATTTTCTTTGATCCAAATGCTGCTGCATTATCTGTGATGATCTTGGTAGGACAGCCAAATCTGGAGAGAATGTTAGTCTCCATGAATTTTATAATAACTGAATCATTGGCTTGCCTACAAGGGATGGCTTCTATCCACTTAGTGAAATAGTCTGTGGCTATGAGAATCCACCTATGCTGGGAAAAATATGGTGGATGGATTTCTCCTATGAAGTCAAGTCCCCACTGTTGGAAAGGAGCTTCAACAGTGATTGGATGTAGAGGAAGGGGTAGCAGTTTTATTTTGCCCTCAAATAGTTGGCATTTATGGCAAGTAGTGGTCATCTTGTGTACATCAGGGAAAAGAGTAGGCCAGTAGAAACCAGCCCTCAAAATTTTGTTGGTTGTTGCCTTCCAGTATAAATGACCCCCACATTCTCCTTCATGGAATTCCTGCTTAACCTTCTCTGCATCCAACTCAGGCAAACATTTAAGAAATATACCACTTGCATTTTTCCAATAAATACATTTATCAATAATGCAATAGTTTACAGCTTTCAATTTCAAGAATCTCGCCTTTGTTTTTGATAAACCAGGAGGTTTATTTAAATTGAGCAAAACATAAAAAATATCAGCATACCAAGGAGAATTCATAAAATGGTTTTCAACAATGGGAGTTGAGAATTCTTCCTGGTTATCCAAAGCATTAATCATGTTAATATCAAGAACTTCACAATTTTATTCAGCCATTAATCTAGCTAGGCCTTGGCCTTTGATGAGCTTAGTGGGTTTTATCTCTAAATCATATTCAAGAATCACAGCAATCCACTTACCTCTCTTACCATCTGGGTCTTGTGTTAGAATGTCTTTAAAAACTGAATTCGGGACAAAGGCAATGATGTGTGAGTGAAGGATGTATACTGTGAAGTCTTTCAATGCTTTGACCAAAGCAAAAGCTTGCTTCTCCATAATGTTATACTTCAAAGGGGCATCCCTCAATTCCCTACTAAAGAATGCAATAGGCTGCTCTTGTCCTTGTGGGTTTTTCTGTAAAATAACAGCAACTATGGTATGTTCTGATGCAAATGAGAAGATATAAAAATGCTTTGAAAAATCAGGGCTTATGAGAACCGGTGTTTTGGTTAATGCTTGTTTTACCAGCTCAAAGGATGTCTTCGCTTCCAAGGTCCATTTTACCCCTTGCTCCCTCTTTAACATATTTGTGATATTCCTAAGGAGCTCAGCTAAGTTAGGGATGAACCTTCTCAAAAAGTTAATCTTCCCAATGAAATATTGCAACTCCTTGATGTTTCAAGGATGAGAGATTTGCAATATGGCCTCAATCCTCTTTGGATCTATCTTTATACCCTCTTTTGAAATAATGTGCCCAAGAAGTTTACCTTCTTGGAGACCAAATAGCGTCTTCTTAGGGTTCAAAGATATCCCAAATTTTCTGCACTTCTCGAAAAATTTCCTCAAATGTTTTAAGTGTTCTTCATCTGTTTTTGAAAACACAGTGACATCATCAAGATAGATAATGATGAAGAAGCCCAATTCTTCCGAGAATGCTATGTCCATGGCTCTCTGAAAGGTTGCTCCAGCATTCATTAGACCAAAAGGCATCTTCACATACATGAAGGTGCCCCATGGTGTAGTAAAGGCTGTCTTTAATTGATCAGCAGGGTAAACTAAGATCTGATTATACCCTGAATAGCCATCAAGCAAATAAATTCTTCTAGACCCTACCACCCTTTGTAAAATATGATCCATTTTTGGTAAAGGGTAGTTGTGTTTTAATGAAGCTTTGTTTAAGTCTCTAAATTCTATACAAAGCTTGATTTCTCCGGTATTTTTCCTAACAGACACCAGATTAGATACCCATTCAGAATGTCTAATAGGGACAATAATACCAGCATCATACATCTTCACGATTTCTTCCTTAACCAAAGGTAGCTGCACAGGGTTTATTCTGTGTAGTTTCTGTTTGAATAGTTTTTGGTTTTCTTTAAGAGGGATTTTTTGCTGTATTATTTCAGTGTCATAGGACTTAAGATCTTCGTAACTCCATGTAAAAACATTAGAAAATTCTTTGAACAGCTGTATGTATTTGAGTCTTATGTGAGCTGGAAAAGTTTTGGATAGTTTGATTATTTTCGGTTTCTCCTTACTGCCAATATTACACCCCTCCACCTCAGTCTCCACAGGTTCCAGTTTTGGTTTCTTTGCCACATCGTTAAAATCAAACAACTCCTCCAAGGGTGCAAGACACTGGGCAAACCTTCATCTTTAGAATGCAGAGTTTCTAATTCTTCTGTTTTTGATTCTGCATTCAATCTTGTTTCATTTCTAAGTTTGCTAGTATGAAGGTTAAGACTGACAAGCTCAAGAGAAGGTTCTTCTTCACCAAGAAAATTTTCTTCACTGCAGTCTGTATCATAATCTGAATCTGAACTATGCAGTTCAAATTCATTTCTGAATTGCATGAAGTCTTCTATTTGTTTATCTCCGTCAAACACCTGCCAGTATTTTTTATTATTAGGCACAGCTGGTCTAAATTTTATTTGAGGTGAACAATCATCGGTCTGATATGGCGTTAAACATGTTCTAGCTGCAAAGGCCAAATTGTGGACTATAAGATTTCTTTTTCTTGGGACAAAACTCAGTGTGGATTCCTCAAATGTTTTTAAAAGATCCATGACATCATTCTGATAGGCCCTAAGTCTGGGATGATTCGCATTATACTCCCCATTGACTTGCCTAATTATTAACTCAGAATCCCCATACACATTTATTCTCTTGGCTCTCAACTTTTTCAGCAAATGCAGGGCTAAGAGAAGGGATTCATATTCTGCTATGTTATTTGAACACTGAAAGTTTAATTTGCAGGAAATGCATTCTGTGTGCTTGCTTTCAGTGTTAGTAATCCAGACACCTGCACCAGCATTTGTTTTAGTGCATGACCCATCAAAATACATAGTCCAGAAAGGATCATTTTCAGTTTTATCAGTTTGGTGAATGTCCTTTGTACGATTTGATTCCTCAATTTTCTCGTCGGATTGAGGGTTTCTCTTTTGACTGTCAAGGTTTAACAACAATGGATTTATGACATGTAACTCAAAACCAATGTTTTGTTTTCCAGTGTCTTCAAATGTAGCAAATTTTTTTGACACTTCAGTGGTGTGTTCCTCTTCTTCCATTTCGGCCATTGGTCCCGTTAAAGTGATTTGTTCAGGGAGTGTTTCATCATTAAACATGATAAAAGAATCAAGGCCGGTGCTCATAGAATACATAGGAGAGTTTTGAGGTCTGTCTTGACTTGTAACCGTGTATTGCATATGATATTCCCTGTAAAGTCTTCTAGTCTGATTGAAAACAAGGATAGTCGCATAGGTCATGTCCATCTGCATGGTACCTTGTACCTTAGCCCCCCAAGATCTTGATAAAAGCATTCCATACTTTGGGGGCACATCAGCCACAACAACATCCATGACCAAGCATTTGGCTGGAATTTGGGCTAAATTAACACAGAGGTCTTTGATCAATCCTAAACATTTAACTCTGCTTGAGTCAAAGGAGTACAGGTCTTTGTAAGGTCTGGTAATTTCAAGACCCAGGCTTTCCATCACAGCTTTTGACATTAAATTATGGGAAGCGCCTGAGTCATGCATAGCATTGTGTAGAATTTTTTCATGAATGTTTAAACTTACATAAAAGGGAGGGACAGGCCCCTCTTGAAATTTACCTTCAATCTTTGGACCAAAAATCAGCTCTGGTTGGTCATCATTAAGATTGAGAGTATCCTAGTTTTCCTCTATGTTTAAAGCCTTCAAAATTTGGGTTTTATATACATGATGGGCAGCTAACTCAGTCAAGGGAACAAAAAATTTTATTTTTGAGATTTCTTGTTCCAGACTAAAAGGAGTTTGATTCTTTAAGGTGCTAGTTTCAGCCTTGTTTACTGCCACTTTATCAGCAACAACAGTTTGCTGATTTGTTTTATCTACAGTTGACACAACGATTGAAGAAGGAGTACTAGCTGAAGTGTTAGTACTACTGATGTTTGCACTCTATTCTTGAAGATTTTGAGTGTCTTTCTCTTTATGTTTACCAGAATCAATAGCCACTATTTTATCCCTTTGTTTAACCATTTTAGGCTTAGTTGTAGTGTTGTTTTGAGAAGATTTGTCAGAGGTTTTGTTGTTGGGGGTTTGTTGACTAGATTTACTTCTAAGTTCATATTCTTTCGAAGGCTCTGCGACGGAATTTTCCATGTTTTGATAATAATCTTCATTATCATCTCTTTTGTCGTTGTATGGTGTATAAAGACCTTGTTTCTTTTCACAATGAACCTCAAAGTCATCATCATCTACCCCAAATAGGTTGATATCAACTTCCTCTGTCATTTGATAGGATTCCTCAACCTCAATTACATAGTTTTGATGAAAAGGAGGAGTGATCTGTTGATCATCTTCCCTGGGTCTGTTTAAAGGTTGGTTCCTTCTCATATTCTGATTCTGGTTTTGGTTTCTGTTTTGAGGAGTAGCTTGATTTTGACTTGCTTCTGCTCTCTCGAGAATGCTCATTTTCTTCGTCATTTCTTCCATCATCCTTTCCATCTTTGAGCTTGAGGTAGTAGGTGTGGATTCCTCTCTAAAAGATACTCTCTTTTAAGCATTCATCCTTGCTCTCTTCTCCATCAAGTTTACTTCCACAGAAAGAGCACCTCTTTGCATGTCTTCAAGAGTTGCAAAATCCCTCTCTCTGAGTGAATAGGTCATGTTAGCGTCAAACCCTTCCAGAAATTTTCTTAAAGTTGAGCCTTGTGGAGGTTTTAGTTCTAGGGACAGTGCATTATACATGCTGTTAAGTCTGGTACAATAGGCTTGTACACTTTCCCCGGGATTTCTATGAAGATTGTTGTAGTCAGCAAGGACTTGGAGAGGATTATTCCTCACTTCCCATTTGTTTAAGAATGTTTGATGGAAGCCTTGGAGATCATTAATACTATGGGGGGCTAAACCTTTAAACCATTTTCTTACTTATCCCCCCAAACTCTGAGCAAACAGTCTGAGTTTGACAGAATCATCATCAATTTCATTTCTGTCAAAGTAGTCATTCATCTTGTCCACATGTTGTGATGCTGTTGTAGTATTTCTAGCATCATATAATGGAATTTTGGACTGATAGTCCTGTGGAATATTGACTAATGGTACAGGAAGGACTAAGGGAGCATACCATGCTTCCATGATAGGAGGTGGGGGTGGATTGAAAAGAGGTGGGGTGGGCTGAAATGAAGTGGTTTGAGTAGTGGATGAGGGATGAACAGAAGTGGATGGAACAGCAATAGATTGCTGAGCTGATCTTGGATGAGGGACACCTAAGTTAAGAAGAAAATGTAAATCAGGAAGTGTTGTTTCCCTGCTACCAAGATGTTCACTTGTTTCAGGAGATGAAAGTGAAGTCTCAAAATCTAGCTAATCTAAATCACCAAATGACCTAGTTCTAAATGGGTTCAATAAGTCAGTTTGTGATTTCTATAGAGCTGCAAGATTTTCAGGGACTGAATTGGCTCTTATGTGAGATCTGAAAATAGTTGAGGATTCTATCTTAGGAGACTTCCTAAGGATTCTTTCTGGGTTATCAACTATCTCAGGTGGATCAGGGTAACGATGGGCTCTAGTGTGAATCTTTCTAGGAGCCACTATGCTATGTTTTTAGACCCAAATAAATCAGACAAGTTTCAACCAGATATGACAATCTTTGAGAGGTTAACTAGTTTTTTAATGCAAATTTCAATCCCATAGTCCTCTCACTAAGTTTGAAGGATATTACAATAATAAGGGTCCTTCCCAGTGGAGTCTTAAGGTCTGTTCAGGATTTGTGGAGTCGCAAGATGGAAATTTCAAAGTGTTTTCAAAGAGATACACTTTCCACCACAGTGCTTGTGAAACATCCATTTTCAAGGATATCCCAAAACACAACAAACTCTAATCAGAGATTTACTAGGAGGGCATTCACCAGATTTGTCACCTCCAAAGAGGATGAGATCTGGAGGCTACCTGGCCCTTTCCAGACTCTGCCTAAGAGTATAAGGTAAAACACAATCAAAGGTAAGTGACATGTAAGAGCAAGTGTTTTACTACCAATTTGAAATGTTTTTGGTATTTTCTAAATTTTTTTTATTTGTGGTTTGCAAGAATATCCTAACTTTTCTTCAAAAATTAGCTACGGTTATGAGACAAAGGGAGCCTACTATTATGGCTAAGCCAGCTATTCTTTCAAGGTTAGATGAAGACTTATCAGAATCCTAGGGTTGACCTGGATTTTCACTGATTCAAACAAGTTTCATCATGATTACCATTTCTTGGTAGTGCTTGCAAAGGCTGCTTTTTACTCTCAAAGTTTTGAGTGAAAATAAAAGGGAAAATGAGATGAAAACTCAACTCAAGTCCCCAGCGGAGTCGCCAGAAATTTTTCTGGTGGCTCCAGCTGGTTAATAAAGAAAATTCTCTATGAACCAAATCTCTGAATATAGTATAGTTATCCTTAAAAAACTTCTGGGTTTGTAATTCCCAAGCGGAGTCGCCAGAAATGTTGCTGGTGGCTCCAGCTGGTTAATAAAGAAAATGCTCTATGAACCAAATCTCTGAATATCGTATATTTATCCTTAAAAAACTTCTGGGTTTGTAATTCCCCAGCAGAGTCGCCAGAAATGTTGTTGGTGGCTCCAGCTGGTTAATAAAGAAAATGATCCATGAACCAATTCTCTGAATATCGCATATTTATCCTTAAAAAACTTCTGGGTTTGTAATTACCCAGCGGAGTCACCAGAAATCTTAGGTCTCTGTAATAAGCAAGATTGGCAAAAGTCTGATCACAGAGTTAACATCATTTCAACCAACTTTGGGACTCTAGGATCTAGCCCTCCTGAATCCGGAGAGGGATCTCTCCAATATGTACAAAGATGGATTTGTCTTTGAAGTTTGAGATAATGATATTAGGCTATTTATGATGATCAAGGGTTTGGTTTTGTGTTTGGATGATTGAACATGATTGCCGTTAGAGGCGGAAAGATATATATGCAAATAGGTTCAAAAGTGAGAAGTTGCAAGTAACCAGAATAAGCTTTAATCAAGATGAAAGATTATGGCAGGTTTCAGTCCATTGGGCTATGGAGTCATAAAAGGATTTAATTGAAGCAAGTCAGGTTCAAGAGTGGTCTATGGGGCAATTCATCTATGCCTAAGGATCTCTTTAAGGTTTTGATCTATGGAATGGAGTAATACATTAAGAAGGAGAAATAAACAGATGCAGAAACAAAGAGCAGCCCAGGATCTGGTAAGTACTTTGAAACTATCCAGCCTTTGACCAAGCACTTAAGAAAGACATGAAAGAAAACTAGGATCTGGTAAGTACTTTGAAACTAGCCAACCTTTGATACACTTCCAATAGAAACATACAAAAACTAAGGGAAACTTAAAGGAAACCTTTGGAGTAGAAGCTAGCGGGCCGGGCTCACCACAAATCCTCTCCTAGCTTTTCTTTACTTGGTTGCTTTCAGGACAATCACAAAGATAACACAGAATGGCCTAAGATCTGATAAGTACTTTGAAACTAGTCAACTTTTAACACATCCTAAGGGAAACAATCAAATAGTTGAGCAAATAAGAAAGGGACTCAGGGCTAACCTTAATTTCCTCATTTCATCTTTACACAACATATATTGAAAGTAACATTTAAAAATAACATTCAGTCAAGGCAATAAGATGAGGGGATGCCAACATGCCTATATCTAAACTGAATTAATCATTTCCAAATAACACAGATAGAAGAAAACATCTAAATAAAGATTTCTCAGCCAGAGAAGGTTACTGGTATGCAGTAGTTCCTAACACTGTTTAAACTGTTCTTTACAGAAGAAAATGAAACATAATAAAAACATAAACAAAATCACAAGTTACAATAAGAATAACATCACCGTCAGCATAGACCAGGATCCCGTAAATCATCTTGTATTGATGCTCCAAACTAGTTACAATCTTCAAGTTCAAAGTTTCAGTTCACCTCTCTTTCACAACCTAACCTATCTACAACAAGCAGAGCTCCAAGAGCCAATGAATCACTATTTACAGACAGAAACTTTCAGCTCAATTACATAACAATGCTTCAGCAATTACATTAGCAACCAACCCCTCACTCATCTTCTACTGAAGTATTTATAGAAAGATGAGGAGCTGAGATCTGATGAAAAGATCTCAAAAACCAATTAATACAGATATTAATGTCTTCTTAGTCTTCGAGGGGCTCAACGAAGAACTATACAGGTGTTCCACTATATGAAATGATTTACACTCATGAATTGAGCTCGGTGAGAGCTTCATTTGACTTTTGAGGCTCTGTGTATCATTAGGGTTGCTCTGCCGACATTCTGTCATTAATTTCCTGGTAGAAATAACTCCTTTGGCTATGTCAAGGCAAAACACCTAACTTTGATCAATAAATTCAGTTCTTGATTGAATGCTTTGAGGCACAGGTGGCGCTTTAGTTGCTTGGAGGAATGAATTTGTCTCTTTCGGTGATGGTGGAGATTTTCCTGATGAAACACTTTAGGTTTTCCTTCAAATTGTGTTTTTAGATTGGGGATTAGGCGTTTGATAACTGTCTTAGCCTTAATCCCCACAAATCTGTCCACTAATCTGCTGTTCTGGTTCATTCTCGGTCTTCAACATCTGATACTCTTTCTCTGCATTGATCTTCATGGTTTTTCTGTCGTGGAGGGCTACGTAGGGCATGTAAGGCATAGATGCCTATGAAAACATCAACGAGATGTGAAAAACTGACTCTGTGAGCGATTTCCTCGGAGGAATCGAATGAGGGAGGGTCGTCACCCTTCTACTCTGAATCTTCCTTAAAAAACGCGAACAAATAGTTTAAACCCTGTAAAATGCAAAAACACATTAAAAATCCGGTTTTGTAGGTCAATCTGCTTTGGAGACTGTGCGGAGGAGCGTGGGATGTTGGATGGCATCATCCAACAGCCAGGATCAAATCTGGGCGATCGATGGTGGAGGACGAATCTAAGCCGTTGATCATGCGGTGATCGACGGTCGGGATCGGGCAACGGAGAGTCAGCGGGAAAATGTTGACTGGGCGATGGAATCGGGAAACTGAATATGAGCCGTCGATCTGCAGAGATTGATGGCGGAGATTGAATCTCGGCCGCGCGATGACTGTGTTAACGTGCACGCATGTTGGTTAAAGGTCGAGCAGGTCAGAAGATCGACGACCGTCGGATGGGAGGGCCCAGATCAGACGGTGGAGGTGGATTCCGCTGCGTGGTTATGGTACGAAGATTAACGTGTGAAATGATTTGGTGGTGCGGCGGTTTTGGAACAGTGTCGGGGACACGTGTCGGCAAACGTATGGAATCGTTGGCTGACAGGAAAAAACCACCAACTGGCAGAGGGTGGTGCGGAATGAAACCAGCGGTTTTTGGAATCAGCGCCGGAACAGGGGGGTCCACCAGGCAAGCTGCGTTCCGTTCCGTTGGATCTGTGGAGCAGATCGACGGCCCAGGTTGAATCGCGCAGTAAACCACGTGACTTTAATATTTCACGTTAAAACTTTATAAAATGGGTTTTTTTTTTTTTTGAATTTTCATAAGAATATAGACGGAGAAAGGTTGTATTTTCGGTTTAGCGCCTAAGGACTGAGCAGTTGGTCTCGGCGCTCGGGTATATGGGGGAAAAAGCCAGGGGCTTAGCTCGAGGGGGCTAAAAGCCTTAACATCGTATAAAATATGCATTTTATATGATTTTCAATGTTTTCAAAGGGAAATCAAGGTTCGGACAAGGTCAAAAAGTGAGTTTTTGACCTTAGGGAATGGATTTTATGAAGGGATAAAGGGAAAACATATGTTTTTGTGGGGTTTTTATGGAAAAAAGGAAAATGGAGAATGATGTAAGTTGGAAGAAAGGGAAGGGAAAAAAGGGGAATGCAGCAGTATTTGACTTGGATTTTTGTAGGATATCAAAGGTTTTTGAAGTATAAAACAACAGTATGGGATCTGGACAGAGGCATGAGGCCTTAGAGAGACTTCAAGAGCCAACAATTTTTAGTGATAAAATTGTTCCTTGGAGGCTCCAAAAATATTTAGCCACCTTTTGGTATAACAAAATATTATAGGTGGCTAACACATGGTATGAGGAAAAGAGAAGTAATCCATTGGATGAGCTAAGTCCCAGTGTGCATGAATTTGAAGATCCTTATGCAGTGTTTTTGGAGGCGGATAGAGAATCCATAGTATTCAACGGATCTGTTCACAATTTTTCATGGGAGTTTCCTTTCAGTAGTTCTCTCTTGTTGTTCATAAATGAGCACTTGCGGAGAATTCAAACAGCAGCTGGAATACTTACTTGGTTGCATTGGTTGTTTCATTTCACTTGATCAGGTGATGAATGAAACTGTTAGAGTAGGTTGTATTGAATAAGCTTCATATTGAGCATATTTCCAGTTTTTCGGTTGTGTTTAAGTATCGAGTCAGTTCTTAGTTGAGTGAGAGTCAATTTGTGTCGTCAAGTCATCATTTTTTAGTCATGCATTTCAGCTTGAGTTTTTGACTCCATTGCCCAATGGATGAAGGCACTGTCTGCTTTCCAAAGATCTGTAGTTCTTGGCACCTCCAAGGAGCTGCCATCCCCATTGGATCCAATGTTAGTGTTAGTCTTTGCAGCCTTCCTCTAGTGATCAAACATGCTCTTACAAAGTGATTTTAAGATGTCAAGGTCAAATTTTGTCATTTCAGTGAGTCTTCAAGCAAAATTTGGTCACTAAGTATTAGGTCTAGGGTTTGCTTTCACTCCTTCCAGAGTTGTCCAAATTTCGGTCCATGTCAACATTCAGCTGAGTGTACCATCATTCAGAGGGTTTTCATCATCATGCCAAGTTCCACTGAGTCATTTTACACCTTGTTCATGCTTCAGTTGTGCCTAGGTAAGGTTCATTTCCCTCTCCTAGGGTTTTGAAGGTAATTTCTCTTGGATGGTCAACTCATCATCAAAACTTGTATCCTGATGTTCATACACCTTCCCCTATCCTTAATGTACCTTATTAAACACTTCCCATCACTGAGATCCCCCAAATTCCTCATTTTTGCACAAACCCTAGTTTCTTGCTACAACTTGGCAATTTTCTAGGCTAGGCCTGTGTTTTGACCTTTTGGACCCCTTCCCCTCACTCAATTTCTGAGATTCCACTTTCCATTGCTTCCTAACATCCCTCCCTACTTCCCAAAATTTTCTTAAGAATTTATAAGCCCCTTATCCCCTTCATTTTTCTTCATTTCAACAAATCCCTTGTTCCACATATCTGGATAGGTTTTACTCCAATGATGTTTTTGAGCAATAAAAGATGCATTTTGGAAAACTGAGAGAGGTTTTTTTCCATAAGAGGCCAAGGAAGAAAAACCTCCTTCAAGTTTTACACAGGTGTCATGGTTTTATCGAAATGTAAAAAATACAGTCGCCTCAGGAGAATTGATGCACCTCTGAAGTGACCTTGGGAAAATAAAGATTTCTCCTAGCTTGGTTGGCCAAATGACTTGCTGGATGAGTCAAATAATAACTAGAGACAAAGAGCTTTCCAATGCGATATCATGAGCTCAATTTGGAGTTAAGTAAGATCTTCAAAAGTTGACCACAACAACACTCTGCCTTGAGGTAGCCTCATTTTTCTCATTTTGACCAGTCTTGGGAGATTTGATTTTTGACAAGGCAAATGAACTCCAAATTGAAAAATTCCAGTTGGGTTGGAAATTAGACTTAATAAGCTTTCACTAATATACTTGTCAATTTGGACACTTAGAAGGTCTCCTAAAACTTTCCCAGAGAAAGGCGATTGAGATGGTACTTCACATAGTATTTTAAAGGTAATTTTGTAACTGGCGCTACGCATTGAGATGGCGCTACGCATTGGGCTAAAAAGCCTGAAATAACTTCAAATATTCCTCCAAAAGCTCCAAAATTTCAAATTCTTCCTTCCACAACTAATTTAACATCTCCATATTGCCAATGTATGAGTTTCCATCATTGTTTATGGTGTTTCAATAGGTGAAGAAAATCCAAACCCTATTTTCTTGCTCAAGAATTGTTTCCTTAGTGTTTAGAGTTTGGTTCTTATGCCATCACTCCCACATCCTTTTGTTTCCTCACTATTTTTTTAGTCCCATCAGCACATTTCCCTACCCCTCATATCCCTAAGTTCACTCATTCCCTATCCCAAGAAACCAAGTGACTGCCCCAAAAATCTTCAATTGACAAATTTCACTTGGTAATAGTCCATCATTTCCACTAATCTATCCCTCCATAGTACTTCAATTTTTATCACATATTTAGCAAAAAAACCAAAGATACCAAACTCTTCATATTCATCCAAAACAACCTAGACTTTGGAAATCATGGAGACAGATACTTCTTATGACCGGGACAGTGACTCTACAACTGAATTGCATGCACCAAGAAGGCATTAAGGCGGCGTAAAAAGTATGACAAACTTCAAATTTTGGCCAAAGCTTCCTTGGCTCAGCATAGCACTTGATGGTGGAAATTCAGCCCAAATTTCAAGAAATTTTGGAAACATTTTGTCAATTTTGATTTTTTTGGCCTTAACACAGATTTTTCCGCCCGACGCGTAGCGCCACTTGGCGTGCACTTATAATTGGCAGCTCCTGTTGAATAAAAATTTGTATTTCTAGATTTTTCATGAAAATTTATGCATTCCTACCCATTACCTAAATATTTTGACAAGTTTTGGGTTTCCTAAAGCGTCAAAAACACCCTAAAATTGACCTTTCTGTCTCTTTTTGGACACACAGGAAGCAGTGTTGGGAGACTTGATTTTTGGAGGGGAAAATGGCAACCAAATTCAGATATTACACCTTTTTTAGAAAGTATACAGGCATATCTTTCCAACGAGCTATCCTGCGCTCAATTTTGACTCCGGGAAGCCCTCAAAATCAGCCTCAAAGTTGTGCTACGCATAGAGATTTTAAGCGCGGCGCATTGAGAAATTTGGCCTATTTTTCACTCAGCAGCTCATATTTTCGCCTAGTTTTGGCTAGTTTGACTTTTTCATGTAACTCTTGATGTAATTCGATGTAATTTCATGACTATGATGTAATTTTGGCACATTTTTACTCATCCAAGTAGATTCATTCACCAAAATGTGAAATGTAACTGAAGGAATCAGTTTCCTATCTTATAGAGGCAAGTTTTTCCACTGCCTATTTTTCAGTTCTTAGTTTAGATCTTGTTGAAAAAGCTCCTAAAATAGTGAGCTCTACCCCTAGAGGCATGGGAATGAGTTAGGCTTGTCTATATCTTGTATTTTCTCAGTCATTTTTAGAGGTTGGACACTTGGGATTGCTTGGCACTTCATTGTACATTTCATCTCTGCAATTTTGGCAAAGGAATAGACCAAGGTTTGCAGCACTCTTTGGGATCCATGTGGCTCTGTGTTTTGATGGTGTGTTTCTCTATGTGATTTTAAGTTCATCTATTTTTATGTGTATCATTTCCCTTCTCCTTTCTTCTTAAATTAAACAAATGAGTTATAAAGGTGGAACTCATTAGATTGCTTTTCTCTGCCATTAGTTTTGTTTAATTTTCCATGTTTTCATCTGTTTGAAGAGGATTCTTGAAAGCCTCTTGCCCTCTTCAGCTCCTCACCGGTCTGAACTATCCATACATTCAATCCAAAGCATCAAAACAATTGCCTTCCTTGCCCCATTCAGAACTCTGCAAAAACTAGGCCTCATCCCCGGACCCAAAACTGCCTTTCCCTTTGATTCCAACAAAAACCCCCAAAGATCAAAATCAAACTCCTTTAATTATATACCTAGCCTAAAATTAGATTTTATTTCAAGTCATCTCAAGCCCCATTGATTATTTTTGCTAAGATTGACCCGGAGAGAGCCCTCTCCTGATCTGGTAGGGCTAGCTACCAGACTGAGTGTGGTTTGATGTTACCCTGAACTCTGCCTTCCTTCAGCCTTAGCTAGATTTAGGCAATAACATGGAGCATGCCAAATATTTCCTCTATAATTTCCTTGGTTTTACAATAATCCTGATACTTTTTCAAAAATTTCTTCTTCATGTCATCCCATGTTGAAATGGAATTTTCACTCAATCCCATAAACCATCTGAGAGTTGCATCTTTTAATGTGGAAGGAAACAAATTTAACTTTTGAGAATTTGAAAATTAATTGTAGCTCCTGCACAATACGTCAAACTCAAATAAGAATGCATTTGGATCTTCACTCGAGGTACCAAGAAAATTTAGCAAGGCAGAGGGACAAATTTTTTTCATCTGACTAGTTCCAGGAGATTCTAAGATAGGAAATTCGAATGTAGTTAATTCCTCTTCCTTCTCATGATATTCCCCATCAGTAGTAGTACCATTACCCTCTAGATGAGCCATATCGGACCAGGAGAGAGTGCGACACTTGTAAGCTACAAATCCTTCAAAGTGAGTGGTATTGAACTCGGGTTATTTAATAGGATTGGAAAGGAATTCCTCTTTGGGCTTACCATTAAGCAGGGATGTTGTCCTCCTGGTAACAGGAGATTGTAGATGAGCATAAACAAAAGATTATATAACATTAGAATATGTTGTAGGAGTATTTATCTGCTTAGGATCAACTATCAAACTCTTCTCAAGACTTCAATTCTTTGGTTCAGATTCCTTTGTCTCATTTTCCTTATTCTTTACAGACTTCCATTTCTTCAATTTTCCTACTAGTTTATTAGTGGATGAAGTGGTGCACACACCACCACTAAAAGCATTTGAAAATATTTTTCTAGTATATTGGCCCTTATTCTTGTTCATAAATTATGCATAAAAATTCAAAACTTCTACTTACCAAAAATTCAGGACGTGGGTTTGGTGAATTCTGATCTCTGTAGGTGCGTAGGCCTTACCCCATGTCTTACCACTTCGAATTTCCCATGTTTTGAAAAAATTAAAAGAAATCACACTAAAACACATTCAGTATCATCCCTTGGCACCTCCCCAACAACGGTGCCAAAAATTTTGGTCAAATTATAACTTTATAATTTGACACACATTAATTATCAACTAGGGGTAATCATAACCTTGTGAGGTGCAATGAAAAATATATGCAGATTGGCACTTCAATGCATGAAAGCCAAACACAATTACAAATCTCTCTTCTCTCTCTCAACACTTAACAACAAAGGTTATGGAGTGGATCAATCATCCCTCTACAACACTTAATATTGCTGATGCAAATCAAAAAAAGATATAAGATCAATCAACAATAAGTAAACCACTCATTCCCAATAATTCATAATGTTTATTGAAACATGAAATGCATAACTCAAACACATTCATGAAATAAACTCTACCATTGATCCTTAAACATGTGTTTCTATAACCAGTAAAGAGAAATGGAAATTGTGCAAATAATTTCTATTAATACATTAAAGACAAATTAAATGAATAAAAATCCACAACTACTTGGAGTTGTGAGTAAAGCGGGCCCTCCCTTACTCACAACCCCTTAAATACTAAAGGAGATTACAAAGAAATATCAATAGAACATCACACTTCATATTAGTCTGGAAAATTATTATAGCATTACAGAAGTTTGATACATTCGGTATCCCCGTAAAAATCAAATGTAATTATCTTTACACAAGTGTATTGGCAAAAACTTTTCCAAAATTTGGAAAAAACTAAAATATTACAAATCTTTGCTAAAATAAACTAGAAAATATACTATATCGACATCTTGGATTTGATCAATGATTAGAATCATGGTTCAAACTAAATTTTTTTGAAAGTTGGAGTTGTTTTCCTAATTCAGCCAGAGATGAAAGGAATAATAATCTAGGTAGTTTCGAAGGCTATTCTGGAGCAACCTATAGGATAGCATCCATGTAGATGGATTTTCTAGAAAAGCCCATGTTCCTGTTCCTTTTATTTCTAACCATAACATACCTAACCGTTGCGGTCTCTGCAGGAAACTGGCGCTGCTATAGGAAATCAACACTTCTACGGGAAATCGTTGATCTTCTGCAGGAAATCGCGGAACTTCCCCAAAAGACGATTGGTCTGCATGAAATTCAATTAGTACCCTCAAATTTATAGATAAGTTAATTAGATAGAATTTAACCTCAAAATACTTAAGAATAAAATGAAATGATACATTTGGAGTCATTTGCATACCTTAGAGTCCACAAAACCCTTCTAGTCAAAATGAAGTATTAAATGGTAAAATGAGCGTAATTGGAGATTAAAAAGAGTTCTAAATGGGAAATCGAAGCCTTAGAAGTGTTGTAAAAAATGGCCAAAATATAGGCTCAACATGTACATATGTATATGGATGTAAATACCGCCATGAGATATGTTATAAAGCTCCAAAAAGCAGTATGGGCTTCATGTCAGTATATTTATCATCTTTTTATGATGTCATGTTGTTATGTTTTCATGTTGGGTTTTGTTTTCAGTAGGGTGATCATTATAAATACTGCATCGAGCTATGATGTAAAGCTCACTGAGCATTATTTCATCTTCCAATGGTTTTCTTGAGGTATATGTGTGATTTAACAATGAGAATGGTATCCCCTAAGGGGGAGGGTTCTGTAACAACCCTGGTGAAAATTGCATGTAATCAAAGTTAAAAATAATAACCACGGTTGATGGGACACTTATTCCAAGATGAATGTTGGAAAATGCATCTTAGTGGGTGTTCATCTGGTTTAATATGGGCTAAGGAAATTTGCAGAGGCAAAGGAAAAGGCTTTGGAAAGGGAAAACGGCATATTTGGCACATTTATTTATGAAAAATAATGGAAATTAGGAGAAAATGGAGATGAAATGTCACAGGTTGCACATGAGGAGGAAAATGAAAGAAACTAATGGAAAATGAAGAAAATAGGGGCATCTTCTATAACAAGGATTATGAGTATCATTTGGTACCTTTTTCCAACTCATTTTGGGAGCTCTCTCATTATACTCTCTCTCTCTCTCTCTCTCTCTCTCTCTCTCTCTCTCTCGCTTGCAAACTTTGAGTTTTCTTGGAGAACTTCAGCATTGGAGCAAGAAAGGTAAAGAAATAAAGGAAGAGCAGCATAAAGCAGCTACACATGATTCTTTGTAGGTATTAATTTTCATATGTGATTTCCTTTCTAGATATGGCATGCATGGTATTGCATGTGGTTCTTTTTTGTCGTAGCATGGGTTTTATGAGGTGTGGTAATTATTTCAGCCTAGCCTTTCCATTTCCATATATATTTGATCATATGGTTTATCATACTTCAGTTGAAATGGATTGTCATATGGATTTGAAGTTGAGTGGGGTGGATCTCCAAAATGAAAAACACATGGCCTAATGGTCCCTGAATCGAACTCTACATCACGGTAAAGCCACTGGCATAGTAACCCCTGATCCAGACTATGGGTTGTAGTAAATCCAAATTGTGTGCATCGGTGGGCCTAGGAATCCTTTTCAGTGGATGGCGGAATATACTGTAAAGCCAAGAGGTGGATTTATCTTCATTGGGCCTAGTAGTCCCGGGATGGGATATATGGTAAAGTCTTGAGAGTATGTCTCGGTTTAGGGCCTAGTAATCCCTGATTCATAGTGTGTATTATGGTAAAGCCTAAGAGTCTAGGAGGCACTCAAATTCCTCATAGTGTAGATGGAGAACTCTGGTAGCATTCATGATTTTTTGGTTCTTTGGGTTGGTTATGAGTCCCACATTCATGCTTGGAATATGGCACGGGGGTGATTGGCGGAAGAGGGATTTGGCTCAGCCAATATATGGTCAGGTAGAACGTGGTATTCCCATCCCTGGTTAGTTTTTATATTAATTAATGAGAAATTAATTCCTTTAGTATTTGATGTATAATTTTAATAATTATTATGTGGATTCTATTGATGTTGTATCTATTGTATTTATGTTGTTATTATGTTTGTTTTAAGTGTGTATTTTATCAGTGATGAGATATGGTTCTCTCCATGCTCTCACTTGTTAACGAATACACACTGTATATATGGTCAAATATATTGTACTGCAGCTAATGATGTAAGGGAGCAATGCTTCTTAGCAATTCTCAGATAAATTATGATACCCCTATGCTTAAATATGTTGTTTACACTTGCATATTCAATGTTTGTGACATGTTTGACAAAATTTCTATCATGTTTGAGTCCTTGATGATATGTTTGCTTCTACATCATTGCCATGTTGTTATTTATCATGTCTTAACTTTTCATGAAGTTCAAGGCAGTGACCTGGGCTCTAGGACTGAAAAGGTGGTGCAAATATCGGAGTCGTGGGCATAGAATTGAGAAATTGGAGCCTTAACCATTGGACTGTAGTGTTATGCCTGCAGCTATAGCCTCGTAACTGCTAGAATGTAGTTTCATGCCAGATGTTATAGATTAAAGAGGCCAAAAAGGAAGTGTGACCCAGGGGTAAGAGGCCTTAAAGGTTGGGTTAGATCCTAGGGTGTCTTATTCATGGTGAACAAGGTCTATATGTCATGTTTATGTCAGTTCCACTTCTTTAAGGTCACCTAGGAGATTGAATCTCATTATAGTAGTCTCTCGTCGCATATCTACTCGGTTGTTTGGTTTCTTGGGTATATGCGGGAAGGGGGTGTTACATCGTATGTACTCATAGTCAGAATCAAGAGAGGGAACCTTATCGAATTGCTCTTCTGTGTCAAAAAGGTCACCTAATCCTTATTCCATGAATTCTTTTTTCATTCATCCTTGCTCCATGATTCCCTTTTCCATCAATACATCCTGTGGATGCGCTTGTTGTTGATCTTATTCTTTTATTGTTTCTTTAGGGAGTTCTTGTGTAACAACGGGTAGGGTTTAATGAACTGAAGCAATAAGACCTTGCTTTCTCCTATTTAGCTTGGATTTTGGCACTATTTTTGGGATTTTCTTGTATCCTCTCAATATTCTAGTGGCAGGTTTAATCCAAAATCTTTATGTTTCATCATCATCTTGTTTGTCTCCTTTCTATGCGGATTTAGCAGCAGAAACCTTAGAAACCCTTGTAGTTTAAACTCTAGTAAACTCCATTTACAAATGGAAAGGTTCTGTGGGAAATTTTCTAGTTGGGAGGTCATGGGGAGGATTTGCAGCTGGGGGATCACGGGGCAGAGTTATAGCTGGGAGGTCATGGGGCAGAGTTGTAGCTCTCAAGGCATCCTCTGGCAAGGTAGCAGCTTCAACATGCAATGGCCTTCCAACTAGTTCTCCCTTCCCTTTGTAGTGCAGGAACCACCAAAATTTTAATGAGGAAATGGTGGGACAAGATTTTGAGTGGACTCTTTGGTTTCTACACACCTCGGGCCATATCGTCTATGATTTTTGCAAGAAGGAAATGCATGTTAACCAACCTGCCATGACACAAGTGGTCTAGCAACTAGAGGTGCTAGTAATACATAACGACATACCTTCCTTCACACGTGAAATTTATTTATAAAATGAATAAAACATCTTTCCAGGGTTGTGGTAGTGACTTCCTGTCAAATCTTGTGTTTGTATTGAGTATTTTTTCACCTCCCTCAAGGAATTTCCACACAACATCAGGTTGGGGTTTTTGGGGTGCAAACCATTGTTCTCGCGTCTGAGATAACCCTCTCACTTCCGCAATTTATTCTTCGGTCACATGCACCACTTTCACTGCTACCTCAAATCTACCATCCCTCTAATGAATGGAAAATTCTAGGGCTATGCTTTTGGCATCCCCTTGAAACCTGTGAATATACTCTGCCCAACCAACATGTTAAAAAAATGGTTTTAACTTGTGGAAATTCAGCTACAAATTCTTTGTCACATTCTTTGCATACTCTTAAGCCTCCCATCTTTAGTCAAATTTCAGAGGGCTATGATTGTGTTTGTTATTTGCAACAGTTTGAATGTGGGACAATGGTGCAATGGAAGAGTTGGGGTTATGAGTCCAGTAATATCACATCCTGTCATCTATGGCAACAACAATAAGCAATCAAGTGTTTCCACAAGGGTTGTCACCCATTTGAACCCGAAAGTTCATTGTTGTTGTGGTGAGGGTAGATTTTCATTTCCGTCATATAGATTAGGTTGTTGTCGCAAGGGTTGTATCCCATTTGGCATAGACCATTCACTGTTGTCATGGTTAGAGGATCTTTCTGTTTCGATTGTACACAGTTGCATATTCCCCTTGTACCCAGTCAGGAGTTTCCACAGTGATGAACATTGGAATGGGATGGTGAGTTTCCAAGGGAGGGCCTTGATTTTCCATCATAATAGTTTAAAGTTTTATTACGTGCAACTTTGGGGGCACATGCACCATTACACTGAATCCTTAAATTAATTTCCTTAGAAATTATTGGTTACAGTTTATTAGTTATACTTGAATGCATATTATAATTTTTCATTATTATCAAGTTAACTTCATTGATTTGCAGGTTGTTCATATTATTTTCATTGTTTGTAGGCTTAGTTGTTGTTGCTGTCAAGTATATGTCAGAATGTGCTTCAATTCAAATAGCCTGATATTGTGGTTGTAGATGTGGGTAATGGAGTTAAAACAACATTATTTACAACCAAGATCCTCAAATCACCTGATCAAAATTATACCCTTTAAATGAGGTTGGGGCTATGGATTGGAAAAATGAAAGATATCACAATTGTATTTTTCATTTACCATGTATAAAGGGAAAATAATGATTGATCTATAAGCTATATTCGTTGGATTGTAACCAAGGGTATCTCAAACTAATTTTTATTGTAGGGGATTCTTTAAGAATTCGAGTTCATTAGACTTGTATTAGAGACTTGTATAATTATTAGAGACTTCTACTTGGAGTCCTCTATTTGATAATAATTATTTTATTTTATTTTCAATTTTGGGTTCTGTTTAATGTGATCTTAATTGATAAAATAACATTTGTAAAAGGAATTATTGATTCTCCCCCCACCCTTCTTAATGTTTCCAACAGATAGACAAAACTGAACTATAATAGTATTGATTGAAAAATACATTTTTACGTACATGTACCAAATAATACCAAAAAATAAAGTGAGGCCATCCATAAAAAAACAGAGCTCATATAAATACATAAAAAATGGACATAATATTTAATTATTCTGCTACAATCTATCACAAGAAATAATAACTTCATAATAGGACTCTTGCCATAGTAAACCCAATAGAAAACACAGGAAAAATCAATTCATTAACAAGACACGTATATCAATGGTTTTCAATGACAATTGGTGGAGCACATGTTGGCTCCTCCACATATCTTACACATATGTGTCAACTGGATGTTTCTTCAATGAGTATATCATCAGCAACCCTTTGGAATTTTGATCGGTATATGATGTTAAAACTTTGAAATAGTGCAACACTTTTTTTTTCTTGTTGGTGGAGGTGTTTCAAATTTTGTTTTCTAACTTGGTAAATTCCAATCATTTGACTAGTTATAAATTCTGAATTGGTGTAAGTGGAAATGTCACTTGCACGATAATTCCTTGCTACTCTTAGCCCATTAACCAGGGCAATATAATAGGATTCATTATTTTTTGTTGTCCCTAGAATTTCTCTACTATTCTAATATACTTGGCTTAGTGTTTCATTATGAATCTCAAATCTATTTCGTTTATGGCCTGGGTTTTGATGGCACAAAACATGGATGATCAACAACTACTTTTGTACCATCTGTAAAATAGGAAAAAAATTAAATGAGAAAAACAATTTAATGAAATATAATGAGTATCTTGGTTCTAAAAAATGTTTGTTTAACTCCACAAAAAATTCACATAACCCCAAATATAATGAGAATCTTGGTTGTAAAAAATGTTTTTTTAACTCCAAAAAAATCTATATAGCCACCAATCTATATATATATACTAACTAAAGTCCCCACATAATATTTTGACCTGGTGTGAAAATAACATTGTATTTAACCCTCAATTGGATTAAGCAACTCACTGTAACGGTGGCAAAAACTCATTGTAATAGTGAATTGTTGTCACTGTAACAGTCAGTAATAGAGCCCCAAATGTAATGAGAATTTTGGTTGTAAAAAATTCATATAACCACAAATATAATGAGAATCTTGGTTGTAAAAAATATTTTTCAACTCCACAAAAAATTCATATAGCCACAAATATAATATAATCAAATCCATATTTAATATACATATTTTCTACTTCTAATTTTTTATATAATATATAGTTTGTTGAGATTGAAATATTTTAGTCAATAATCATTGGAATATTTTGTTAGGGTCCACATAGTACACATTAATTCAAATTATTGGAAGCTACTTGGTACATGTCAGATTTCTATTGAATCATCTTGCTCTAACGATATAGCCTTTCGATAGAGGGGAGGAGTTGTCCTAATTTGAATTAGTGGAATTTATGCTCAAGCATGAAACATTGAAAACAAATTGCAATTTGAAATCTTGAGAAAAAAGCATGGCTTCCAAGCATCAAAGACAATCTCAAGAAAATTTAGAATTTTAAACCCCACCTCAAGTTGACTCAGAAGTTGGGACCCTAGAGTGATTATAAACATATTTAAATATTGGATGAAATTTAAATAAAATTGAGAATGTACTAGATTAATGTTGGGATTTTATTTCCAGGATGTCGAGGTGGATTACAGTTGGTAGATTGTGTTACAAACAAGGATATATGACACATCAAACAAAGGAAGTGGAAAATGTGAATTTTTTGAGAAAGATGCTTCATATTTCAGACTAATTCAAAAGTTATGAAAAGTGTACATTTCATATCTGCCAATATGAAAAGGTGGATTGAAAGTTAGGTTGATACTATCACTTTAGCTATTTTCACCTATGCAACAATGGATTAAAAGTTAGGTTGCTTTCACACTTTAACTATTTTCGAGGAGTTATTGTAAATCATTGTAATTTTGTTTTGTTTTTGTTTTGATTAAGATGTAGTGTTTACTTCTATTTATTTTCCTAGGCACAATATTAAACATTTTTATAATTTTTATTTTAAGGGGTTTTATTTTTCTATGGATAGACACTTTTTTTAATATAGTGTTGATTTATTATAAGTGTTTTACTTGTCTATAGTATTATAGAAAAATTACTCCCAATTAATATTACATTCTTAGACAATTTTATTTGTTGACAATATTTTATGTTCCAGCAAGGTGTAGGGCCAATAACATTATTACTCTCAAGTCTTCCTTATCACTCTCAAGCTTTAAATTTTAGGAGACTTAGGTGTAGTTCATTGTTAGGTATGATTTTACATACTATAATTCAAGGGAAATTATCGCTAGTTTTTCATGATAAGTTCTTAATGTGTTGATTGTTATTAGGTGTTCATTTTTATAGGTTATTTTTCCTTTACCTTAGTATACACCTAAACTCAATTAAAACTTTTTCTTCACATAATATTATAAAATGCTATTGGAACTCTCCATTTAGGTGTGGTGGGAAAAAAATACCTTGTAATGTCCAGGTTAATAAATCAATGGGACATGGCCATCTTTTTCCAATCAAAGGTAGAAAACATAACATGTATTATAGTCAACTGCACCATTTTTTCTGCATAGACCACCATCTATATTTATCCCTGTTCCCTTTCAATTATGTGTTGCAAATATTTGTAGCACCAAAATTTACATCATAAATATCCACTTATTTATAGTGTTTCATATTACTCTCATAAACCTTAATCTTGTCTGACATGTAATTATTGTAAACCCTTTGTTGAATTAAGGCCATTAGATTTTGTTTACAAATAAAAAGAATTAAATAGTTTGGTTTGCAAGTAAGGATAGTGTTGCCCACGTGGTGTAGAGCAGTCGGTGATGGGGTGTACTTTTAAGGCACTCCATCTGCGAGGTCAGCGGTTCGAAACCTATGGGTGGGATGTGAGGAGAAAAAATGGAAAGATTAGGATTAGTCTAAACTACCAAAAAAAAAAAAAAGGTAAGGATAGTGTTTTTGTGGTTTTAGAAAAGCAAGATACACATAATATTGGTTATATATTTCTTTAACAATATCTTCCATTATGCTTCATTTTGGAAAAATAAATTGCATTGTGGTCTAAAGCCCATTATTGTTTCTATCATAGCCAAAATATTACTAGTATTTCAATAGTCACTTGAAATTTTTTATAAATTAGGTTCTATGAATTTAGTTGTGGCTATAGATTTTCATACCTACAACTTGAGATAACATTATGCTAATTTGGAATTGTAGCAACACATTAGAAATATTGCTCCTTTGTACTATTGTTGTCACTACACTTTGCATAGTCATTCATATATATATATATATATACTAACTAACTAAAATCCCCACATAATTGATTCACCTAGTGAGAAATCAATTGGATTAAGCAAATGCATGTTATAGTGGTGGAAGCTCACTGTAATAGTGGCGGAAACTCCCTGTTACAGTGGTGACAATTCACTCTAACAGTGAATTCTTGCCACTGTAAAAATGAGTAATAGAACCAAAAATATAATGAACATATTGGTTGTAAAAAATTCATATAGCCATAAATATAATGAGCATATTGGTTGTAAAAAATGTTTTTTTAACTCCACAAAAAATTCATATACCCAAAAATATAATGATCATCTTGGTTGTAAGAAATGTTTTTTTAACTCCAAAAAATATTAGTGTAACCACAAATATAATTTATTGAACTAGTGTGAAAATATCATTTTCTAACCATCTTTGATATTCTCCAGTAAAAGGGCCCATTAGAGGATAGTATAATTTCAAGTAGCCAAGATGGAGAAAAAGAATAAACCAAAATTCATGGAAGCCCATCATTCATGAAGCCCACCAAAAAATTACAAACACCAGTGAGAAACAAGTTACCGTAAGGGTAACCAGTGAGTTGCAGCAATGGCGACCCAGATAAGTGTCATAACGGAAACTCACTGGTCACCGTTATGGAAACTCGATGTCGTGGAAACTCTCTTGCTACTATTGTGGCAAGTCCCGGGAACAACATCCCAGAGAAAAAGTAATGCCTAATTCGAATGCTACGCAAGCAGATTTGGGGACTTTAGTTAGTATATATTGCGGGATCAGGGAATTATCTTAGTTAATATATACTTATCAAACGGATACGAAAAATAATAATGAGTTGCCTTTTCCCGAATTTTGTAAAATAAGAGTGAATTTTCCTTTTCAAACACTCCAGATAGAAAGGTAGGCAGCTCATGTATAGCTAGACGTCGACAGAAAGCACAGAGAGCTCTTGTTTCAATTTTGTAAATATTTTGCTTCCTCTTTACATGGAGAGCTCTTGTTTCCTCTTTACACGGAGATATCTCGTCTCCTCTTTGCATGGAGAGCTCTTGTTTCAATTTAGTTACTCCTCAACAAAGAATTTGTATTGAAAAGTTCATGTTTCCTCTTTCCACGAAGATCTCCTATTTCAATTTTTTTACTCCTTGATAGCGCAGTTGTATTGAAAAGCTTGTGTTTCCTCTTTACACAGAGAACTCATATTTCAATTCTATTACTCCTAGAAAGAACACCTCACTCAACAGAATGAAATTCAAATGGGAAGGAGAGGAGGTTTCAATGGTAAAAGGCTAGCGTATTGTCCCTTTTCTTACCTACCATGTGTGGTAGACTGGATGACAGATATGCAACATTTAATCCTATTAATTAAAATTCATATTTCTAATTCAATTTTAAAATTGGAGCCCTTCAATCTCTTCATGAAGAGTGACGTATTACTTCGGCTTTCCTCTGGTTGAGTGAGTCAGGTGAGTCGCTTATGTCTGGATATGTGAGTTGGCCTACAAATATAGAGCATCAAAACAAAGGTTAAATTCTATGAGCATCGAAATGGAGGTTAACTGCACGGGGGAGCTTTACGACGATCAAGGTAACGGAAGTTAACATCATGTAGCTCTGTTTCGTTAACATTGGGGAGGGAGGGGACCCACTCACCAAAAGGGCTTTGCCAGCGGTGAGGGGGCATGAAACCTAAATGGTGTTTCATCAACCCGTTAGCCCACTCCATTTATATTAAAGTTTATTTATCTCATAAAATAGGGATGAGAATAAGGTATTTGATGCAGGAGCATCGATCCCACCCTAACAAATTTCCATTCTAAATGCTTCCATAATGACATTAAGGTAGTCATAGATAGAGGACATGATTTCCTCGGTTTATTATAATTTTAATTAATTTTGAGGCCTCTAGAAGGTCCAACGTTGCAATATTCTTCTCTTAGAAATCAATGTTTGTTTCGTTTCTTTATATGGGCAGCTTGCAATGTCAAGAAGGTGGTCGTCCAATGTAATCCAGAAATTTTGACTTCAGCCATAAGGCCATAGATGTAATCAATTTAATTATAATAGAAGTGGTTGTGTTTTATTTTAATATGTGGCATTCATATTTTTACTATGCAATCATGTTTAAATTTTTTTGTGTGTCTTGTCCTAGCCTCAAGAGTATATAGGAATTTGAAATTCCTGCAGCCGTTGCTTAGATGGGAGCATCCAAGTGGGCACTAGCATGAGCCAAAAGCAGTGGAATGAAATAGGGTTAGAAGAGAAAATAGTCGGTACATATTGTATGGTTGAGCCAATACACATAGAATTCCAATACGCGATGACCAACCCGACCTTTAACTTGGGAGGAGCCTAGTCGACTGGTCGGGCCCTACATTAAATTAGATTTTTTGCGAAAAAAAACAAAAAGTATGACTCCGAAAAAAATGAAGAATCCCACCTATGACATCAGGATAAGCATGAGATCTGTTCAAAGGAATATTGCAGTTTGAAATTTAATTTGTGGAAGTTAGTCGCTTCATTAATTGTTGCAAAACTCAAATATTACATGAGCCACAATCCATAGGCTCCAGTATTGTAGCCACAAGGGTTCAAAATGAAGTACCCTGGATTATGTAGTCATCAAGTGGTATCAGGGCACATGAAAGAGGAAGGAAACATGTTTGAGGGGAATTCCACAGTTGTGATTGTGGTTAGTATTGTCAAAATAAGTGAGCAAGTGTGCAACGTCCAAGTGAGAAAAGAAAGCTCAAGAAGGTACTAGAGGAGATGAACTGATATTCCAAAATTCTGAGCTAGAGGAGGAGATTTGCTAAGGTGATAGTGAAGGCATGGTTGCAACTCAACCAGAGATACATCTATGAAAGAAGACCGAGTTTGCAGAGGACGAGATGCAGTAATGATAGCACATGTTTAGGAGATCGTGGAAATTTTCAATTGTGGGAGTTTGATGCAAGAGAATCGACTCAACCCCAACCAAATTCAATTTTGAATGCTTCTAGAAGAAGGGCATCTTGGCAGCCAGAGATAGAGGACATGATTTCCTCGTTTTATTTTAATTTTAATTAATTTTGACACCCTTAGAAGGCTGAATGTGGTAATATTCCTCTCTCCATAGTTAGGGTTTGTTTCATTTCTTTATAAGGGAAACATACAATGTTAGGAAGGTGGCCAGTCAATGTAATATGAGGCCAAAAAAGGCCAAGAAATTTTGACTTAGGACATGAGGCCATAATTATAATCAGTTTAATTTTAATAGAAGTTTTTTATTTTATTTTTAAATTTGTGTCATTTATATTTTTATTATGAAAGCATGTGTGAATTGTTGAGTGTTTCCTGGCTTGGCCTAAAGAGTTAATAGGAATTTGAGGTAGTTGTAGCTATTTCCTATAGAGGAGCATCCAAGAAGCCACTGGCACAAGCCAAAAGAGGCGGATTGAAATAGGGTTAGAAAAGAAGAGAGTCGGGACCTCTTGTATGGTCAGGCAACTATGTAGAGAATTCCAGTACATGATGACTAGCTAGACCTCTGACTCATGGGGACCTAGTAGGCTCATCGAGACCTGCATTAATCAAGATTATCGTATAAAAAAATAGAAAGGATAATATTGACCATAACAAACACTCCCGAATTGTTACGTGAGGATGGGGATGAACTCAGAAAGAGGAATTTCACAGTATGTCATTCAATTTGGTGAAGTGTGACAATTAATTGTTGAAAAAAATAGACATTATGGGGGCCATAACCCATAGGCTCTAGGATAGGAGCCACTAGGGGTCGAAATGAAGTACCCCAGTATTCAGTAGTCATCATGTGGCATCTAAGCATAGGAATGAGGAAGGATTATTGTTGGGGGTCAATTCCACAGCTGCAATTGTGGTTATAATTTTCAAAATAAGTATGCAAGTGTGCAATGGCCAAGTGAGCAAAGGAAGCTCAAGAAGGTTCTGAAGGAGGTGAACTAAGATGAAAAAATTCTAAGCCAGAGGAGGAGAGCTGGTGAGGTGTCAGTGAAGGCATGGTTGCATCTCACTAAGATATACATGTGCAAAAGAAGACAGAGGTTTCATAGGACAAGATGCAGTAATGGCAATGCATGATCAGAATATCATGGAAATTTTCAAGCATGGGAGTTTAATGTAGGAGAATTGACCTCACACCTAAAAAATTTGATTCCATATGCTTCCATAAGAAGGGAGTCATGGCAAACAGAGATAGAGTACACTATTTCCTTTCGTTTTATTGTAATTTTAATTCATTTTGAGACCTCTAGAAGGCCCAAAATGGAAATATTTCTCTCTCGACAGTTAGGGTTTGTTTCGTTTATTTATATGGGAATCCTAAAATGTCAGGAAGACAGCTAATAAATGTAATATCAGGCTAAAAGGGCCAGGAAATTTTGACTCAGGCCATGAGGCCATAGTTGTAACCAGTTTAATTCAAATAGAAGTTGCTGTGTTTTATTATAATCTGTGTAGTTTATAATTTTATTATGCAAGCATGTTTAAATTTTTGTGTGCATCTTGTCATGGCCTCAAAGAGTAAATAATAATTTGAAGCAGTTATAGTCACTACTTAGAGGGGAGCATCCAAGAGGGCATCAGCACGATCCAAAAGTGGGGGATTGAAATAGGGACAGAAAGGAAAATAGTTGGGACTTCCTATATGGTGAGGCCACTATGAAGATAACATCAGTACGCGAAAACCAACTCGACGTATGACTTGGGCAGGGCCCATTTGGCTAGTTGTGCCCTGCATTAATCAAGGTTCTTCATGGAACAAAATTTAAATTCCAAACCCAACCATAATAAATGCTCCCAACCTATGAGTTCAGGATGGGTGTGAGCTTGGGCCAAAGGAATTTCACAGTTCAACATTCCATTTTGGGATGTGCAACACTTCATTGTTGCAAAAATCAAATATTATGTTGGCCATAACCCATACGATCCCAGATTGGAGCCACTAGGGGTCAAAATTAAGTACCCTAGGATTTGATATTCATAAAGTGGTATCATAGCACAAGAAAGAGGAAGGATTCTTGCTAGAGGGAAATTCCACAACTATGGTCATGGGTAGAAATATCGAAATAAGTGGGTAAGTGTGCAATGTCCAAGCAAGCAAAGGAAGCTCAAGAAGGTATTGTACGAGGGAAAATGAGATGCCAAAATTCCGAGCTACAGGAGGAGATTCGATGAGGTATCCTTGAAGGTGTGGTTACAACTCACTCAGAGATACATGTGCAAAATAAGACCGATGTTGCAGAGGACAATATGCAATAATGACAGCACATGATCAAGAGATCATGGAAATTTTCAAGCATGAGAGTTTGATGCAGGAGCATCAACCCCACCCCAACCAAATTTTATTTCAGATTCGTAATGAAGAATGGTGTCGTGGAAATTAGATATAGAGGACACAATTTTCTCATTTTATATTAATTTTAATTAATTTTGAGGCGTCTAGAAGGTCGATGTTGCAAGGTTCCTCTCTCGACATATAGGATCTATTTCATTTTAATATATGGGCAACCTACAATGTCGGGAAGGCGTCCAGTCAATCTAATATTAGGCCAGAAAGGACCAGGTAATTTTAACTCGGGAAATGAGGCCATATATGTAATCAATTTAATTCGAATCTAATTTTTTGTGTTTTATTTTAATCTCCATTTTTTATAGTTTTAATACGCAAGCATGTTTAAATTGTTGTGTGCGTCTTTTCCTAACCTCAAGAGTTAATAGGAAATTCAAGCAGTGGCAACCACTTCTTATAGGGTAGCATCCAAGACGGCACTACATGATCCAGAAGTAGTGGATTGAAATAGGGTCGGAAAATAAAAGAGTCAGAACCTCTTGTATGGTCAAGCCACTACAAAGATAACACCAATACGCAACAACCAACCTAAACTTTGACTCAAGTGGGGCCAGCTGGCTGGTCATGATCTGAATGAATCGAGATCCATCATGGAACAAAACGAAAAGGCCAAACCTGACCACAATGAAGAATCCTGACGTGTGACCTAAGGATAGGTATGATCTTGGGCCAGAGGAATTTCACAGTTCATCATTCAATTTGGGTATGTTCGGTGCTTCGTTTTTGTGAAAATAGAGATTACATGGGCAATAACCCACAGGCTCCCGAGTTGGAGCCACCAGGGGTAAAAATGAAGTGCCCAAGGATTTGGTGGTCATTAAGTGGTATCATATCACAGGAAAGAGGAAGGCAGCAAAAAATTTAGGGGCTAATATTTGTAGATGAACTAATTTTCTATGCTTTTTCCAAAAAAAAAAATTCCAATTCCCATTTTTTCCTAAAAATGATTCGCCCAAATTTTATAAGAAAAACTTATTTTACTGTAAAGATTGCCAAAATTTTATAGATACTATATAAAATCATTAGAAGTTTGAATAGTTTTACTAAAATATCACCAAGCATTTTATATTTTTCATATTATGGATTAGTAAGATTTGCCAAGGTTTCCAATATTTAAGATAAATTTCCATCCTTAAAATTTTTCCTAGAGGAAGGATTCCTGTTGGAGGGAAATTCCGCAACTATGGTTGTGGGTAGAATTGTCGAAAGAAGTGAGTAAGTGTGCAAAATCTAAGAAAGAAAAGGAAGCTCAAGAAGGTTATGGAGGAGGTGAATAGAGATGCAAAAATTCTGAGCCAGAGGAGGAGAGTCGGTGACGTGTCAGTGAAGGCATGATTGCAACTCACTCAAAGATACATGTGAAAAAGAAGACCGAGGTTGTGGAGGATGAGATGCAGTAATGACAGTGCATGATGTGAAGATCATGTAAATTTTCAAGCGTGGGAGTGTGATGTAGGAGCATCAACCCCACCCCAACCAAATTCATTTCTAAATGCTTCTAGAAGAAGGACGTCGTGGTGGACAAAGATAAAGGACACAATTTCCTTGTTTTCTTGTAATATTAATTAATTTTGAGGCCTATAGAAGGCCCAACGTGGCAATATTCCTCTCTCGGAAATTAGGGTCTATTTCATTTCTATATATGGGTATCCTACAATGTCGGGAAGACATCTAATTAATCTAATATGAGGCCAGAAAGGACCAGGTAATTTTAACTTAGGAAATGAGGCCATAGATGTAGTAAATTTAATTCGAATATAGCTTTTTGTGTTTTATTTTAATCTATGTTGTTTATATTTTTATTATGCAAGCATGTTTAAATTGTTGTGTGCATTTTGTCCTAGCCTCAAGAGTTAATAGGAAATTTAAGAATTGGCAACTGCTTATTATAGGGTAGCATCCCAGCCGACACTACATGATCTAGAAGTAGTGGTTTGAAATAGGGATGGAAAATAAAAGAGTCGGGACCTCTTGTATGGTCAAGCAAATAAACAGAGAACGCCAATACGCAATGACCATCTCAACCTTCAACTCAAGTGGGGCCCAATCGGCTAGTCATGCTCTGAATTAATCAAGATCCATCACGAAAGAAAAAGAGAAAGCCACACCTGACCAAAAAGAAGACTCATGACCTATGACATAAGGATAGGTGTGATCTTGGGCCAGAGGCATTTTAGATTTCATCATTCAATTTGGGTGTTTTTGGCACTTCATTTTTGCAAAAAAAGGGATTACATGGGCCATAACCCACAGGCTCCCGGGTTGGATCCACCAGGGGTCAAAATGAAGTGCCCAAGGATTTGGTAGTCATCAATTGGTATCATATCATAGGAAAGAGAAAGGAAAGGAAAAATTTAGGGGCTTATATTTGCAGATGAACTAATTTTCCATGCTTTTTCCAAGAAAAACATTCGCAAATTCCCATTTTTTCCTAAAAATGATTCGCCCAAATTTTATAAGAAAAAATTATTTTACCTTAAAAAATGCCAAAATTTTATAGATACTGTATAAAATAAATAGAAGTTTGAATATTTTTACTAAAATATCACCAAGCATTTTATAGTTTTCATATTATGGATTAGTAAGATTTGCCAAGGTTTCTAATATATAAGATAAATTTCCATCCTTAAAATTTTTCCTAGAGGAAGGATTCCTGTTGGAGGGAAATTCCACAACTATGGTTGTGGGTAGAATTTTTGAAAGAAGTGTGTAAGTTTGCAACAGCTAAGTGAGAAAAGGAAGCTCAAGAAGATTCTGAAGGAGGTGAACAAAGATGCCAAAATTCTGAGCTAGAGGAGGAGAGTCGGTGAGGTGTCAGAGAAGGCATGATTGCAGCTCACTCAAAGATACATGTACAAAAGAAGACTGAGGTTGTAGAGGATGAGATGCAGTAATGACAGCACATGATCCAAAGATCATTTAAATTTTCAAACGTGGGAGTTTGATGCAAAAGCATCAACCCCACCCCAACCAAATTCATTTCTAGATGCTTCCAGAAGAAGGACATTGTGGGAGAAAATGATAAACAACACAATTTCCTCGTTTTATTGTAATTTTAATTAATTTTGAGGCCTATAGAAGGCCCAGCGTGGCAATATTCCTGTCTCAGCAGTTAGGGTCTATTTTTTTTCTTTATATGGGCATCTTACAATGTCGGGAAGGCATCGAGTCAATGTAATATCAGGCTAAAAGGGTCAAGCAATTTTGACTCAGACCATGAGACCATACATGTAATCAGTCTAATTCGAATAAAAGTTGTTGTGTTTTATTTTAATTTGTGTTTTTTATAGTTTTATTATGCAAGCATGTCTAAATTGTAGTGTGCATCTTGTCCTAGCCTCAAGAGTTAATAGGAAATTCAAGCAGTGACAATCGCTTCTTATAAGGTAGCATCCAAGCTGGAAATACACGATCCAGAAGTAGTGGATTGAAATAGGGTTAGAAAATAAATGAGTCAGGACCTCTTGTATGGTCAAGCCACTACACAAAGAAAGCCAATAGGCAACGACCAGCCTGAACTTCGACTCAAGTGGGGTGCAACCAGCTCGTCGTGCTCTGAATTAATCGAGATCCATCACAGAACAAAACGAAAAGGCCAAACTCAACCACAACGAAGACTCGTGACCTGTGACATAAGGATAGGCGTGATCTTGGACCAGAGGAATTTTTAATTTCATCTTTCAATTTGGGTATGTGTGGCACTTCATTTTTGTAAAAATAGAGATTACATGGGCCATAATCCACAGGCTCTCGAGTTAGAGCCACTAGGGGTCGAAATGAAGTGCCCAAGGATTTGGTAGTCATCAAGTGTTATCATATCGTAGGAAAGAGGAAGGAAAGGAATAATTTAGGGGCTAATATTTGTAGATGAACTAATTTTATATGCTTTTTCCAAAAAAGAGATTTTCCAATTCCCATTTTTTCCTAAAATTATTTGCCCAAAATTTATAATAAAAAATTATTTTACCTTAAAAATTGCCAAAATTTTAAAGATACTATATAAAATCATTAGAAGTTTAAATATTTCTACTAAAATATCACCAATAATTTTATAGTTTTCATATTATGGATTAGTAAGATTTCCCAAGGTTTATAATATTTAAGATAAATTTCCATCCTTAAAATTTTTCCTAGAGGAAGGATTCTTGTTGGAGGGAAATTCCACAACTATGGTGGTTGGTATAATTTTCGAAAGAAGTGGGTAAGTGTGCAACAAATAAGCGATGAAAGGAAGCCCAAGAAGGTTCTGGAGGAGGTGAACAGAGATGCCAAAATTCTAAGCCAGAGGAGGGGAATCGGTGAGATGTCAGTGAAAGAGTGATTGCAACTCACTCAAAGATACATGTGAGAAAGAAGACCAAGGTTGCAGAGGACGAGATGCAGTAATGACAGCGCATGATCTGAATATCATGTAAATTTTCAAGCGTGGGAGTTTGATGTAGGAGCATCGACCCCACCCCAACCAAATCCACTTCTAGATGCTTCTAGAAAAAGGACGTCGTGGGAGACAAAGATAAAGGACACAATTTCCTCGTTTTATGGTAATTCTAATTAATTTTGAGGCCTATAGAAGAGCCAACGTGGAAATATTCCTCTCTCGGCAGTTAGGGTCTATTTTGTTTCTTTATATGGGCAACTTGATATGTCACGAAGGCATCCAGTCAATGTAATTTCATGCCAAAAGGGCCAAGCAATATGTACTCAGACCATGAGAACATACATGTAATCAGTTTAATTCGAATAGAAGTTATTTTGTTCTATTTTAATGTGTGTCATTTATATTTTTATTATGGAAACATGTTTAAATTGTTGTGTGCACCTTGTCCTGGCCTCAAGAGTTAATAGGAAATTCAAGCAGTGGCAACCGCTTCTTGTAGGGTAGCATCCAAGTCAACACTACATGATCCAAAAGTAGTGGATTTAAATAAATTCGGAAAATAAAAGAGTTGGGACCTCCTGTATGGTCAAGTCACAACAAAGATAACTCCAATACGCAACAACCAGCCCGACCTTCGACTAAAGTGGGGCCCAGCTGGTTGGTCGTGCTCTGAATTAATAGAGATCCATCAAGGAACAAAATGAAAAGGTTGAACCCAACCACAATGAAGACTCATCACCTGTGACATAAGGATAGGCGTGATCTTGGGCAAAAGGCATTTCACAGTCCATAATTCAATTTGGGTATGTGTGGTGCTTCATTTTTGCAAAAACAGAGATTACATGGGCCATAACCCACAGGCTCCTGGGTTGGAGCCACCAAGGGTCGAAATGAAGTGCCCAACGGTTTGGTAGTCATCAAGTGGTATCATATCGTAGGAAAGAGGAAGGAAAGGAAAAATTTAGGGGCTAATATTTTCATATGAACTAATTTTCCATGCTTTTTCAAAAAAAATATTTGCCAATACTCATTTTTTCCTAAAAATGATTCACCCAAATTTTATAAGGAAAAATTATTTTACCTTAAAAATCGCTAAAATTTTATAGATACTATATAAAATCATTAGAAGTTTGAATAGTTTTACTAAAATATCACCAAGAATTTTATATTTTTCATGTTATGGATTAGTAAGATTTTCCAAGGTTTCTAATATTTAAGATAAATTTCCATCCTTAAAGTAATTCCTAGAGGAAGGATTCCTTTTGGAGGGAAATTCCACAACTATGGTTGTTGGTAGAATTGTCGAAAGAAGTGTGTAAGTGTGAAATAGCTAAGCGAGAAAAGGAAGATCAATAAGGTTCTGGAGGAGGTGAATAGAGATGCCAAAATTCTGAGCCAGAGGAGGAGGGTCGGTGAGGTGTCAGTGAAGGCGTGATTCCAGCTCACTCAAAGATACATGTGCAAATGAAGAACGAGGTTGTAGAGGACGAGATGCAGTAATGACAACACTTGATCCAAATATCATGTAAATTTTCAAGCATGGGAGTTTGATGCAGGAGCATCGACCCCAACCCAACCAAATTCATTTCTAGATGCTTTGAGAAGAAGTACGTCGTGGGAGACAAAGATAAAGGACACAATTTCCATGTTTTATTGTAATTTTAATTAATTTTGAGGCCTATAGAAGGCCCAAACAGGAAATATTTCTCTCTTGGCAGTTAGGATCTATTTGGTTTCTATATTTGGGCAGCCTACAATGTTGAGAAGGCGTCCAGTCAATCTAATATCAGGCCATAAAGGACCAAGTAATTTTAACTCAGGAAATGAGGCCATAGATATAATCAATTTAATTTGAATACAATTTTTTGTGTTTTATTTTAATCTATGTTGTTTATATTTTTATAATGCAAATAATTTTTGGATTATTATGTGCGTCTTGTCCTGGCCTCAAGAGTTAATATGAAATTCAAGCAGCGGAAACCACTTCTTATAGGGTAGCATCCAAGCTGACACCACATGATCCAGAAGTAGTGGATTGAAATAGGGTTGGAAAATAAAACAGTCGAGACCTCTTTTATGGTCGAGCCACTACATAGAGAATGCCAATACGCAATGACTAGCTCAACCTTCGACTCAAGTGGGGGGCCCAGTGGATTGGTCATGCTCTAAATTAATCGAGATCCATCACAAAACAAAATGAAAAGGTCGAACCCGATCACAACGAAGACTCCTGACTTGTGACATAAAAATTGGGCGTGATCTTGGGCCAGATGAATTTCGTAGTTCATCATTCAATTTGGGTATGTGTGGAACTTCATTTTTTCAAAAGCAGAGATTACATGGGGCATAACCCACAGGCTCCTAGGTTGGAGCCACCATGGGTCAAAATGATGTTCCAAAGGATTTGTTAGTCATCAAGTGGTATCATATCACAGGAAAGAGGAAGGCAAGGAAAGATTTAGGGGCTAATATTTTCAGATGATCTAATTTTCCATGCTTTTTTCCAAAAAAAAGATTCGCCAATTCCCATTTTTTCCTAAAAATGGTTCGCCCAAATTTTATAAGAAAACATATTTTTACCTTAAAAATTGCCAAAATTTTATAGATACTATATACAATCATTAGAATTTTGAATATTTTTAGTAAAATATCACCAAAAATTTTATATTTTTCATATTATGGATTAGTAATATTTTCCAAATTTTATAATATTTAAGATTAATTTCCATCCTTAAAATTTTTCCTAGAGGAAGGATTTCTATTGGAGAGAAATTCCAAAACTATGGTTTTGGGTAGAATTGTCGAAAGAAGTGGGTAAGTGTGCAACAACTAAGCGAGCAAAGGAATCTCAAGAAGGTTCTAGAGGAGGTGAAAAAATATGCCAAAATTCATAGGAAAGAGGAAGGAAAGGAAAAATTTAGGGGCTAATATTTGCAGATGAAGTAATTTTACATGCTTTTTCCAAAAAAAATGATTTGACAATTTCCTTTTTTTCCTAAATATGATTTGCCCAAATTTTATAAGAAAAAAATATTTTACCTAAAAAATCGCCATATTTTTATAGATACTATATAAAATCATTTGAAGTTTGAATAGTTTTACCAAGAATTTTATAGTTTTCATATTATGGATTAGTAATATTTTCTAAGGTTTCTAATATTTAAGATAAATTTCCATCCTTAATTTTTTTCTTAGAGGAAGGATTCCTGTTGGACAAAATTTCCACAACTAAGGTTGTGGGTAGAATTGTCGAAAGAAGTGGGTAAGTGTGCAACAACTAAGCGATCAAAGGAAGCTCAAGAAGGTTATAAAGGAGGTGAACAGAGATGCCAAAATTCTGAGCTAGAGGAGAGTCAGTGAGGTGTCAATGAAGGCGTGGTTGCAACTCACTCAAAGATACACGTGCAAAAGAAGACCGAGGTTGTAGAGGACGAGATATGGTAATGACAGCACATGATCTAAAGATCATGTCAATTTTCAACCGTGGGAGTTTGATGCAGGAGCATGGGCCCCACCCCAACCAAATTCATTTCTCGATGCTTCTAGAAGAAGGACGTCATGGGAGCCAAATATAAAGAACATAATTTCCTCATTTTATTGTAATTTTAATTAATTTTGAGGCCTATAGAAGAGACAATGTGGAAATATTCCTCTCTCGATAGTTAGGGTATATTTCGTTTCTTTATATGGGCAGCTTGCAATGTTATCAAGGCATCTAGTCAATGTAATATTAGGCCAAAGGGGTCAAGCAATTTTGACTCAGACCATGAGACCATACATGTAATCCATTTAATTCGAATATACGCTTTTGTGTTTTATTTTAATGTGTGTCATTTATATTTTTATGATGCAGGCATGTTTAAATTGGTGTGTGTCTTGTCTTGGCCTCAAGAGTTAATAGGAAATTGAAGCAGCGACAACCACTTCTTGTAGGGTAGCATCCAAGCCGACACTACACGATCCAGAAGTAGTGGATTAAAATAGGGTGAGAAAATGAAAGAGTTGGGACCTCTTGTATGGTCAAGCTACTACACAGATCACGCCAATATGCAATGACCAACCCGACCTTCGACTAAAGTGGGGCCCAACTGGCTGGTCATGCTTTGAATTAGTAAATATCCATCACGGAACAAAATGAAAAGGCCAAACCCAAACAAAACAAAGACTTATGACCTATGACATAAATATAGGCGTGATCTTGGCCAGCGGCATTTCACAGTTCATCATTCAATTTGGGTATGGGTGGCACTTCATTTTTGAAAAGACAGAGATTACGTGGGCCATAACCCACAGGCTCCCGAGTTGGAGCCACCATGGGTCGAAATGAAGTACCAAAGGATTTGGTAGTCATCAAGTGGTATCATATCGCAGGAATGAGGAAGGCAAAGAAAAATTTAGTGGCTAATATTTGCATATGAACTAGTTTTCCATGCTTTTTCCAAAAAAAAGATTCGTCAATTCCCACTTTTTCCTAAAAATGATTCACCAAAATTTTATAAGAAAAAATTATTTTACCTAAAAAATCGCCAAAATTTTATAGATACTATATAAAATCATTAGAATTTTGAATATTTTTACTAAAATATTGCCAAACATTTTATAGTTTTCATAATATGGATTAGTAAGATTTGCAAAGGTTTCTAATATTTAAGATAAATTTCCATCCTTCAAATTTTTCCTAGAGGAGGAGGTGAACAAACATGCCAAAATTTTCATCTAGAGGAGGAGAGTCAGTGAGGTGTCAGTGAAGGCATGATTACAACTCACTCAAAGATACATGTGCAAAAGAAGACCGGGGTTGTAGAGTACGAGATTCAGTAATGACAGCACATGATCTGAATATCATGTAAATTTTCAAGTGTGGGATTTTGATGCAGGAGCATTGACCCCACCCCAACCAAATTCATTTCCAGATGCTTCCAGAAGAAGGACGTCATGGGATCCAACGATAAAGGGCACAACTTCCTCGTTTTGTTGTAATTTTAATTAATTTTGAGGCCTATAGAAGGCCCAACGTGGAAATATTCCTCTCTCGGTAGTTAGGGTCTATTTTGTTGCTTTATATGGGCAACTTGCAATGTCAGGAAGGCATCCAGTCAATGTAATATTAGGCCAAAAGGGTCAATCATTTTTGACTCAGACCATGAGACCTGTTGGCAAAAAACGAGGTCTCAGGGGGAGACCTAGGTTCAGAAAAGCAGCTAACAAGGGTTACCGCAATAGTCTAGCACAATGTCGGCATTTTCACCTTGCTCTAAAGAACAGAGTGTCTCACCCGAGGCATGTCGTGACCTTACTAAGGCTGGGGTTGGGTCGGATATCGATCAAACATGGCAGATACGCAAACCATCTATAACTTAAGTACTTCGATTAAGTGTAAAATACCAAGAAAATAAAAGTACTCATGAACTTGAACATAATGATAAAAAAAATTCAAAATAGCCATGTAACCCACTAAACCGTAACTCAAGACAAAACCCAGAACAAAAGCCTTATATTAGAAAGTAATGCATTAATAGTAAAATACTATTACAACACTCCTCAGAGCGTGCATGGCAGAACTAAATACAATCGCATTACAAGATACATAACAGAACAGAACGATGAGAGAGAGAGAACAAAACAACATGAACAGAGCTCTCCTAAGGCTCCTGCTCTCTAATCCCTACTGGTCCAACCTCCTCTTTCCAATGATAGGAAGCCTATTTTTCCCATCACCATCATGACTGACAGTTCTCCCTTCCACTAAGTTGTTTGTTGCTTTCCCTGATTGTTGGGAGTCCCACTGATTGTCTTCTGCCGCTTTCCTTTTCCATTTGTACCTTCTTCCGCAACAGCCACACCACCTTCCCTTCACCTCTTCACAACCCTGACAACTCTCTATCTACCATGGCTACGCTTCGCCACCTATTCTACGCAACAAAAAACTGTTTAATTTCAAAACAAGGGCCCCAACAGGCCCCGACCACATCCTATTGACTCGTCTCGAGTCAATTTTTTCCTGCCGCCTCAGTTTCCATTGGCCTGCTTGACTCCGTGGCCCGTTCTGTCTATCCCTTTTCTTCTGTGTGCCCAAACAAGGCCCCCAACTCTGGAACCTTTGTTAGTGTGGAAGCTTTCAGCTCTCAGAAGCTGTCGATGGCTTGCTACCATCCTTGCATAAGCAGGTCCATTTCTATTATGATTTGGGTGACCTCCTCTTCTCCCATGATGATCGGTAGCTTGTTGAAGATGTTTGAGATCTGGACATTGGACTTAGTGGCTATTTGTCGTATTTCTTGGGCCGTGGTATTCACCGGTTTCCTAAGCTCTCATAGGGATTTCTTGGTTGTGGCTGAATTTTCTTCAATCTATTGTATCTGGACTTCAAGCTCCTCCACTTGAGCATACAATTGGTCGAGTCTGTCTGGGTCTACGGCTCCCTGAATCTATTTGCATAGTTGTTGTACTGGCTGTGAATTCAAAGCGAGAGAGGTGGAAAATTTTTGTAGACCCTTCAGTAGGTCATATGCCTCCTTGACTGCAGTACTCAGGATTTCCTGCATCCTGACGATCTGGGTCTGTCACTCTGCGATCTTCTCTGCGTAAATGACGGCCAGGTCTGGCAGCGCAGGCCTAGCCTCCAATGCGGCCCTCAGCTCCTTGTTTTCTCTGTTGAGATTCAAACAGGCCACGCAGATGTGAATGGACCCTCCAGCTACGTCGTCCTCTGCTAGGTCTCTTGGTATCTGATTGTTGTGGGCTGTCACCGTGGGCCAGAGTTCCTGGAATACCTTGGTCACCATGTCCATTTGTTCCTAGAGTTGGGTTTTTTCGGTTCTCTGTTTTTCGTGCTCTTCAGTAAGTGTGATAATATGTACTTGTTGCTACTCAAACCTCTGTTGAAGTTTTGTGTGAAGCCCCTCTTCCTGCTACGCTACCTTCTAAATGAAATTATACAGTTGGGCCATTCCCCAGGTCTGCACACTTTTGGCTCCAAAGATATCTTGATTCGGTTGTCGTTCTTGGAGCAGCTGACCACTGGAAATGGATCCTGCTGAGTGCCCTTGTGGTGACTGTGGTTGAGTTGGTTGTGGCATTGCACCACTAGGGTTATCCATGCTTATATTGGGTTGGATTCACTGAGGTATCAACCTTGCCTGCTGGAATGGATTCGGCTCTTCTTCTTGACTTGCTACATCTTCAGCAAAAGATCTGCCTTGCCTTAAAAGTTTCCGAAAAGAACCTAGTCCAACCAGGGTTTGGTTAACCTCGGGTATCGTTGCTGCACCCGCGTTAACCTCAGTCTCAACATCTTCGTTTGTTTTAGTTTGTACCTTGACTGGGTCAGATATGGTGGCTGATGTGGAGGGTGTGCGAGATGGGTGATCTTTGGAAGTGAATGAGGTGGTGAATGGGGGTTGGTGAGTGCGAGGAGGTGATATACGGACATTGAGAAAAGAATATGGGTTTATGGGAGGTAACTCCTGAGTCGTCTGGGGTTCTGTTACGGGCTCTTCTCTGACTGGGACCCCTGTGTTCATATGTTGCGTTTGATCTTCCCCTGTCAGATCAATGACTTGGTTGAACATTTTGAATCTCGCCTTCTTAGCCTTGCTGGTGGCTACAGTTGGCTTTGAGGCTTTAATTTTACTAACTAGAGTTGTGGTGGTTACTGGTGGTGAGGTAAATAAGTCCAATGGTAAGGTGGTAACTAGGGGGACTGGAATGGAAGAGGATGCAACATTTGCTGCCTAAAATTCTGTAAATGTAGGAAACATAGGAGAATCATGAGTTAAAGTGTGGACCACTCAATTAAAGCTCTATACCTTGGTATTTAGCTGCTCAATGATTGGAGTTAGTTGTAGCCGCGAAATCCTAGCCATCGCTTCCTCTGTTGTCTCTCCCGGCAATTGGTTTGGTAGCATGCCATCGAACGAGTAGACGTAGACTCCGCTTCCTATCTCAATTTCTACCCCGGGCCAGGAGCAGACCTCTGCATGAAAAGCCTTCTCATCAATTTGGAATTTCAACGGCCTCATCTTGAAGGTTGACTCTGGCATGCAGGCTGGCCGGATGTAAGTCTACTTATGGTTAACCCCAAACCATATTTGCGCCGCATAGCTATCTAGCATAGTATGTGGAATTCGTTGTTGGCTCATCATGACATCCACCATCTAGCTGTACCAAAACTTGAACGCCTCCTCATTCACCTCCTTCGAGCTGGAGTTCCCTGATGTTTTCCAAGGTGTGAACTTCATTTCAAGTGGTTGGCCCGGCGCCACTTCCAATGGTTTCCTTATTCCTGTAAATTTCCATTTCCACATGGCCAACATCATGATAAGGTACTTGTAGATGAATCTCGTGGCCCTCTTGTAGTTGTTCTCACATGCTTCAAACAACTCATTGAGTAGAAACACGCACCAGTTCAATTATGCCCCCTGGAGACAATGCTTCGCAACTGAGATAGTGTCTAGCGTGCATTCTCCTCTTGTATAATGTCTCATTATCTTGCTTGCAATCAAGTAACTCGCAAAATTGATCACCGGGTTGTTGAATAAGTCTATCTTAGCTCCTTTTCCCCCTCTCTTGGTGTCGTACTTTTTGTAGTAGTCCATGTCCCCTGCTTTCTTTGCTCTCTTGGACACCATCTGGAGAGCTGTGGAGATGTCTCTCCCCTCTTGTGACAACTCGGGCAATCTATGAATGCCTTCAACGTGGATTGGGATCTCTCTTCCTAGCCAGAGTGACCCATTGTGAATTCTACTTAGTAAAAACTTGGTGCATTGCATTGCATCTCCCGTAGTGCCAAACACTGGAAGGTTCTGTAGGTTCAGTATGGTGGATTGATACACACCTCTGAACTCCAGAATTATTCTTTGTGCTTGCTGTCCTGCCTCTGTGGTATATTCTCTGTGTAGACCTGTTTCTTCATTACTGGGAATTGGAAAAATTCTGTGAGGTCGGTATCAATCAACGAGGCATTGTCGTATTTTCCTACTAGGGATTCCATCTTGTGAATCCTCTCACCGAACCCATGCTCAACGACTGCTAGTGCTACCCTAGTCATCTTTGATCTCCTTTGATATACTTGCAGCGCTATTCCTCCTCTTCCCTTATGAATTCCTGCTTCTGGACTCCTTCCTTATTCTTTCTCTGGCGACGTTTCCCTTGTTGCGTTTGTTGTTTGTAATTCTAACTCGGACTTCTCCGGCATTTTCGCGATTTCAGTCATGCAGGTTATGTAAGTAACCGACACGCATGAGGTTGATAATACCCCATAACTAATTAATTTTCCCTGCCTTTCCCCGCGGCTATAATTGTGCAATTAGTTACCGGGCTGAGGTGGGTTCTGACAAAGTTGACTGTGGTTTCGGGGTTTGGGTAGACATGACAGGTGATGGTTATGGCTTATTATAGAAAAATTATTGCAGTATGGGTGATGCTAATTATGGAAATTATTTTTCAAATCTCAGTAATCCTACGGACTAACATGGGTACTCTGAGTAATGATGATGGAATGATGCTCGACACGCTTTTCCTTCTAACGTGGCTGACACGTTGGAATTGATCGCCCCCCCTGACCACAATCGGTTGTGTTGCGGTCTCTATAACGTAACAGTGAATTTTTCTTATGCCATGAATTATCTTTATTGGGAATCCTATCTAGGCTCTTCTCAAGTGCGAGAGAGTTATTGACTCGATCTATTCTAGCCTACTCTACCCTATTGATTTCTGTCGGTTGTGAGAGCTTATTTGAAAAAAAATGCAGAACTTACTCGTGGTAGGGTTTGAGGCGTGCGCCGTTCACCCATCCTGGAAGTATTTGGCTGTCTAGCTGTGCTAAGTTCACTTATCCAGACTCTTTTATTTCGATGACATGATATGGTCCTTGCCAATGAATTTGCAGTTTCCCTGGAAACCTTTGGTACTTGCTATCATATAGTAAAACTTTTCCACCAACCTTGAAAGTTTTGTGTTTGATGTGGCAGTCATGCCACACTTTTTGTCTCTCTTTTTTGATAGTTTGGTGGAATTCTGCTAAAAAACTGTCTTCTTCCAGCCCCTGCAGCTCCTCTAATCTCTCCTTCAGGGATTCTTCTTTTGATAGTCGTAGTGAGGTTGCGATTAGGAGGCTAGGTATTGCAAAATCTGCTGGTACTATGGCCTCTCTTCCGTACACAAGTTGGAACGACGTCTGCATATTGAGTCTCTTGACAATCGTCCAGTATGCCCACATAGCTGCTGGTATACGTTCATCCCAGTCGTCTCGTTGAGTGTTGCAGTTTTTTGTTAATCCCTTTTCAAGAATTTTGTTGAATGCCTCTACCGTGCCATTTTCTTGTGGGTGGTAGGGGCTACTCCTGTGATGTTGTACCATGAAGCTTTAGAGAAGGGATTTAATGGTGGCATTGACGAAATGCCTACCCTTATCACTGGTCAGAATTTTCGGGAAGCCAAATCGGCTGATTATGTTTTCAAATATGAACCGTGCCACTGTGTCGGTTGTGCAATCCTTCACCGGCATTGCCTCTGACCATCTTGTCAAATAGTCGGTTGCAGTGATGATATACCGAGCCTGTGAGTTTCTTGCTATAGGTGCGATTGGGCCTATAAAATCAACTGCCCATTTCTCGAATGGTTGTAGTTCTTTTACTGGGCGTAGTGGAAGCTCGTCTCTATGCGATGGATGTCATGTTCACTGGAAAACATCACATTTATTTACGAACTCCTTACTGTCAATGTGTACCATTGGCCACCATAAACCTACCTGTAGTACTTTTCTAGCCTTCCGTTTGGCTCCTACGTGTCCTCCTGCAACTCCAGAGTGGCACTCCCATGGTATGGCCTCCCTCTCATGGTCCAGGACACATCTTCGTAATATCTGGTCCAAACCCATTTATTACAAGTGTCCTGTGATGAGCTGGTATTTTGTACAAGTGTTTGTTCTGTACTACGGTATATTCCTTTGGGCACTGACCTATGGTTAGGTAGGTCGCGATCTGATCTAGGTAATCTGGGATGGCTTCTACCCTGAAAAGAATAGCATCTGGTAGCTTATCATCCAAAGATCCTTCATTTTCTCCGTTTTCAAGCCTTGACAAGTGGTCTAGTCCCACGTTCAATCGCCCAGGTTCGACTATCACATCGAAGGTGAATTCTTGAAAGAGTAGGAGCCATCTACATATCTTTCCTTCCAAAACCGGTTTGTTCACTAGATAATTTAGAGCTGAATGGTCTGTAAAAAATTTGAACATTCTTCTGAGTAGGTAGTGGCGGAACTTTTGGAGGGAGTACACCATTTATAATGCTTCCCTTTCTGTCGTGGTGTAGCTCCATTCCACTGTTGATAGTTTCCAACTTGCGAAGTACACTGCGTGATCAACTGTAGTGTCCCCTGGTTGGGCTAGAACCATTCTGAGCACAATGCTTGAAGCATCAATGTGGACATGAAATCGTTTTTCCCAATTTGGATGAACCAATATTGGCGCACTTGCCATTTTTTCCTTCAAGGTGTATAGGGCCATTGCACAACTTTCTGTCCAATTGAATTGTTCCAATTTCCGTAATAGCTTCTCCAATGGGTTGTTATCTTTGCGTAGTTCTAGATGAATCGTCTGTAATAACCTGTATGGCGTAATAGTGACCTCAATTTTTTCACAGTTTCTAGAGCTTCCATGTTGATTATCACTGCTACCTTTGCTGGATCCACGCAGACTCCTTATTTACATACAACGTGTCCGAGCAATGTTCTAAACGGCACCGCAAAGATGCAATTCTTTAGGTTCAATGAGATCTGTAGCTCTCTACACCTATCAAACATAATTCTCAGTAGCATGGCATGGTCTTTCAACAGGCTGTAGATGGTCCAGTCTTCCATATAGACCTCTAGGAATTTGTGGATATAATCACGGAATTCTACTATGACAATGCACGAAAATACTGCTGGCGTATTTTTCAAGCCGAATGGCATTAAGGGGTATGCGAAGGAACCCCATTTGGTGGTGAAGGTTGTATTTTTCTTATCTTCCTCGGCTATCCTGACTTGATGGTACCCTGAGAGTCCATCTGTAAAATAATATGCTTCGTTGCCCACAACATTGTCTAGGACTTCATCACTGAATGGGGTAGGGAGTGGGTCATGTATATAAGCATTGTTCAAACTTCTATAATCAACACAGACTTGTATTTCTGCCTTATCCTTTTTTATCTATATAACTATGGGACTTACCCATTTTGCTTCCTCCACTAGGAATATCAACCCTGCCTTCATCATCTCGTTGAAAACCCCTTTAACCTTTTCCTTTACCCTAGGATTCAATCGATAGGGACTATGTTGGATTGGTCTTGCATCAGGATTTAGTATTATACGCATTTCTCCCATGTCCCCTTTGATTCCTTTCAAGTCGGCCACGAACGATGGAAACAAGTCCTCATATTCCTGTAGTAGACTGAATATTTCCTTGGTCATCTCAGCATCCCAGTAGTCCCCGATCGATGCTAATTTGGGCTTCTCTTCGGTCCCAAAATTCATTTTCTTAGCTTTGAGGGGGAGAAAATTAATTCCCTCGGTTGTCGGGTTTTCCTGAATATTTCGTTATCCCTCTATTTTTTCAAAGTATATATGTCGTAGTCCTTTTAGATTATCATCATCCATTTTTCTGTCTATTTTCTTGCATGCTACTGACTACCAGATGTTTTGGTTCGGTAGTGGTTTCTCGTCCTCCTCTTGATTCTTTGGGAAGAACAATATTTTTTTAATGGCATGTACCGCTTAGGTAACTATATCTATATTTCCTTCAAATAAGAAGCACTGTGTAAAATTCTTCGTAACTTCTTGCCAAATTCCAGTTCCCCTTTTCCTCTCCTCTGTTAAGTACCAAGCCTATGGAATCCTATCGAGGGATTGTATAAATTTGTGAACCCACAGCTCGTGCAGGTATCTTGCAGTTTTCCATTTATCTTCACACTTCTTCAAATGCTCTGTGGGATCTGAATTCCCCTAGAACTTTTGAGTGCATTGGGGTCCTTCTTCTCCCTTGAACCTCACTTTCAGTGCTGTTGAAATTCTATCCCATCGCATCAGTGAGTCACGGTGGTTTTTCCACCATCTTGCAGCCGTGGATTGCAAGTCCACATCCATGAGGGGACCATCTGATCCTTCGCTACATTGTCTTCTATTTTGATAATGAAAGTATTCACAACATTCATATCGGACAAGTTTGGGTAACCTCTTACCTCAGTCTTGATCCAATTGATTCTTCTAATGGTGGCACATCTCCTTGTGCCGGTCTCATATCCCCCTTGCTGCCAATCCTCCCAGCCTATCTCTGAGTTCAGGTCTAAGCTTTGAATGATCCTCCAAATCACTGATCCTCTCGTCGTCAGGTTGATATAATCTTCCCTTCTTCCTGCAGTCATTTGATAAAGATGGTCGAGAAGCTGAGCATCTTCTCTATTATCGACAGACTCTGTGTATCGAGGACCTTGATACAAGTCGAGTGGCTGGGTGACTCTGACCTCTCCATCCTCAAATATCATCAGTACTTTTTAAAAATATATTAATGCATAGTTTTAAAAATCCCATTCGATCCCCAGTAATGTTGGATAGGGATCTTTGTCTCCTATAATGTCGATGACCTCAAAGTCCATGTACATCTTTACTCCTGCAATGTCGACTTCAACCTCTTCTAGCCTACCTATGGGCATAATGCAGTATTGGTTTTCCATACAGAATTGAATTGGTGAGCATGTTAGTCTTGGTCTCCCCAATGCTTCCCATGTTTTTCTGGGCAAGATATTTACGTCTGACCCCAGATCAAGCATTGTGTCCTTGATTTGAAATCCTGCGACTTGAGTATTCACCCGGAACTCTCTGCTTTTCCTTCTCTTATTTCTCTTCACTCTTTTTATATATTTATGTTTCGTGCCATATGATTCCCCTGGATCCGTCGTCTTCTACAATACTCTTTCTAGGTTATGTTTTAATTGTTTTAGCATGGGTGCATTGTTAACAATTTTTAGAAATAGACGAAACCATTCCTCAATTGTAGTGCCTGTATTGGCTTGGTTTTCATCCTCTTCCTTCGGTCGTGGCATTACAATTCCTTTGCTTCCCCCAAGAAGGGAAAATGCTTCTACTGCCTCTTGAAAGAATTGCTTCTGTTTCTCTGGCCTGAATGTTGGCTTTGGAGATATTGGTATTACGATTTTTATCGTGTCCATCCCTTGTGCATCTTCCCCAGTTCGTTTGCCTCCCCACGTCACTATAGCTATGCTCTGCATGGTCTAATCCTTGATTATTCTTGGCTCGACATTTACTATATTTGTTCCTCTTTGTCTGACCCTTTCTTCCCATCTTTTGATGAGCTTTGGGCAGTCTTCTGTTGCATGTGTATTAACCCTGCACTGAGAGCACCAGGGTCTTCTAGGAAGTGGACATTCCCTAGCCACATGGCCCTCTTGGTCACAGTTGTAGCATCGTACTTGTCCTCTTCCTCCCTCTCAACCTCCTCTCATGCCTCCTCCTCGTCCTCTAGGAGCCTCATTCACTCTATAGGAAGGTATGTCTAACCGTTCTGCCAAAGCATCCAGAGCTCTGCACTACTCTGCGCTGTGTGTGGTAGATGCACATAACTCACAATATATGTTGTTCGAGACATTGGATTACTTTTGCAGTACGGGGCATAGGCGGGGTGAGTGGCCCACACTTTTTCAGATCTCGCAATACTCAGTCATTTTTGAATTCTGTTGCGTAGGGAACCCCGTGTATGGGTGTTGCAGTGGATATAATACTTCAGTGTTTATTTGCACGACCCCTCTTGCTCATGGTGGAGCTCATGGTGCCCCTGTTGTTGGTTTCCCCACGTTCTGGCCTTGTAATAGAGGACATTTGGTTACCACATGTCCTTCCATTAGACAGTGCGTACACCATACATTTGGCCTTGCTGGATGCAAGGGTTGAATTTCCTTTAGTTTTTTTGTCAGGATAGCTATTTGATGTTGTAGTTCCAGTATGGAAGGGTCCTGAGCTGATGCCTCTCCTATAAACTCTTGCGAGTATCCCGCCATGGCCTCTACCTTCATGGCCTGTTCTAATGCATCTTGCAACGTCTTGGTATTTTTCTATGTCAGCAGGGTCCTTATCAGCGGGAGAAGGGCCTTGACAAACCAATCCCTTTGGTGATTGGGATCGATTGGGTAGCAGATTTTTCCAACCGCTTCCTTGTATCTCCTCATCAGGTCCCATGCAGTTTCCCCATCTCACTGCTTGATCTCCCACATCTCTAATAAGGCCTACCGATCTGTTTGTGGTAATTTGAATTCTTTCATGAAATCCATTTTTTACATCGTCTAATGCTGGGTTCTGATGAGTCTCAGACCACTTTATAAATGGGCGTAGAGCTCTCTCCAGGAGAGTAGTTTGAAATTCTACCAACTTACCTATGTCTGGTGTCTGTCGAGCCCTCCATATGGCCTCACAGAGGTACCAATGTTGCTCCACATCGTCATTACCCCTCTCAGAAAACTCTGGGTACCAAGTAAATGATCCTCCCATGTTTCCTTGTGTGGGCCTTAATAGAACAAATCCCCTTACTCTCAGCTATGAGATGGCAGTACCAGTACAGTTGCTAGAGTGTATTACTACTGTGGACTAAATGCTACTTGGCTTACTTAATTCCCATAACTTAATAAAAATTTCACCTAGTGGCTGATAGAGTGCCAGGGGAAGTTCAGGATTAGAGCTACTTGAGATTTGGGGAATAGAGTTACCTGGGATTATGGATGCTAGCCCTTCTCGGAATATCTGCTCCATCGCAACATGCAGCTCTACATCGGACATCTCCTCAGGGCGCACATCATTTCCTTTGTACTGCTTTCCTTTTTCTGCTAGGGCTGGGCTCCTATACACATGGCGCACTTCCTTGGTGGTCCCCCACATATCCTGGGAACCCGTCTGACCTTCCATATGCTTCATCATCTAAGGCACCTCTCCTTTTTCTTTCCCTTTTCCTTGTTGTCTTTCCAATTCTTTCATAGCCCTTTCCTGCCACATCTCAATGATTTGCACCCTCTGATGTGCTCATCGTTCGCTTAACCTACTAGAGGTCTCAGCATCCATATCCCTATTCCCCCTTTTCAGCTTACTTGTAGCATCTCTCCTTCATTCCCTTCCCCCAGTACTAGAGGTTTAGGTCTACATCTCAACTTTTTAGAACTCCATCATTCCTTCGTCCACCATCAATGCGTTAATCCATAGAGGGATATCTCTCAGCAGTCCTCCACGCATCCTTGATCTGAATATGTCCTCTGCTTTTGAGAAAGACTGGTAGCATTCAGCTGCGAACTCTACTATGTATCCTTCCAATGTAGATTGCACCCAGAAATCTACAACTTGGGTCAAATAGGTATCTAACCGATGGAGTGCTACCAGATCTAAGTGCACCCACTTGTGACAGACGGTCTGCAACCCTCTGGGGACTGCCTTGCTCTGTAATATTCGAAACCAGTTGTAGAGATCCTCATGAAACTTTCCCCAGAATATCTCGTAGATATCACTGGTGGACTCAGAGAAGAGAATCTCGTTCTTGAAAGTCTTCTCTTTCTGCTGTCTCACTTCTGCTTGCTGAGCTATGAATTGGTCTAGATGGTCATTCCACCATTTCTGTATTTATCTCTCGAAGATCCATGATACCATGATCTAACTCCAGAATGAGATTTCAGGTCCCGGCAACAGAACCATTTGTTGGCAAGAAATGAGGTCTCGGGGGGAGACCTAGATTCGGAAAGGTGGCCAACAAGGGTTATCGCAGTAGTCTAGCACAATGCCAACATTTCCACCTTGATCTGACGAATAGAGTGTCTCACCCGAGGGATGTTGCAACCTTACTAAGGTTGGGGCTGGGTCGGGTATTGATCAAACATGGTAGATACATAAACCATCCATAACTTAAGTACTTCGATTAAGTGTAAAATACCAGATAGATAACAATAATCATGAACTTGATCAGAATGATAAACAAAAATTAAAACTAGCCATGTAACCCACTAAACCATAACTCAAGACAGAACCCAGAACGACAGCCTTATATTAGAAAGTAATGCATTAATAACAAAATACTATTACAACACTCCTTAGAGCGTGCATGGCAGAACTAACTACAATCGCAGTACAAGATACATAACAGGACAAAACGATGAGAGAGAGATAACAGAACAACATGAACAGAGCTCTCCTATGGCTCCTGCTCTTTGATCCCTACTGGGCCAACCTACTCTTTCCGCTGATCAATTGCCTATTTGTCCCATCGCCAGCGCGACTAACAGTTCTTCCTTCTTTTCTGCTCGGTTGTTTGATGCTTTCCTTGATTGCTAGGAGTCCCATTGATTGTATTTTGTTGCTTCCCTTTGCCATTTGTACCTTCTTCCGCAATAGCGGTGCCACCTTCCATTCACCTCTTTGCAACCCTCACAACTCTCTATCTACCGTGGCTGTGCTCCACCACGTGTTCTCCGCAACAAAAAAATATTTAACTTCAAAACAAGGGCCCCAACAATACCATACATGTAATTAGTTTAATTCGAATATAAGCTGTTGTGTTTTATTTTAATGCGTGTAGTTTATATTTTTATTATGCAAGCATGTTTATACTATTGTGTGCATCTTGTCCAGGCCTCAAGAGTTAATAGGAAATTCAAGCAGCGGCAACCGGTATCATCCAAGCCAACACTACACGATCCAAAAGTAGTGGATTGAAATAGGGTCGGAAAATAAAAGAGTTGGGACCTCTTGTATGGTCAAGCCACTACACAAAGAACACCAATACACAATGACCAGCCTGACCTTTGACTCAAGTGAGGCCCAGCCGAATGGTCATGCTCTAAACTAATCGAGATCCAAAATGGAACAAAACGAAAAGGCCGAACCCGACCACAACGAAGACTCGTGACCTGTGAAAAAAGGATAGGAGTGATCTTGGGCCACAAGCATTTCAGAGTTCATCATTCAATTTTGGTATGTGTGGTGCTTCATTTTTGCAAAAACATAGATTACATGAGCCATAACCCGCAGGCTCCTCTTTTGGAGCCATCAACGGTCTAAATGAAGTGCCCAAGGATTTGGTAGTCATCAAGTGGTATCATATCATAGGAAAGAAGAAGGCAAGGAAAAATTTAGGGGATAATATTTGCAGATGAACTAATTTTCCATGCTTTTTCCAAAAAAAGGTTCGCTAATTCCCATTTTTTCCTAAAAAGGATTTGCCCAAATTTTATAAGAAAAAAATATTTTACCTTAAAAATCGCCAAAAATGTTTGAGATAATGCCTCCATTATTAGGCTTACTTAGTTTGGATTGGGTTGTTGAGGAAGTTGAAAGATTCTCTCAACTTCTCTCTCTAAGATTAGGATTAGTTCACCTATATATATTTGATGTATCTCTGATTATTTGAATATAGAAATTATTATTGTGTGTTATTCCTGTGCGTTTGTGCCCTCTTATAATTTCTAGCTTGGTATCAGAGCGACTTGGAGTGACTTCAGATCTGCATTGTTTGAGCAATGGCTTATTCTAGGTAACGGCAGTTTCTTCCCAAAAGAGAAATTGCAGCAACCTCGCGTTCATATGATATCCATTGCAGCAGCCGTCATAGCTGAAGAGTGGCATTCAGAATAGCTGATATCAAATCCTCGCGGCATTCAGCCTCACGTCATGGCATGAAGAGCACCATCAAATCTCTGATATTTTCGAGCGGCATTAATGTATAAAATCCCCTGCATTGTGATTGGACGGCATCAGCGTCAGCGCTGTGATAGGACGACGTCAGCCATTGTGATGACCCAATTTTAAGACCTTTCTTCCGATTCGCAGTCAGAACATACGCTTAGCTGGAGTGGAATCAATCAATCGCTCGAGCTGGTGTTTGTCGATTTCTGCCAGATTGGTTTTGCTCAAATAAATTTACATTTTTATTCAATTTAATTGCAACCTGTTTTAGATTTGCAGAGTTTGAAAATTAGTTTTTTTCTTTTTAACATGGAGCAGCCTATTGTATTAGAAAAGTTTAATGGCTTTAATTTCTACACTTGGAAGGTAAAAGTTTAGTTGCAAATGATGAGTAGAAATTTATGGAATATTGTAGAGGGCTCAGAAATTGCACCTACAAATGCTCAACAGTTAATTACATGGGAAAAAAGAGAGGAAAGAGCCAAGTCTATCCTTGGACTATCACTTGCAGATTCCGAGCTACATCTTATTGACTTAAAGAAGTCTTCTGCAGCAATATGGGAAGAAATGAATAAGGTATTTGGGGCAAAAGTTGTTAATGAAATTTTTTTCTTAAAGTTACAATTGTTTAAACTCCAAATGGAGAGTGAGACATCATTGTCAACACACATAAATGAGTTAAGAGCTTTGATGAGACAGTTGTCAGAAATTAATTCTAAAGTAGATGATGATGATGTAAAGGCAATCTTATTAAATAGTTTGTCTTCAAAATATGATAATGTCATATTTACTCTAAGTCAAATGCCACATCAATCACTTGATGAAATGATAGCAGCTCTTATGGCAGAAGAAAAGAGGACAGGTGGCCCAGAGGCTAGTTCACATAATGAACTTGCACTATATTCCAAAGGAAGGGTGAATAAAAGTAAGACTGAATGTTTCTATTGTCATAAATATGGACATACAACATTCAATTGCAAAATTCGGGCTCGAGATCTTTTGAATGAACAATTGAAAAAATCAGCCTATGCAACATTTTCGGACGATTCACCCGATGCAATATTTGAAGATTCTTCAAGTGAGGATGAACCTCCTGATCCATCTCTTAAAATTTTCTAAGGCATGTTTTGTGATTTGCAAGTGTGTGGAATATAGTGTGGAGTTTAAGTCTTATATTTATTGCTATGAGAGTTGTGTAGGAGAGAACCAATTATTGAACAAATTAGCATTATTTAAATTAGTCGTTCTCTACGTTCTACAGGTACGAGAGAACAATTGGCTAATTTGATTGTGTGGGTTTGTTATATTCTGATATTGTTGTGCTACGGGCTAAGAGCATAAGTTACAGATTACAGGTATCAGTTTGAAGCAGGTCAAGTTGTTAGATTAGCTCTTGAACACATTCAGTATTCAAACCATTTGCCTAGCCACTGATGGATAGCCAAAAGAGAAATATCCGACAGATGGTGATTGGTCCATAGGATGGTTCATCACTTGTCAGCTCGTATCGCGGAAGCCCCGACGAGCCGAGTTGTCAATACTGTTGATCTTGCAAAGTTCATTATTGCTGGTCAGAAACAAATGTATTTTAAATGGGTTGAATGGTAGCTCGAAAATGGTGGAGAAAAGAGCGTTTTCTATGAGATATAAGAGTGGGTACAAATGTTAATGAAGACCAGGACATACAAATGTTTGTATTAATTTAGTGTGTTCTCCATTTCTGTAATGTAGGCATTAAGGGGGGGTGTTTGAGATAATTCCTCCATTATTAGGCTTACTTAGTTTGGATTGGGTTGTTGAGGAAGTTGAGAGATTCTCTCAAATTCTCTCTCTAAGATTAGGATTAGTTCACCTATATATATTTGATGTATCTCTGATTATTTGAATATAGAAATTATTATTGTGTGTTATTCCTGTGCGTTTGTGTCCTCTTATAATTTCTAGCTAAAAATTTATAAATACTATATAAAATCATTATAAGTTTGAATAGTTTTACTAAAATATCACCAATAATTTTATAGATTTCATATTATGAATTAGTAATATTTGCCAAGGTTTCTAATATTTAAGATAAATTTCCATCCTTAAAATTTTTCCAAGAAGAATAATTCCTATTGGAGGGAAATTCCAACTATGGTTTTGGGTAGAATTGTCGAAAGAAGTGGGTAAGTGTGCAATATCTAAGCGAGAAAAGGAAGCTCAAGAAGGTTCTAAAGGAGGTGAACAGAGATGCCAAAATTCTGAGCCAGAGGAGGAGAGTTGGTGAGGTGTCAGTGAAGGTGTGATTGCAGCTCACTCAAAGATACATGTTCAAAAGAAGGCCGAGGTTGTAGAGGACGAGATGTAGTAATGATAATGCATGATCCGAAGATCATGTAATTTCAAGCGTGGGAGTTTGATGCAGGAGCATCAAACCCACCCCAACCAAATTCATTTCTGGATTCTTTCAAAAGAAGGACGTCATGGGAGACAAAGAGAAAGGACACAATTTCCTCGTTTTATTTTAATTTTAATTAATTTTGAGGCCTATAGAAGGCCCAACGTGGAAATATTCCTCTCTCGGCAGTTAGGGTCTATTTCATTTCTTTATATGGACAACTTGCAATGTCAGTAAGGCATCCATTCAATGCAATATCAGGCCAAAAGGGTCAAGCAATTTTGACTCAGACCATAAGACCATACATGTAACCAGTCTAATTCGAATAGAATTTATTGTGTTTTATTTTAATGTGTGTCTTTATATTTTTATTATGCAAGCATGTTTAAATTTCTATGTGCGTCTTGTCTTGGCCTCAAGAGTTAATAGTAAATTCAAGCAGTGGCAACCACTACTTACAAGGTAGCATCCAAGCCAGCACTATACGATCCATAAGTAGTGGATTGAAATAGGGTCAGAAAAAAAAATAAAAAAAATAGTTGGGACCTCTTGTATGGTCAAGGCACTAAACAGAGAATGCCAATACATAATGACCAGCTCGACCTTCGACTCAAGCGTGGCCCAGTCGGATGGTCGTGCTCTGAATTAATCGAGATCCATCACGGGAAAAAATGAAAAGGCTGAGCTCGACCACAACAAAGATTCATGACCTGTGACATAAGGATAGGCATGATCTTGGGCCAGAGGCATTTCACAGTTCATCATTCAATTTGGGTATGTGTGGCGACTCATTTTTCCAAAAATAGAGATTACATGGGCCATGACCCACACGCTCCCGGGTTAGAGCCACTAGGGGTCAAAATGAAGTTTCGAAGGATTTGGTAGTCATCAAGTGGTATCATATCTCAGGAAAGAGGAAGGAAAGGAAAATTTTAGGGGCTAATATTTGCAGATGATCCAATTTTCCATGATTTTTCCAAAAAAAATTCGTCAATTCCCATTTTTTCCTAAAAATGATTTGCCCAAATTTTATAGGAAAAAAAATTTACCTTAAAAATTGCCAAAATTTTATAGATACTATATAAAATCATTAGAAGTTTGAATTTTTTTACTAAAATATCACCAAGAATTTTATAGTTTTCATATTATGGATTAGTAATATTTGCCAATATTTCTAATACTTAAGATAAATTTCCATCCTTAAAATTTTTGAGGAGGAAGGATTCCTATTGGAGGGAAATTTCACAACTATGGTTGTGGGTGGAATTGTCAAAAGAAGTGGGTAAGTGTGCAACAACTAAGCGAGAAAAGGAAGCTCAAGAAGGTTCGGGAGGAGGTGAACAGAGATGCCAAAATTTTGAGCCAGAGGAGGAGAGTCGGTGAGGTGTGAGTGAAGGTGTGATTGAAACTTACTCAAAGATACATGTGCAAAAGAAGACCGAGGTTGTAGAGGATGAGATGCAGTAATGAAAACGCAAGATCGAAAGATCGTGTAAATTTTCAAGTGTGGGAGTTTGATGGAGGAGAATTGACCCCACCCCAACCAAATTTATTTCTAGATGCTTCCAGAAGAAGGATGTGGTGGGAGCCAAAGATAAAGGACACAAGTTCCCCGTTTAATTGTAATTTTAATTAATTATTAGGCCTATAGAAGGCACAACATGGCAATATTCCTCTCTTGGCAATTAGGGTCTATTTAATTTCTTTATATGGGCAACTTGCAATGTGAGGAAGGTATCTAGTCAATGTTAAATGAGGCAAAAAAGGGTCAAACAATTTTGGTTCAAACCATGAGACCATAAATGTAATTAGTTTAATTCGAATAGAATTTGTTGTGTTTTATTCTAATGTGTGTCGTTTACATTTTTCTTATGCAAGTATGTTTAAATTTTTGTGTGTGTTTTGTCTTGGCCTCAAGAGTTAATAGGAAATTTAACCAGTGACAACTGCTTCTTATAGAGTAGAATCCAAGCCGACACTACACAATCCAGAAATAGTGGATTGAAATAGGGTCAAAAATTAAAAGATTCAGGACCTCTTGTATGGTCAAGTCACTACACAGAGAATGAAAATAGGCAATGACCGGCCCGACCTTCGACTGAAGTGGGGCCCAGCCAGCTGGTCATGCTATGAATTAATTGAGATCCATCACGGAACAAAATGAAAAGGCGCTTCATTTTAGCAAAAACAGAGAATACATGGGCCATAACCCATGGGCTCCCGGGTTAAAGCTACCAAGGGGTCGAAATGAAGTGCCTAAGGATTTGGTAGTCATCAAGTGGTATCATATCGTAGAAAAGAGGAAGGCAGGGAAACATTTAGGAGCTAATATTTGCACTGGAACTAATTTTCCATGCTTTTTCCAAAAAAATGATTAGCCAATTCCCATTTTTTCCTAAAAATGATTCACCTAAATTTTATAATAAAAAATTATTTTACCTTAAAAATCGCCAAAATTTTATAAATACTATATAAAATCATTAAAATTTTGAATAGTTTTACTAAAATATCACCAAGCATTTTATAGTTTTCATATTATGCATTATTAAGATTTGCCAAGGTTTCTAATATTGAAGATACATTTACATCCTTAAAATTTTTCCAAAAAAATGACACCTGTTGGAGGGAAATTCCACAACTATGGTTGTGGGTAGAATTATTGAAAAAAATGAGTAAGTGTGCAACCGCTAATAAAAAAAGAAAGCTCAAGAAGATTCTGGAGGAGGTGAACAAAGATGCCAAAACTATGAGCCAAAGAGAACGAGAGTCGGTGAGGTGTCAGTGATATATGTGCAAAATAAGACCGAGGTTGTAGAGGATGAGACGCAGTAATGACAGTGCATGAATTGAAGATCATGTAAATTTTCAAGCGTGGGATTTGATGCAGGAGCAGCGACCCCACCCCAACCAAATTCATTTCTAGATGCTTCTAGAAGAAGGATGCCGTGGGAGCCAAAGATAAAGGACAATTTCCTCGTTTTATTGTAATTTTAATTAATATTGACGCCTATATAAGGCCCAACGTGGCAATATTCCTCTCTCGGTAGTTAGGGTCTATTTCGTTTCTTTATATGGGCAGCTTGCAATGTCAGGGAGGCATCCAGTCAATGTAATATCAGGCCAAAAGGGTCAAGCAATTTAGACTCAGACCAGGAGACCATACATGTAATCAATTTAATTCGAATTGAAGCTGTTGTGTTTTATTTTAATGTGTGTCGTTTATATTTTTATTATGAAAGAATGTTTAAGTTCTTGTGTGCTTCTTGTCCTGGCCTCAAGAGTTAATAGGAAATTCAAGCTGCGGCAACCGCTTCTTATAGGGTAGCATCCAAGTCGGCACTACACGATCCAGAAGTATTGGATTGAAATAGGGTCGGAAAATGAAAGAGTCGGGACCTCTTCTATGGTCAAGCCACTAAACAGAGAACGCCAACACGCAACGAACAACCCGACTTTCGACTCAAGTGGGGCCCAGCCGACTGGTCATGCTCGGAATTAATCGAGATCCATCACTGAACAAGGCCGAATGTGACCACAACGAAGACTCATGACTTGTGACATAAGGATAGGTGTGATCATGGGCCAGAGGCATTTCACAGTTTATCATTCAATTTGGGTATGTGTGGCTCTTCATTTTTGCAAAAAAAGAGATCACATGCTCCATAACCCACAGGCTCCTGGGTTTGAGCCACCAGGGGGTCAAAATGAAGTGCCCAATGATTTGGTAGTCATCAAGTGGTATCATATTGCAGGAAAGAGGAAAGCAAGAAAAAATTTAGGGGCTAATATTTGTAGATGAACTAATTTTTCATGCTTTTTCCAAAAAAAGATTGGTCAATTCTCTTTTTTTCCTAAAATTGATTTGCCATAATTTGATAAGAAAAAATTATTCTACCTTAGAAATTGCTAAAATTTTATATATACTATATAAAATCATTAGAAGTTTGAATAGTTTTACTAAATATCACTAAGCATTTTATAGTTTTCATATTATGGATTAGTGAGACTTGCCAATATTTCTAATATTTACCATAAATTTCCATCCTTCAATTTTTCTTAGAAAAAAAATTCCCGTTGGAGAGAAATTCCACAACTATGATTGTGGATGGTTGTGGGTTGAATTGTCTAAAAAAAAGTAGGTATGTGTGCAACAACTAAACCAGCAAAAGAAGCTCAAAAAGATTCTGGAGGAGGTGAACCAAGATGCCAAAATTCCGAGCCAGGGGAGGAGAATCTGTGAGGTGTCAGTGAAGGCATGATTGAAAGATACATGTGCGAAAGACGACCAAGGTTATAGAGGACAATCAGGCCAAAAAGTTCAGGAAGGCATCCAGTCTATCAGGCAATTTTGACTCAGACCACAATACCATACATGTAATCAGTTTAATTCGAATAGAGGTTATTGTGTTTTATTCTAATGTGTGTCGTTTATATTTTTATTATGCAAGCATGTCTAAATTTTTGTGTGCGTCCTGTCCTTGCTTCAAGAGTTAATAGGAATTTGAAGCGATTGCAGCCGCTGCTTAGAAGGGAGCATCTTAGTGGGCATTGGCATGAGCGAGAAGGGGTGGATTGAAATAGGGTCGAAAAAGAGAAGAGTCAAGACCTCTTGTATTGTCCGGCCACTATGCAGAGAACGTCGATATCCCGACCTCTGAGTCGAGCGAGCCCTAGTGGGCTGGTCGGGCCCTGTAATAATCGAGATTTGTCACGGAACAAAACAAAACGGCCGGCCGAGATTTGTCACGGAAAATTTTTATCACAATTATTTTTATATAAAAAAATCTTCTTAATAATAAGAAAATTACAATGCTAATAAAGAGCAGCATTCCAGTATGCGTCAAAAGGTTTGATACAAAAGATTTGACCAGATATTTAAAGTTACTTTACCTCAAAAAGGTCTCGGACAAAAAATCTAAGCAGATTTTTACAATTACTTTCCTCAAAGGAATCTAAAATAAAAAAAAATGATTATTATTTTAGGTTTTGCAAATAAATTATAAATAAAAATAGTGTGTTCATTGTTTTAGGCTTAAAAGTGAAAAAATTGAGTTCATTATTTTAAGTTTTTCAAAGAATTTCCAATTCCTATCGTGAGATTTTTTATTCTTTTATAAAATTATATATATATATATATATAGATTCATTTAAATAGAAAATGTCATTCAATGAATTTAAGGATTTTCTATGTTATTTTTACTTTTGTAGTAACCTGATTGTTAGAAATGTCCGCAGACAAAATCTCAATGTAATAGATTTGAAAGATGAATCTCAAAACTTCCTTTATATTAAATAATTGCGAAAGTTTAAAAATGCTTCCATTTCCGGTAAACTAACATTTATTTGTTTGATAATGTTTGAACACGTCCACAAATTTAGCAAGTTATTAGCATCTTCATCATGAATAAAAAGCTTATAGCTTACTTGCTGCTTAGGTCTCACTTCCTCTTCTTTATTATAATGCCTTCTTTGAAAACGTTGAACCTCATTTTCGAAATTATGAAGATCACCTTGAAATCGTGAAACAGACTACATATTCCTTCATGCTGCCATTTAAAAGTAAAACACAGAAGAAAAAACAGTGATATAAAGAATGAATCAGGTTTTAGATTTAGACAGTAGAAAATTCATGACTTTTTCTGCTGTTGAAACCGGTTTCAGGAGCCTTATCTTGATTCTCTTTTTCCAAAGTCCACATACAATGAAAAAGGCAATAAGATGATAACGGGGATAGCAAGGATAAGTCCAGTCAACCATATATAGTCCGACCATAATATAATGGGTTTATTAATCGATTGGCAAGTCTAACTTCATTATCTTGGCAATGCATCACATCCGTGTCAATGACCATATGGTAGATATACCAAGTTACCTTATAATTTTAAGATGAGATTACTATAAGGCAATGCATCATATCACTGTCAATGACCATATGGTATATATACCAAGTTACTTTACAATTTTAAGATGAGATTAAGAGATCAACAAAGAGAAGATTGATGAGATGATTATAAGATATCAAAAAAGAAGATATTGAAAGCTATAATTAAGAAGATTGATGATATAAAATATTTGAGAAGATTGATGAGATTATTATAAGATATTAATGTGACAAGTGAATTTGAGAATAACTAGTTGTTAACTAGTTAAAAAACATTTTTATTATTTGTTTTAAGTAAAGGCTGGAACTATTAATGTTTTCCTGAAAAGTTATTTTGACTAGTGATTAATTATGATTAATGTTTCGTTGAAAAGTTATTTTGATTAGTGATTAATTATGAATAATATAATCAGTTATGGGAAATAACTTCATAAAAAGTAAAAGTTGATGGTAAATGTTTTCGAAGAACTGGAAGGTGGTTTGGACACTTGGGAACAGTTACCTGCTCCTCCAGGGATAAGAGACTGGTCTTAGTGAGGAGTAGGGGTTCTGTGGATAACCTAAGGAGAGGGTAGATTTTCCAAAGCTGGTAGAGACCAGTGGCAAGCACTCAACAATCCTGATTTGATTTCTAGTTTTAACTGGACTTGGGGTCCTGAGGTCATAGCAAAGGCTTACTGTTAGCCTGAACCTTTCAGTGGAAGCACGGGGAAGAGTAGGACATGATTGCCTCCCTTGAAGGTTGGGTGGAACATCAGCAGTAGTGTCGATCATCAGATAAGTTTATGATTTGTTTCTTTTTGTTAAGTTCAGTAAACTGGATTTATTGTTATGGAAATTTAATACCAGAAAGAAATATGAATTTCTTGGATATTGAGTTGGAAAGACTTCAGTTTCAAAGAAATGATTTACTGTGTTAATGCTTACAAAATTTAGATTAGCTAATGTTTATATAGTAGAGATTATGGAGAAGAAAAGATTTATTGTATTTAATTATTATAATGAAATAGTATAGTCCAAGAGAAACGTTATTGTGCAGGATTATACATTAGTACATTGTCCCTATATAAAATAGGAATATGTTGGGGATTTAGTAGCATAAATGATCTTTATTTTCTTTTAAAAAGAGAGACTCTTTCTGTAATAACCCAAGCGACAGACAGAACTGTTGATTTTGGGTAATTGGAGGAAAAACCCAGAATGCATCGTTCATCCTTCTTTAACTATACACGGACAGAGGTGGTCTGGACACTCAAATCTAGAATAATGTGAAAACTTTCATTGTACAGATTAGTTTTACAACTATTGAATAAGTAACTGTTGTTCAGGTAAATATATAAAAATATAGTAGTAACTATGTAAAACATATATCCTTTCAACAAATGAGCAACTGTGCTAGAATAAATATTTGAATACGAGTATTACAAGAAAGGAAATCTACTATGCATAGGTATTTTTTGTAAATCTGTTCAATACTATAAAGAAACACACAACGCATAACAGGTAAACAGTGAAAAAATTAATTATTCATACTATTGAATAATTGAATGATGTAACAAAGGTGTGCGGGCCCGAAGCTTGGTCACACTGTTAATAAACATAGAATTCAGAGATAATACAACCAAAAGTCTAATAAACAACCGTATATGTGAAAATTTAAATCCAGGGTAGAGCAATGAGACAACTCAAAACCCATTACTGTTAACTAAAACAAATATGTACAAAACTATATATACAATAATAAACGAACCCAGATTCCAAATCATATCTACAGGGGTCAAATTACTTCTTACACTTCAAATAAATGAAACCCAGAAAATTCCAGAGAATGAAACTATTCCAATTCTTGATAGTTAGAAAGATATTCATATCGGCAATTTACGAGTGAGTATTCAAACAAAAGGATAGAATGATGTCTCTGTTCCTTAACACTTATAAATTCGGAAGGAAGGATAACCCTTCTTAAAACTCAAAGAGTAACCAACAATTATGTGGAATGGTTTCAATAAATTTACAACTAAACAGAGTCCAAATTACAAAGAGGGTTCCACTATTCGCAGGAGACGAGCGATGAAATCATTGCGGAATGGTATACCTATAGAAAGAATAATCGAGAAGTCACCCGAAAGATGGTAACCAAAACCTTATCGTTCAATGAGTAAAATAAAAAGGCAGTGGAGCTTGCCTAAAGACAATAAAGACGCGCTTGCGATAGTGGGAAAGAAACATTTTAGACGAGGATAAAATCTTCTCACGCCAGGTTGAAATTAAACGTGAAAAATACTGTAAGGAAATAAAATGAAAGGCACAGTTTTAGAATGGTTATACCTATAAGTAAGCTAGTTGCCACTGAGCCGCAACCTAGGTAGCTATAGAAAGAAAAACAGTGTTTATCACTTAATATTCATCAAGGTATAGGGAAGCAGATTTTCCCAACTGATAGCAGAATGGTAAGTTAATAACTTAATCCAGAAATTGACCGAATGATTTTTGTTACCTGGGCATGGTAGAGAGTCTTATGGAACGCCAGCGCCATGGAGAGTAAACTAGGCTTCGTCCCTAGCTTCAGGCCATCCAAATGAGAAACCCTATCTATGTTCACAAACTGGATACTTAGCAAATGAGTGAGGAGATAAGGAAAGAGAGTTTTTCTCAACACCATTTTCCCACCTCGAAAGGCTACCATAGATCTCTGGGGATTGGACGGTTTGAGAAGGGGGCAGGTGGCCATGGAGAATCAGACCCAATCTAAAGAAATCCGCTATCGAGGACAATAATAACAACACATGTACGCTTAAGCTACATTCGGTATTGTCCCCATACCGAGACAATAAATGAGATTGGAATCGGTGCTACCATAAATCTCAACCACAGTCTAGTTATATATATTGTTAATACTAAACCTTTAAAACTAATATGCGCTGGGTCAAGAATCTTATATACCATAGAGTATGTTAAGAATCTATTTGTTCAATTGAATTAAAACATTGTTTTAGAGTTTGGCTATTAATGTAATAGTAGGGTAAGGTAAAAATTAAAGTAATATGTAATGATTTTAATAGTAAGGTAAGGTAAATGTTAAGTAGCATAATTTTTTTTTATATGGGTATGTTACAAGTGGTATCAGAGCAGCGTTCATACGCTGGGACCCTACGAGTCAACTACCAATTTACGTTGTGAGTATAATGATGCAGAAAATAGAAGCATAACAGGAAACATCATGACAATGGGAACAACAGAACAACCACCCCAGGATACCAGGGAACCCCAAACACAACCAGTACTGAGCCCTAAGATGTGGATTCAACTGAGTGTTGATCAGCACTAGCAAACAAGTAGACTGCTGGAGGAATAGCAGCAACAAACGAGTTTGGTGTTAAATATAGTACAACAACTACAGAAAGAGATGGTGCGAGTTTGAAGGGATAATAAAAAATTAATGCAAGAACAAGAAAAAATACTTAAGAGCATGTTAGACAAGAAAAACCAAGAAATAGAATACCTCAGTGTTGACAGGGGTATGCAAGAAGGTGATGAACAACAAAAAAGGGACAACACCACTAACATAGTCGAAAGAAGCCCATCCAATGGAAACAACAAGCACAAAAACTACAATGAAGCAGAATTCGACAATTTGTCAGATCAATAAGAAGTTAAAAAGCAGAAAGTAGAGCTTCAAGGGCAGTTTAGGAAAACAAAACCACCAACATTTGATGGTGAAGCTGAGGAAGTGGCAGAGGCTTGGTTAATAAACATGAACAAGTATTTTCAGGTGTACGAATACAACAAAAATCTAAAGGCCAGATTGGCCATATATCAGTTAAGGGAGAAAGCCACTCTATCGTGGGAAGAAGTAAAGAATGTTTGCAACATTGAGGAACAAGATGTTACTTGGGAAGCGTTTCAGCAATACATTAAGGACAAGTATTTAACAGAATGTTTCTACGATGAGAAAGCTAAAGAGTTTCATGATTTGAAGCTAGGACAGATGACTATACATGAGTATATCACCAAGTTCACCTCCCTGTTACGATATGTTCCATACCTTTGAGAGGAAAAGGCTAAGGTGCAGATATTTCTGAGCAACTTACCAACACATATGAAAGAGAGAATTGAATTTCTAAATCCCAGAACCATGGATGAAGCCATTCGTAAGGCATGAATGTGCTATCAGCAGTCGAAGGCTAAAGGGGAGGTTGGAAAAAGTTGGCAGCCAAGGAAAGGACATAAATTTAGCTCAAATTTCAAAGGTGCCAAAAGCAATAATTTTAAGAATTATGCACAAAGTTTTTTTAGTAAAAAATTTGGCAGAAATAATCAAGGAACTTGATGGCCAACAGAAGACAAGCCTATAGAGGCATCCAACAAGCCTGAGCAAGGGTAGGTGACCAAGCCACCTCTACAGTGTTGAGGGTGTGGTGAGGCACACTATTATAAAAACTGCCCACGGCGAGCAAGAAATGATATATTTGCTAAATTGTAGGAGGCTTCTACAGTAAGAAATGTGGCGCGAAACATTCCTCGTATTAATGCGGCGTTGGAGGATTGACAGGGAGATTATCAGCCAACAATGATTGAGTTGGAAGGTAAATTACTATCTCAATATGTTTCTATTTTGGTAGATCCAGGTGTAAGTCTGAGTTATGTTAGTCCCAAAACAGTGAGAATGTGTAAATTAAAAGAACATAAATTCAAAAACTCGTGGCTGGTATAGCTAGCCACAGGAGCAAAATGAAAGGTAACTGCCAAGATTCCAAACTGCACCTTAGAAATTGCAGAATAGCAGTCAAATGTGGATCTAAACATACTACCATTAGGGTCCTATGATGTTTTGTTGGACATGGACTGGATAGAAAAACATTGAACCTTAGTGGACTGTAAGGAAAAGATCATTTATTACAGAATGCAAGATGGAACACAGAAGGAGATTCAAGGAATCAAGAAGCCACTACAGCTACGTCCAATAACAACATCCCAAATGAATAAATGTATAAGGGAGGGATGCTAGATATATGCTATATAGGTGGGATATGCTGATTCCAAGGAAAAATCACCTATGATGGAAAACATAGCCGTGGTGCAAGATTTCATGGATGTTTTTCCAGAAAATATTCCTAGATTACCACCAAGACGAGATATTGATTTTAATATAGAATTAATGCCAAGAGCATCACTTGTGTCAAGGGCTCCTTACAGAATGAGTGTTCCAGAATTAACTGAATTAAAAATGCAGTTACAGGAACTGCTGGATAAAGGTTACATTCGCCCAAGTGTGTCCCCTTGGGGAGCACCAGTGTTGTTCGTGAAAAAGAAGGACAAAATCATGTGAATGTGCATGGACTATAGACAACTTAACAAGTTAACAGTCAAGAATAAATATCCTTTACCCAAGATTGATGATTTGTTTGATCAAGTAAAAGGGGCCACAATATTTTCAAAAATAGATTTAAGATCTAGATATCACCAGATCTGAATCAAGGATGAAGACATTTGCAAGACTGCATTCCGCACTAGGTACGTGCATTATGAATTTGTAGTGTTACCCTTCGGATTAACAAATTCACTAGCAACCTTTACGAGGTTAATGCATGGTATATTTCATCCTTTCCTGGATAATTTTGTACTTATATTTATAGATAGCATTTTAATCTATTCTAAAAACCAAGAAGAACATAAGGAGAATTTAAGAATTGTGTTATAAATGCTAAGAAAACACCAGCTCTATGCTAAGTTCAGCAAATGTGATTTCTTTAAAACATAAATTCAGTATTTAAGCCATGTCATTTTAGCAAAAGGGATTGATGTTGATCAAGAGAAAATCAAGACAATGATGGAATGGTGAGTACCCCAGAATGTGGCAGATATTCGATCCTTTATGGGGTTAGCTGGGTACTATCGAAGATTTATTGAGGGATTTTCCAGAATTTATTTTCCTATTATTTCTTTTTCAGAGAAAAGGAAAATTCTTCAAGTGGAATGTTGAATGTCAGAACAATTTTGAAAAGCTGGAAAAACTTTTGACCACTACACCAGTATTGAGGGTAGCTGACCCCAACAAAGAATTTGAAGTTTGTACACACGCAAGCAAAGAGGGTGTCAGAGTGATTTTATCACAAGAAGGCCAAGTAGTGGCCTATGAGTCAAGAATGTTAAAAGAACATGAAAAAAAGATACTTAGCCTATGATCTGGAATTAACAGCAGTAGTGCATGCTCTCCGGGTATGGAGACACTACTTGCTGGGTAAAAAGTTTGTGTTAAAGACAGATCATAGCAGCTTGACTAGTTATTTCAAACAAGCTAATTTAAATTCCAGATAGGCTAGATGGAATTCTTTTCTAAGTGAGTTTGATATGGACATATAGCATATGAAAAGTAAAGAAAACTGGGTGGCTGATGCTTTAAGTAGGAAGCTGTACTGTGTCTATGAGCTTTACTACAATCAGCTTGAAAATAAATTCTCAGATTAAGTGAAGGAAGAAGCAAAGAAAGATCCAGAATATCAATTCCTATGGCAGAAAATGGAAGAAACTAGAAAACAAGGAAGTACTTTTGAATATGGAGTTGATAAAAATAAGATGCTAACCTTTAGAGGAAAAAAGTATGTACCAAACCGTGTGGACCTAAAGGAGATGATCATGGATGAATACCATCGTAGCAATTATGCGGGTAATCCAGGAAACCATAAAATGTTAAAAACTATTAGAAAAGTATATTTTCGGCCTGGTATGTGTAAAAATATTTCTGAATATCTAATAAATGTTTGGAGTGTCAACATGTTAAGGTGGAGCATCAACATCCCATAGGATTGTTGCAACCCATACCAGTACCTGAATGGAAGTGGGAGGTCATATCCCTGGACTTCATTACAGGTTTACCACGGTTAAAGAAGCATAATGACTCCATCATAGTGGTAGTTGACAAATTTAGTAAATATGCACATTTTATACCTGTGTAGTCTACTTACAAGACTGTACAGATAGCCGACATATTCATGAGCGAAATTTTCAGGCTGCATAGTATTCCGAAGACGGTGATCTCGGATATAGACATAAATTTTACCTCAGCATTTTGGAAAAATTTGTTCATAGGTCTGGGGATCCAAATAAACTTTAGTACAGCTTATCATTCCTAGAAATACTGTCAAACAGAGCGAGTAAACCAAGTGTTGGAAGACATGCTATGCATGTATGTGATGCATTAGCCAACCAAATGGGAAGACTATTTTCATCTTGTTGAATTTGCTTACAACAATGGTTATCAAGAGTCCCTTAAGATGAGTCCTTTCGAGGCCTTCTATGGGAGGCAGTGTCGCACACCCATAAATTGGAGTAGCCTCGAAACAAAATTAATGTTGGGACCGGAAATGCTTGCTGAAATGGAATAAGAAGTAAAGAAGATAAGACAAAATTTAAAGGCTGCACAAGATTGGCATAATCTCTACGAAGATAAGAAGAGGTCTTATCGGGAATTCGAAGTGGGAGACCATGTGTATGTGAGGATCAAACCCAAGAGGAGTACCTTGCGGTGGACCTCTTGTTCCAGGTTGGCTCGCTGGTTCTGTGGACCATTCCAAATTTTGGAAAGGGTAGAACCTATGGCCTATCGACTGGTTTTACCCAGTCACATTCGAGTACACAATGTGTTTCATGTGTCCCTGTTGAAGCGTTATGTGCATGATTCAAAGCACGTAATGCATTTTCAGAATATACAGGTAGCATAGAATTAAAAATCCTAACTTGAAATATGGTTTCTTTATGAGAATTTGACAAGGAACTTTGTTGTTTGCAGGTAGAGCCGGATGATGAGTTTCTGGTCGAGCCGCAACACATACTTGACTAGAAGGAAATTATGCTCTGGAAGTGAGTCATCACCCAAGTTAAAGTGCAATGGAAGCACTTCGGCTCGGATGAGGCTACTTGGGAGGACGAAATATTTGTTCGTGAGGCTTACCCTGAGCTCTTTTTAGAACTAGAGTGAAACACCAAGGACTGGGTTACTTCCAAGGGGGGAAGTTGTGACAAATGCATTTGAGGATAACTAGTTGTTAACTAGTTAAACGACATTTTTATTATTTGTTTTGAGTAAATACTGGAGCTATTAATGTTTTGCTGAAAATTTATTTTCATTAGTGATTAATTATGAATAATAAAATCAGTTATGGAAAGGAACTTCATAAAAAGTAAAAGCCGATGGTAAATGTCTTGCAAGAACTGGAAGGTGGTTTGGACAGTTGGGAATAGTTACCTACTTATCTGAGGATAAGAGATTGATCCCAATGAGAAGTAGGGGTTATGTGGATAGCGTAAGGAGAGTGTAGATTTTCCAGAGTTGGTAGAGACCAGTGGAAAGCACTCAGCAATCCTGGTTTTATTTTTGGTTTTGACTAGACTTGGGGTCCTGAGGTCATAGAAGATGCTTACTGTTAACCTGAACCTTTCAATGGAAGCATGGGGGAAGTGTAGGACGTCATTGCCTCTCTTGAAGGTTGGGTGGAACATCAACAGTAGTGTTGATCAATAGATAAGTTTTTCATTTGTTTCTTTTTGTTAAGTTTAGGAAACTGGATTTATTGTTATGGAAATTGAATACCAGAAAGAAATATGAATTTCTTGGGTATTGGGTTGTAAAAACTTCAGATTCAAAGAAATGATTTACTGTGTTTATACTTACAAAATTTAGATTAGCTAATGTTTCTATAGTATAGATTGTGAACAAGAAAAGATTTATTGTACTTAATTATTATAATGAAACAATATAGTCCAAGAGAAATGTTATTGTGCAGGATTATACATTAGTATAGTGTCCCTGTATAAAATAGGAATATGTTGGGGATTTAGTAGTGTAAATGATCTTTATTTTCTTTTTAAAAGAGAGACTTTATCTGTAATAACCCAACTGTCAGACATAACTGTTGATTCTGGGTAATTGGAGGAAAAACCCAGAATGCATCGTTCATCCTTCTTTGACTATGCATGGACAGAGGTGGTCCAGACACTCAAATCTAGAATAATGTGAGAACTTTCATTTTATAGATTAATTTTACAACTATTGACTAAGTAACTACTGTTCAGGTAAATATATAAACATATAACACTAATTATGTAAAAAAAATATCCTTTCAGCAAATGAGTAACTGTGCTAGAATAAATATTTAAATACGAGTATTACAAGAAAGGAAATCTACTATGTGAAGGTATTGTTTGTAAATCTGTTTAATACTATAAAGAAACACACAACACATAACATGAAAACGGTGAAAAAAAATAATTATTCATAGTAATGAATGATTGAATGATGTAACAGAGGTGCGCGGGCCCGAAGCTCGGTCACACCGTTAATAAACATAGAATTTGGAGATAATACAACCAAAAGTCTAACAAACAACCTTATATGCAAAACTTAAATCTAGGGTAGAGCAATGAGACAACTCAAAACCCATTACTGTTAACTAAAACAAATATGCACAAAACTATATATACAATAATAAACGAACCCAGATTCAAAATCATATCTACAAGGGTCAAATTACTTCTTACGTTTCAAATAAATGAAACCCAAAAAAATCCAGAGAATGAAACTATTCCAATTCTTGATAGTTATAAAGATATTCATATCGGCAATTTACAAGTGAAAATTCAAACAAAAGGATAGAATGTTGTCTATGTTCCTTAACACTTATAAATTCAGAAGGAAGGATAACCCTTCTTAAAAATCAAATAATAACCAACAGTTATGTGGAATGGTTTCATTAAATTTACAACTAAACAGAGTCCAAATCACAAAGAGGGTTCCACTATTGGCAGGAGACAAGTGATGAAATATTTGTGGAATGGTGTACCTGTAGAAAGAAGAACCGAGAAGTCACCCGAAGGACGGTAACCAAACCCTTATCGTTCAACGAGTAAAATAAAAAGGAAGTGGAGCTTTCCTAAAGATGAGAAAGATGCACCTGCAACAGTGGGAAAGAAACATGTTAGACCAGGAGAAAATCTTCTCACGCCTGGTCGAAATTAAACGTGAAAAATATCGTAAGGAAATAAAATGAAAGGCATAATTTAAGAATGGTTATACCTATGAACCGCAACCTAGTCAGCTATAGAAATAAAAAGGGTGTTTATCACTTAATATTCATCAGGGTATAGGGAAGTAGATTTTCCCAACTGATAGCAGAATGGTAAGTTAATAACTTAATCCAGAAATTGACCAAACAATTTTTGTTACCTGGGCATGGTAGAGAGTCTTGTTTAATGCCAACACCATGGAGAGTAAACCAAGCTTCGTCCCTAGCTTCAGGCCATCCAAATGAGTAACCCACTCTATGTTAGCATACAGGATACCGAGAAAATGAGTGAGGAGATAAGGAAAGCAGGTTTTTCTCAACACCATTTTCCCGCCTTGAAAGGCTACCGTAGATCTGTGGGGATCGAACGGTGTGCAAAGAGGGCAAGTCGCCATGGAGAATCAGACCCGATCTAAAGAAATCCGTAGTCGAGGACAATAATAACAACACCTGTATGCTTAAGCTGCATTCAATACAGTCCCCATATCGAGACAATAAATGAGATTGGAATCGATGCTACCATAATTCTAAACCAAAGTCTGGTTATATATATTGTTAATACTAGACCTTTAAAACTAATATGTGCTGGGTCAAGAATCTTATATACCATATAGTATGTTAAGAAACTATTTGTTCAAATGAACTAAACCATTGTTTTAGAGTTTGGCTAGTAATGTAATAGTAGGGTAAGGTAAAAATTAAATTAGTATGTAATGATTGTAATAGTAAGGTAAGGTAAATGTTAAGTAGCATAATTTTTTTTTATATGGGTATGTTACAATTAACAAGGAGAAGATTGAAAGTTATAGTTCAAAAGAATATAGATATGTTCCATTTGGATAAATTGCCTCTATATAAATAACATAATTTTGTATCAATTTTTAAAGTAATTAGGAAAAAAGAATACAGTTGATATTTTTTGTATTATCATATTTCAATTGGATACATAAATAAATTATTTTAATATCAATTTTATAAAATAACATAAACTTATAAGTATATATGTGAACCACATTAAATTATTTCAATATGCAAAGAGAACAAGTAATTGAATGTAAAAGATTCAATTCCTTCCTTGTAATAGTAACAAGTGTTGCACGACAGGGAAATGTATTGTAGATTTTAGTTTCTTAGAAAAATTGCAAATTGATATATGAAGCGAAAAGGTTAATTGGAAGTACTTGAATCATTTTTTGGTGGGTTGTAACCATTACTAATTTTGCACATTTACACTTTTACTCCTGAATGTTAAAGCAATGAAAAAACAATAATTATGATAGGAAATAACTATTTGTATGTATATTTATTTCCATGTTGTTTCTATTCATTTCTTATGCAAATAATTACCTAAATTATGGTGGGAAAAGACATAGACTTTAAAACCCAAGAAAATGAAAAGTATTTGTCTTCTAATTGAAGTTATCTTCATATTTTCCATAAGAGCGGGTTATGATATATGCATACAGGGTAATATCAAACCCTAAATTCCTTTATTTTCAATAGCCTAAGTAATTTCCAAAATTCTTATATAGAACATGATAGAATGACAATATCTATAGTTGATGAAATATCTAGATATGTTGAACTCACCAACACCATAAGACTATAATTCACAAAGTACCCAGATGCTTATAAAAAGAAAAATTATGATAAAATGTTGATTATTGTTGAAAATATCAAACAAATTATAGAACCAAGACAACCCTAAACCATATATAAATAAATAGAAAATATGAAACTTTGTTGTGATATGGAGAAACATTGACAAATTAAAACAACACAAGAAACATTATAAAACACTTTGTACATATATTTCCCGGTGAATGAAAGAACCTAAGGTTTTTATAACACTTTTTCATAACAAGATTAAAAAACCCATAACGGCATACTCATATCAATACTTATTGTCAATGAATAATCTGATATTTTGCAGTGATAATGATATTAACTGTAATTTAACATTCAGAAAGAGAAGGAAAAAACCAAAAGAAAAATATGCATCCAAGAGGTTAGGGGAATCATTTAGAGTCTAAATTGAAAGGTAAGGGTTATTGGATGTAATGCCTCAATGAGCCATGTAATATATGTGTTGAATTTATTTGTTTGGGGGAAACTTGTTTTAAAAATATATGAACAAAATATCTTATTAAAAACATTATAGTTTACATTCAAACATAAAAAGCTTTCATCTTTTAATTTTTACTAAGGATAAGAACTTAGCATAATTTTTTGGCGGATAGTAACTACTACGAAGTTTCCACATTTACACTTTTACTCATACATGCTAAAGCATTGAAGAAAACATACAAATTTAACATAATTTTTTGTGGGTCGTAGAACATAACATTTACACTTTTACTCATACATGTAAGAAGAAAACATAAACAAGGGTAGGAAGTAACTACTGGTAGGTATATTTATTTCCATTTTTTTCCTATTCATTTTTTAGGAAAATAGTTCCTTAAATTACTACTGATGGTAAATATATTATCTATGTGGGTATGAAATATATTCAAGGATTTTAATTTTAGGTCGTTTTCCTATAAAGCTTAATAATGAAAAATCATTGCACAAATATTTAAAAATCGTGGCATAAATATTGCAACTACATCCAAAAATAATGCAAAATAATATGATGTAGTTATTCACATGGAAAAAAAACTGTAGTAAGACCTTTAAAGTTATGTTCCAATGTAATGCTTGAAAAAAAATCAATAATATCTAAAAATAAATAATGTTTTTCAAAGTTAAGCATTATAACTTGTATGAGTCAATTCTAAACAAAGAGTAGTCAACTCAAAAAGTGATTGTTACAATGTTGCCTTCTGCTTGGGTAGGAAAGTACTAATAAGAGAGATATGTAATTAATTCAATTGTTAATATAAAATCAATATGTGACATTTAAAAAAAAATGTAGAAAGTGCAATAAATTTGCTAATGCTAATGAAAATCCAACTGAAATAAAGAGACACAAACTTCTTCTACTATTCTGGGGAAATGAAAACTCACGATAGAAACACATGAAATAAAATGAAACCATCAAAACATAAGAAACAAAATGTTTTTATAGGGTAACCCAACTGGGAAAAACATCTTTGTTGCTTTGCATTAATTCAGATGAGAATATGGTTCAATTAAAATGTCTTGATTCAATCCTCAAGCACGCCCTGCAATGCAATTCAGATCTCCTCCTCACTGACATTCTCTAATCAAGACTTCAAAAATATGCCTCAAGGTTTCCTCCTATTTATCCTTGAGGAAATTAGCCCCTAAAAAATAGGAGAATTTCCTATTTCCTTGCCCAAATCCTAAAGGAATTGACCATCTTCTTATTGCAAAAACAATGTACACTCAACTAGTATACAATTGATAATTACAATGTGTCTTTTCCTCCACTCCAACTAGGAAATTCAAATTACACTTGCAAAATAGGACTCAAGTTTCCTCCTATTTATCCTTGAGGAGATTAGCCCCTCAAAAATAGGAGAGTTTCCTATTTCCTTGCCCAAATCCTGAAGGAATTGACCACCTTCTTATTGCAAAAACATTGTACACTCAACTAGTATACAATTTATAATTACAATGTGTCTTTTCCTCCACTCCAACTAGGAAATTCAAATTACATGCATGATTGGAACTACTTTTAGTAATATGAATAGTTAACTTTTGTGAGTTAACAACCATTATAACTACTCGAGTGGACTCCTACTAACTCTACTAAATACTAGAGATCGCTTAAGTGAGTTTAACTAACAATAACTCCACTATCTTGCTATATTTTAACAATCAACCCATGCACAAATATACTTCTAGCCTATAACTAGAATTTACTGATTTAACTAGGAGAGAAAGTGACGTCACTCCATCTAACTGCAATTAAAGTTACGTGGAAAATCGAATTTCTCCATTTAACTAAAGAATAAGTCAAATGAAGTAGTTTTTTCTTGTTACAATTTCAACAATTAATAGTAATTAAAAAATTCAATGAGCATAGTAAATAAAATATTTAAGGTGGATCATGTAATCCATCAATAAAATATCTCAATGGTCACGTTAACTAAATTATTTCAGATTTCAATCCATTTATGAATTCAAAAATAAAATTTAATATATATATATATATATATATATATATATATATATATATATATATATATACTTCTAGCCTATTAACTGGAATTTACTGATTTAACTAGGAGAGAAAGTCGCGTCACTCCATCTAACTGCAATTAAAGTTATGTGGAAAATCGAATTTCTCCATTTAAATAAAGAATAAGTCAAATGAAGTAGTTTTTTCTTGTTACAATTTCAACAATTAATAGTAATTAAAAAAATCTAATGCATAGTAAATAAAATATTTAAGGTGGATCAGTGAATCACTAATAAATATCTCAATGGTCACGTTAACTAAATTATTTCAGATTTCAATCCATTTATGAATTCAAAAATACAATTTAATATATATATATATATATATATATATATATATATATATATATATATATATATATATAGATATGAAAAAGAAAAAAATGTTTGAATCTAAGAAATTTAATCAGTGTCTCAGCTTGCTAGATAAATATTTAAAATGGATTTATACTAGTTATTTTTGCAAATATCTTACCCTCATAAAATGTTCAAATACATACATTTCTTTGGACATTCGGGTTACTCACAAAAATTTTCACTCAATCTATCAGCACATTCATGTTTCCTATCAACACATTCATGTTCATACTATTTTTTATGATCATAACTCTTGGCCATGAATTGAGTTGTTACAATCTAAAAACATGAAAATGATTAATCTTCTTGAAAATGAAGGCATTTGAGAGGGGCTTGTCATCGACTTATGGGTCATTAATATTTCAACCCTAAAACAAATTCCACATCGGGGTTTAACTTCCATCAAGAGGCAATCAAGTTTCCTTAATGGCACCAATGTTTGACCATCATGTATACACCAGATAATACTAAAGGTTTTTGCACAAACCTACTATGGGATTGTGCTGAGCTAAACACTACTACAACCATGCCTAAATATCCAACCTACAAAAAAAGGAACTTTGGGAATTGAACAAAAACTTCATAATTGAGAAACTTCAATGGAGAAACGGATTGAATGTAATATCCCAATCGCTAAAAATTATCATAGATCTATAACACTTTGATATTCTTAATCAAGTAAACTTTCAGCTACAACAAGAATGTGAACACGATATATAAATGCATGCCTTTATTCATACTACTAATTGAAAAAAAAATACATGTGGATACAATAGGACTGAAGCTCCTACAAATGGCATGCACAGTTGCTTGTTAAAACAGCAAATAAAGAATGATCTAAGACATTGAAGCTCAATCGTGGACCCTGGATGGACCCACCAGAAAAATTCACCATGGGTTTTTCATCCTGGGATCAATGCTAGAACTATTCATGCCAAGTTCTCAACCAAAACACAATAAGATAGATAAACCTGAATGATCCAAATGCCCAGCTTATATCCCCTTTTATAGGCTTGATGGACTTTTTGGAGACCTTATTTTATTAATTTTCCTTGAAAACCAACAAAAAATACCATGGGAAAATACCACGGTAAATACCATGGACCAATTCCATCCACTTTGACCAGATCAAGAAAGGGAATATTACAAATCCTCTCACCAAAATATTGCTTTCCCTCAAGAAATTCACTGTTATCCTTAACATAAGCATTGGTACGAGGATCCCATGCAACCCAATGTGTTATCCCATACCTCCATACTAAAATATCTTAAATGGATCCTTCGATATCTAGATCCTAAACAATCCTCCGACTAATCCTTCCCTCGATAGATTCATATGCATCCCAAACAATCTTATGATCAATCCTACTCGCATTGTCTTATCCTAGATCCAAATGCCACCTAAGTCCTGGGACCTGTGGGTTATGGTACCATTTGAACCCTCCATCATTGCTCGTGCCAAAGGGCCCAAGTTACAATATACCCTTGTACGTGAGTATCATCCTATGGGTCAATTCATTGATAGAGTTCCAACTCATAATCTCTTGCCAATCCATGCCTTGGGTAGGATGAATACCTGCAAATCTACCATGTTGATGTTGCTTGATGCTCAACTCATGCTGCTCCACTGGTCACCCAACATGATGCATTTGCATAACTTTTTCATGCTCTTCCCAATGTATAAAGGTGGGTTGGTATGGCTGAAAGCCTTCTCTGTGTACTCCTGTAGAGGGTTTCCCAGGAACTCCCAACGGTACTCCTCTTCCTGCCTTGTGAGGGACTTGAGCCACTCCTCAACAATAGACATCTTGGTTGTTGATTTGACACAAAATCCTATGAGCTCCTCAATTTTCCTATTCTCCTGTAAGACAGTGTCTCGAACTTCCCATACTATATACTTCAACATCATAAGATCTATCTTGAAATTCATGATCCTTTCCTGAAAGTCATCTAATGGAAATTATGGTGCCCTATGGAATGTTTTTTACTTTTTTGCACCGGATGCCCAACAACCACAACTTCAACTTGAGCCTTTGACTGACTCTCTAGGAATGGTTCATTTTTCACATTATGTTTGTCATGTTTCTCCTCATGATAATGTTCATCATGTTGGCTCACTATGGCTGGCTCCTCCCTCAAATCTCTCTAGTCTCCTCCATCTATGAAGACAATATGTTGTTCATATTTTTCAACTGTCGAATATAGATGCACTGGTGGACTTTTATCTATACTTGATTATTCATATTACTTATGGACATTCCTCTGGGATCTATGGACTCAGTTGTATAGGAGTCTACCTCATCAATACCATTAGGTAGAATTTCCTCATGCACTTCCAAATTCTTATCATCCTGCAAGCATCCGTGAATAATTTCACGTTTTTTCTCACCATCTTGACGATTAATAGACCCAACTACAAAAGAATCCCCATGATCTGAAGGAATATCCTCTTGCTCTGTCTTTGTTGCCTCCTTCTTATCACCTAGAAAAGAATGGTTAAGGGCCCAAGGTCCCTTGCAGATAAAGCATAGTCCTCTCCTCCTTAGTTCATTCTTATTGCATGTTTGGTTCTTGCTTCCTCCATCAATCCTTCTCAACTCCTTCCTTGCCAACACCCTTATGAGTGATTTTATGTTTTTCTTAGCAACTTCTCGACTAGATCATAGGAATTTGGTGATACCTTTGGTTTCCTCCACCAAATGTTCAACAATTTGGATCTCAGTATCTTGTAGATGTTAGCATCTCCTTCTAAGAATAGACACACAATATTTTGTATACTTGTTTTCACACATTATTGATGAGAAAATGTAATTCTGGTGTAAAATATATGGAGTAATTGAAATATTAAGTCGCCGCATTCCAAGTTCATCATAAAGATGCCAAATTTTAACTATGCCATGAGTTTTAACATTCTGCACCACTTCTGAAAGGTAGGAAGCATGACATTATTCAACCCCTAAAGGGCTTCCACTATCAGTTGCAATATATTTGTCATGAGATGATTATTGTAGGGTAGCAATGGTGATGTTAGAGCTATGACCCTATTGAGACATGAATCAAATGTGAGCCTGAATTCTCCATAAGGATGTTCCTGAATTTTGGGTTATATTAATGCAAGCATGGATGGCTTGAGAGCCCAACTAAGTTTCTTCCATTATAGTTGTCCCACCTTATACATACATGTGTTTAATTCCTCAAACTTATGAAGTTATATGACTAAATTCATTCATTGTAGCTCGGATCCAAGTGTGAAGAGCTTAGCCCCTCTTTCATGTCCTCCCTTCACTTCCCATGGGCGCTTCTGTTGCATAATGGCATGGACCCTTTTTGAGAAAGGTCTGTTGCTTTGAACATTATTTTGGTCTATCGATGTATGGTTGCTTAAAGGACCATATATCCTCACTATTTCATCAAGGATTTTCTGGTTTTAAGTATGAGGGGTTTCTGCAGTGCATTATATTATATATCATTTTTGGGATTCAACTGCGTTAAGTAAGTCATTCATGTATGACCATTTTCATGAGAGGAAGTCATAACTAACTAATTTCTCATGATTTTTGAATAATACACTTAGCACTCATTGCATCGGGTGATGCTCACAGGGGTGAAGAAGTGTGATTGAAACTAGTGAAATGAATCACTCAACATCAATCATCACTTCCGGGGCTTGCACCCGATAACCAGAACTTCCCGGGAGGTCACCCATCCTAGAACTCCTCTGGATCAAGCGCACTTAATTCAATATGGTCCATCTTCTGGTTTTTTTTCTAAATTTTATTCAATATGGTCCATCTTCTCTTTCAAACGCCTTGTAACACCCACAATTATATCCATATATCTCCAATTTTACTATATGACCAAATCTCCTTCCATACGACTCCATCCAATGGGGAGGCAACTAAAATTCATCCCCTCCTTGAATTTTTGTCGGTCACCTTGCTAGATCATACCCCATCGATTATGCACATTAAGGCTCTCGAACTTAGTGTTAAGATGCGGGAGATGAGCTTTAGATATTTTGTGGCCCTGAGCTTTTTACAAACTCTAGATCATTACCAAGAAGTGCTACCAAAATCAACCCCTTCAAATCAAATATTTTGGCCTTCTCAGAAATAATCACTCGACCTTAAAGAAATTATGTCCTCTGTCTTACAAGGAACTCAATAATTTGGCCTCTGCAAAGATTCCAACTGCACTACTTCAAATTGCGGACCCTGAGAAATAAGCGACGCCATTCTAGAAGTATCTAGAATGCTAAGGCTTGTAGGTAGAGGGAATTTTGGGGTTTCCTTTGTGAACACAGCTATCAATAGTATCACACATTAAAACCCTGGAATTTTCCCCAATCACCTCATACATTATAATCTGTAAACCTTTTGGTTGTCGATGGCCTAATTTTTGGCAATAACGTCAATTTCTGCATGCACCTCTCCAGGCATTTTTTCTTCCCTTGTGCTGTTTCTCTAGTATTCACTTAGTTTTGAGGAAATTTTTGGATGATTTCCTTTCATTTCTTCTAACTAATCATTCATTGAAAAAAATTTCATACCATATCTAAACATATGTTTTTGGACCATATTTTGGATCTTCCCCAAAGCATAATCATAAAATCAATGGTGTTTCCTTATTATGTCACTTATTTTCTTCAACGGAGGCCACTAATACAAATACTTGACCATATTTCCACTTGGCATCTGTGGAATTTCTTACTTTGTTGAGTCGTATACTACAGAATCACCACCAAAACTGAGTTGTGGATGTGGGCCTATATTTTTACAAGCTCACATTTTTTCGCACAACGTGTTATCTCAAAATTTTCATGCCCTTATTATGGCATCTCGACAATAGCTAAAAGCAATAATATTTCACCTTGCCCCTATTCCTTCATTGTAAAGGAGATTTCATACTTGCTCTATTCAATTTCTAAGTAGATCGATTTTTGTCACTTCGAAATCCAATCCTCAAGGATACAATCATTTCCAACTGATAGTGGTCCTTCACATGCCTAGGTGGTTGATGAATTTCTCCCTTCCACACTCCAACTTAGCCTCGTAGCCTTAAAAGAGAGTGCTTTATAATGTTTTGATGTCGACTCCCCACCAGGGTTTCGATGAAGTTGCTCGGAATTGTGGCTATGCTATTAGTGGTCAAATAGATATTTTACTGCAAGAATCCACCCTAACAGAATAATTTCCTTGTATGTTGTGGGGAACCCGCCTCTGTCCATGCAATATTTATCATTTAAATTTTGTGGCTTCCAAGATCTCGGTGCTTATGTATGGTCACAGTGAGAAAGTATCGATTTCCTCCTCATGCAAAAAACACTCTTGTAAATGTTGAAGTGTAGATCCCACATGGTCTTATGACTCATGTTGCTTGGTCACTAAATAATTGAACTCCTTTGACTCATACTACATGATCTTTCATATTCTAGTGGTGCTTGTGGGATGCAAATGTGGCCATGCAACACCACAAAATTTTGAATCTAGGCAGTTTCGACAACATGATACTTTTCAAATTATGATACTTTAGAATATACATGAACCCTCATCCTCTAATAGATATATATATGTGTTCTTCATTTATGATCTGTAATTGTGGGCATGGTACTAAGAATAATTGTGTTTTCCTCAAGTATCAGAGATACCATTTCTCGACCTTCTCCCAAGCAAAAAGTGCAACAACCTCAACTTTTACAACCCTGGAACTATTTACCCAGTTGAAATATTTTGGTATAATGGATCAACAAACCTAGATACAATAACCATTCAAATTAGTTGAATCACTTCCAAAAATAATTAACTGAAAAATAGAAATCCAACTAGGGTGATAAATATCACCGAAGTGGGAAATGTTGGTTAGAGTGAAAATAAATCTCACCGAAGCTCCTTGCATAAAAACCTCAGGTTGGGAGGATGCACAACTCTGATACCACTATAATATCTCAATCCCTAAAAATTATCACAAATATAGTACACTTTAATATTCTGAATCAAGTAAACTTTCAGCTAGAACAAGAATGTGAACGAGATATATAAATGCAACCCTTTATTCATATTATTAATTGAAAAAAAAAAATACATGCCCATACAATAGGACTAGAGCTCCTGCAAATAGCATGGATGGATTCTTGTTAAAATAGGAAGCAAATACTAATCTAAGACACTGAAGCTCAATTGTGGACCCTAGATGGATCCACCATACAAATGCACCACAATTTTTTCATCTCGGGATCAATACTAGAATTGGCCACGCCAAGTTCTCAATCAAAACAAAATAAGATAGATAAACCTGAATGATCCAAATGCCTAGCTTCTGTTAGTGTCAGTCTATACAACTTGTCACCAGTGATCAACTGGGCTCTTACTATGTCTTGTTAGGGTCTCATAGTCAAATTTTTTTAATTTCATTTAGGTCTTCAAGTCAAAATTTGGTTACTAGGTAGTAGGTCTAGGGCTATTTCCACTCCTTTCAAAGATTTCATATGTCAGTCATTCTCATCACTCATTTGAGTGTATCATCACTGAAATTTCATCGTTATCACTTCAGTCATCACCATCATGATTTCATTCAGTTCAGTGTCTCCATTAGGTCATTAGGGTTTCAAGGTCACAAAATTTGTCATTCCATGCATAAAATCTAGCAATGGAGGAGTGGTAATAGGTAAATTGGTTCAATGAAGTTGGATTTCAAAATGTAATTCATGTTTCAATGTGTAATAACTTCATTTTGTTTCTAAAGCTAGAAAATAAAGTCTCAAAGTTACATGTGTACAAAGCATATTGAAAAGGACATGTAGTGGACCATCCCACTAACATGAAGAAAAGTGACCACCACAAGCTATAAAGGTGAATTCAACTCATTTTTCCATTCATCTCATTCAAGAAGAGCTCTCATCAATCATCAAGTGAAAATTCATCAATTTCAAGATAAAAACACTCAAAAAATTGGTGCCAAAGGTAGCCACACTGCGCTTTCTACCCTCCACCCTACGGTTTCTTCCCAAGGCTATGTTATCTCTCCTGGAGGCATAAAATAAATTTCTCAAGGATTCTAAAGGTTTCAAATGTGTCAATAATCTATGTAAAATTAAGTATCACCTCAATAAACCCCTCCGTGCAGCTAAATTTCATAAATTTAGTGTGAAAACTACCATTGACCTCTATGTTTTGTTTTAGTGGATAAACATCCTTTACCTCTCCCCTAGGGTTTTTTTACCTCCCTCACACTCTTAATCACCCAACACAGCCTTCAAATCCCCTCATTCCTATTTCCCAAGTCCTAAACCCTAGGCCAATTCTTCCATTTTGGGTAGTTTTCCTAGCTAGGATTGTGTTATAATTTCCTAGCTCATTTCCCCTACCCATTTCACTCCATTTTACTTCCAAAATCTCCCTAAGAGCCCTACCCATCTCCCTAAATTTTCCCACTCTCATCGCCCTTCCCTCACCCACTCAACCTATCTCATTTCCCCTTCCCCTTTTTTGTCATACTAGGGTTTTTCCCCTTTCAAACAATAAAATGGAGGAGAAGAAAAATTATAACAAAGGAGGCTAGGTGATAAGACATGATCCCTTAACCACTCTTGAAATTATTTCTACGCCAGTGTCCAAATATTGGTTTCAAGAAGTAGGGTGTCTTCCTTTTTTGTCAACTAGTTGAGAAAGTCAAATACAATGCCACATTGATCAAGTTGTTTGCCACTCAACTCAAAAGGGAAAAAGTAACAATTTTGAGGGTTTATTTCACTATATCAACTTATATAGTAGCTGAGGCCACGATATTTCCCAATTGTGGTGAAAAATGGTTTAAGAACCAAGATCTAGCCCTTCAAAATTATCGGCCCTATCTTAGAAGACATCATCAACAACACATGAAGAGGATTTTTCCTGTTGAGCACCTCCTTGAGAAACACACACCACTCATGAAGATCACCATGAAGTACTTCACATGTGAGGGAAGATTTTATAGATTGTATGGGTACCATGTTAGACTTATTATGCATTTCACAAGGGTAAAGCCACTCAATTTTCCCTATTACCTCTATAGAAAATTGGCAAAGATGGCAAAAAAGGTCCAGCATAAGAAGAGTAGTCTTGAAAGCAGCCTCTTCCACCACGCTCTAATCAAGATAACTTTTTTACACTAGCTTGAGTAGAGGAACATCACTTGGGACATTTTCATGTAGGCAAATGTCTTTTTGTCTTCTAGTAGCTAGCCTACTAGCCCTAGTTCTTCATCAACACCATTAACACCTTATACAAATGCGAAGGATGGCTCACCTAGCACCATTTCAATGAGGAGGATGATTGAGGTCAGTAGGACTTACTAGAGAGGTAGAATGCTTGTTTTTTCTCCTCGGGTTGAGGAAGGGGCGAAGCCCACATCAACAGAGTAGGGATTACATACATAGTAGGAGACATATATGTATGATGAGGAGCATGACTTTCAATTAGTAGACTTGGAGGCTAGTGAGGAGCATGAAAACCTAGAGAGGATCATTAAGGAAAAATATTCTCAGATAAAAGAGCTCAAGGACCACTTGGCTAGGGCTAATTTAATCATTTCCTTCCTAGAGCAAGAAAACCATTAGTTGAAGGAAAAACAATTGTCTTTAGAGAAAAGTCAGTTTGAGGCTAGTATGCATGATGTAAAGGGAAAAGCAGTGGTTGAAACTAAAGAGTCATAGAAGAATTAAGAGAAGGTAACAAGGAAGAGGCCAAGGACCATGGGTCTTAGAAGAGCATTGCGTAAGGAAAGAGTGCAAAATCCACTAGATGAAGAACTGAGTTTTGAAGAAAGAAAAGCCATGGAAATCAATGAAAATGGGGAGTTTTGACTTGAGAAAGTCAAAATTCACTTGGAGAAGCTCCTTGAGAAGGCCAATAGGGATAAAAATATGCACAAACACATGACTAGCCATTACTATGCAAGAAATCAAATTTGTAATGTCAAAGTCAAACAGTTGCAAACCAAACTGAAGGAAACCCTAAAAAGTCAAAATGAGAAGGATAACTTGGAGATTGTTGTTGATGCTTCTTTAGTGGTATAATATACCTCGTGAGGCACCTATGGACCAATTTTGATGAGTTTTAGAGAATTTTTTTTTTTTTTAGACATTTTGGTCGAACTTGGAAATTCAGAAAATGAGTCATACTGGCAAAAGCATAGCGTGTTTTTTTTGCGGGGGTAAACTGGAGGAAAACTCAACATTTTTGGAACCTCTTAACAAGTACATCAATCTTATTCAACGTTTGGGCCATGTCAGCCAATTATGGGGGTTCAAAATGCCCAAGAACATGCTAAAAATCACCTTTCTACCCTATTTTGGGAGCCTCACTATCCTTTGAGTAGTCTTGGGAGATTGAATATTTGGAGGACTAGGAGCCACCTTTTTCTATGCTTGATGAGCCTATCATGTAGAAGACATCCATATATTTCCAATGGTACATTAATATCCTAATTTGTACACTTGGAAGGCCTCAAAGTCAATTTTGTTGAGCTCATTGCTCTTTCTCTGAGCACGCTACGCTTTCTCCTGATTTCGCTACGATTTATGTAGAAATTTTCACTGAAATTTTGACCTAGTTTGACTTTTTACTAATGTAATTGATGAAATGATGATGTCATGAGATGTAATTGAGTTAGTAAATGGTAAACTATGGTAGATACATTCTTGTAAATGTAAATTTAGTCAAATGCATTTAGTTTCCTATGATGAGGTGAATTGGTTGACCTCCATTAGAGATTAGGGTTTTGTTGAGATTATCATGTAATTATCTCCAAAACTAATGGATTCGACCCCTGAGAGAGGGGAGATGTTTTTTTGGTTTATATCTATCATTTTAAGAGTTATTTTACTATTTGGACATCAATGGATTGTAAATATCGTAGCTTGTACTTTCACTTTCATATTCAGAAATCAAAGGATGCAGTTGGAGCTATTATCTAGGAATTCATGTGTAGCGAGTTTATGATCATGTATATTCTCTGTTATAGTCTTTATTGAATGATATATATCTCCTATTTTATATATTGTATCTTCAGTGGGTTTCCTTACAATTCATAGGCAAAATTCTATTGATTTAGCTATGTTTATATGGAAATGTCATTTCATGTTTCATGCTTTCATTTTAATGAATTCATGAATGAATATTCTCATTGAATTCCTCTACCTTTTTATACTCTCCACTATACCTAAAAAATTCTAAATTGATCGTAAATCCATTTCTACCTTTATTCTTTATATCTTTGCAATTGTAAGCCCTTTGATCCCTAGACCTAGCTACTTGATTTCATCCTTGATTCAGCATCATACCATAAATTTATTAAAACCTACCTGAGCATGTCATATCTAGCCTAATATCTTCATGTCACAATTAAAGTTTTTCTATGATCTCATTGAGAGAGCCCTCTCATCCTGGTAGGGCTAGCTACTAGGTCAAAGTGGTCTATGGTTACCTTTACTGCTCTCCTTTTCAACCTTTGGAGAACTGGTGGAGTGCGAAAATTCTAGCGTCACTGTAGGGGAATGAAGTGACATATCTTCCCTGGGTGCACTATTAATTTTCATCTAATTATAGGCATGTTGGTGATAGGCCCTAATGTTCTTGAAGGATGATTCAAAAGTTGCAGAGAGCCAAAGTGTAGAAACAATGAAAATTTTGGCTTTGAAAAGATACACAAGATCAAATCCTGATCCACATCCAGCTTCTCCAGTTGAATGTCTAGAGAAACTCATCAGAAAGAATAGATCCCAACACTCAGAGATTTAGTTGGGTCCATTTTCATTGGTAAGGTTTACATCATTACCTGGAAAAATATTATCACTTGAAGATATTCCATTCGATCTGAAATTTGAATTATCTCTATTTAGATCAAACTCAGAAACCTCTTGTCTAAAACAGTGTTTTATCCCTTGATTTTTTCTGAAGTTAAATCATTATCTGAAATGGTATTTGATTCCTTAAATCTTGAAGATAGAAAATTATCTCAAGAATCAAAATCCGAGTCAGAATTTGATAGGAAAGTCTGGAGTAAGTTTGATAGACTTTAAAAATTAGCCAACCAGCTCCAATATACGTCTGAAAATATATCATCCATTATTAGCAAGAGTCTTCGGTCACTTCCACACCATCTCAATCAGTTGTTTCCTCTTATTCCATCCCTTATACTTCATTTCCATCTCAGTATACCCCTCCCATTGTTACTCCTTCACCACAGTCAACATGGTTCATGGTGAGATTTGCACCTCTAATTTTACTTGGTCAACCTCCTCCCTTACCAAAGGGCTATGGTCAAAGACTTCCTCTCTTTGATGAAACCTATGAGATTAGTGCTAGAAAATGCCTATTGAAAGTCATTGATTTCATTGATTTATAAGAGATTTATGTTGATGATGCCAAAATGAGAATCATTGCCCAAAGCTTCTCCTGGGATGTAAAAACACAGTTTTGTTCTTTGACTGCCAATTCCATAAGAAATATGGAGCAATTAAATACTACATTTATAGCTAGATTGGAAGTGAAAAAGAATCCACTTCAAATTCTTTCAGTGTATGACAACTTAAAAATAAATCATAATGAGTTTGTTCAAGATTTTACAGCTTGCTCTAACTGGGTATATAACTCAATCCCCAATGATATCAAGCCTCCTCTAGGTTTGGCTCTCTTGCACTATTCAGATGCTTTTGATATGGATATGGAATATCATCTCTGAGAAAGAAACCTTGCAACACTTAAGGAGACGCAGAAAAATGTGTCGAAGCAGATTTGACACTCAAAAAGTCAAAAACCAAAGGTGAAAGAAAGGTGACAATCAAGGAAGAAACATTGACATCATTTGATGCAAAATTGGATATACTCTGATTAGGATAGAGGAGAGAATGGTGGATATAATGTCTATCAGTGAAAGGAAACCAAAAACACAGGTTCGGAATCCTAATTTCTGAGGTCAGGAGCAACAACCTCAGTTTAGCATTAAACAAAGGGAACAAAGAGCTCCAGAGCAGCCAACACAATAGCAGATCTACACTCCTTTGTAGCAGAATTATGCTCAAGGGGTTGAAGAGGAATACAAAATTTTGGAAGAGAATCATTTCTTCATAGAGGGTGGACAACCTATTTTCCTGACAGAGGATGAAGAATACATTGAAAAAACAATTTTTCCAAAAGATGAGGACTACATGATTGCAAATGGTGATAAGTTGGAGGTCCAGTCCAATGACTATCAACGAGGTTATATTAATGCTTTCAGATCAAAAAATATGTAATATTCATTGAGAAACCGATATTTTCCCATCACTTCTATCCTGAAGAGGAAAACTCAGCAAAAATATGCTCAACCCAAGAAAAATCCCCAAACAAGTAAAAAAAAGGGAAAGGAGCATGTAGCTTCAAATCAGATCAAGAACAACCAAGAATCTACAAGTACACCAAAAAAATAAAAATAAGGCCAAAATCAGGGATGTTCAATAAAATACCAGCTCGACAAGAGGGACATTGTTGTAAAAGAGATAGATAAACAATCCAAAATGAAATCTCCAAGTTGAAATTTTCTATCCCCTTGATTGAGCTTGTGAAAAATAACCAATAAAAATATCATGTTGCTAAAATGATGAAAGTAGACCCTATTTCAGATATGGTTAATGTTGAAGATGATAAAACTAAGCTCCTTTTTGGTCCAACCATAGATGGTAAACTAGACGATAGTGAAGTTCCCCCATTTTATCTCAGTTTGAGGGTTCACTAGTGTATCCTCCATAATTCCATGCTTGATTCCTAAGCTTCTCATAACCTGATGCCAATAACCATAATGGAAAAATTGGGCTTGGACATAACTCGAACTTACCATGATCTTTACTCTTTTGATTCTGGTAGAGTATGTTGTCTCGGTATTATAAAATACTTGGCAGTTTCACTTGAGGAAATTCCTACTAAAAATGTCTTAATGGATGTGGTAGTGGCGGATATACCTTTGTGGTATGGCATTCTGTTGTCAAGGTCATGGGGAGAAAATTTAAGAGGTACCCTGTAATAGAATTTCTCTTATGCCACCATCCTAGTTTTTGGGCAACTAAGGAAGTTGTACGAGGAGACAAAAATGAAGTATATTATCACCAGTAAAGAGAAAATAAACAATCACCCTATAAATTATGTACATAATGATCTTGAGTCCTTTAATTTGTTTAATGATAGTGGTTTTGATGATTTAGATAGTCGTATTATAGAAGTTGAGGAAATTCCAGAAATTTCAAATAGTTTCCAAGTAGTTTTGGATGAAAAACAAGGCAATCAACCTAGTACTTCGAAGCAGATATGAGAAAAATTAGAAAAAGGAACTAAATAGATTGAAAAAGTGGCCCAAAAGGATGAAACAAATTAGACTGCAGAATTCCAACTTCTTCATTATGAGAATGGTCTTTGGACCATGGATTTGGATGGTGCCTTAGGAAAATATGGGGTGGGAATCGAAATCTGGATCCATAGTCCAATTCATCAATTAGCTAAAATTCCAAAAAATGCGAGATTATGTTCCTATAAGTTGGATTTTGACTATTCCAATAATGAATTTGAGTACAAGGCATTAATCATCGGCCTTAAAATTTTGAAAAATTAAGGTGCAAAGAGAATTTATTTTTATGATGACTTCGAGCTTGCAATTAAGCAGGTAAAAGGGGAATACTAGGCAAAGCATCCAAGGATGAGAGAATATATAAATTTTTTACTTGACATTCTCAAAATGTTTCTTGAATACACATTGTAGGTTGTACCAAGAAGTCAAAATCTTATGGTAGATTCACCTGCTACAACAACAAGTAATTTTAAGATCCCAATTTCTCTAATAAGAAGTTTGAAATTCATGTCAAACGAGGGGTTCCTCACAACTTGAGGTATTGGAAATTGTTCTGGGATGACAAACAGTGTAATAATTTTCTGCAGATGGAAGGTGAATTTGAAAATTCTTATATTGATGAAGTATATGATAAATATGATCAAGTGATTGAGGCTACTCAGGGTGATGTTTTACAGCTGAAAGATAATAACATTCCAAGGGGTCTTATACCTTTGGAAGAGTTGTTCAATTAATGATGTTGCCAGAAATCTTACCATGGTTCCTACCGAGAAAGGTGTCGAAGATGTGAATATTAGAACAACAGACAATCCCAAAATGGTTAAGTTGTCGAAGTCCTTATCTCCAGAGATGAAACATAAATACATAGCTTTATCTGAATTTTTTAATGTATTTGCTTGGGACTATTCAAATAAAAAAGTATATGACAAAAATATCATTCAACATACAATTCCGTTCAAGCTTGAAAAAAAGCCCTTTAGATAAAAGTTGAGAAGAATTAACCCAAGTTTGTTGTCATCAATAGAGAAAGAGGTAAACAAACCTTTTAAAGATGGTATCATTTTTCCCATCAGATTTTCATAATTTATGTCAAATCTTATTTCGGTGAGAAATAAAATAGGAGAAATCCGTCTTTGTATTGATTTCAAAACCTTGAATAAGGTGTCTTTAAAAGATAATTATCCCCTTCCTAATATGGACGATATCCTATATAGAGTGGTTGGGTCCTCTTGAATGACGCTTCTTGATGGATATTCGAGATACAATCAAATCTTAGTGCATAAGTATGACCAAGAAAAAACTACTTTCATGAGACCTTGGGGCACATTCAAGTATGCTAAAATTCCATTTGGGCTCAAGAATGTAGGAGCCACTTTTTAGTGGGTGATGGTCATTTCCTTCACAAATGAAAAGTATGTTTTCCTAGTAGTTTACCTTCATGATTTGATTGTTTTCTCCCATTATGATCATGAGCATTTATATCATTGAGAGTTGTATTTCAGAAGTGCAGGAAATTTTGGATTTCACTCAATCCCAAAAAGAGTCTTTTTTCCATGGAGGAGGGCAAGTTTATTGGTCATATCATCTCCAAATATGGTATCCGCATTGATCCTTCCCAGATTGAGGCTATTCAACAAATATATTTTCCATGCAGCAAGAAGGAGATCTGAGCCTTTAATGGTAAGATGAATTTATTGGGAAGATTTATCCCAAATATTTCCGAGCATATTCGTGAGATGACCAATATGCTCAAAAAGTACAGTGATGTAAGGTGGCTAGAGGATGCTAAAAATTCATTTAATTCCATTAAGTTTTCCTTGACAACAACTCCTATTTTGATCAACCCCGACAATTCCATTGATTTCATCATATTTTCATTTGCCTTCGAACATACTTTGGTTGTTGTTTTGATGCAAAAGAAGGATAAGACCAAACAACCTATTTCTTTTGTTATTCATACTATTAGATATGTTTCCCTTAGATATAACATCATTGAGAAGCAAGCCTTGGCCTTGGGAAAGGCATTGAAGGACTTTCAAGTGTATATCCTTTATTCACACATTCTAGCTTATGTTCTTAATGCAACAGTGAAGGATATCGTAATGAAAACTGATATGGAAGGCAGAAGAGGAAAGTGGATAGCATATATGTTAGAGTATGACCTCGATATCAAGCCTAAAAAGCCGATCAAAGGTCAGGGATTGGCCAAGTTGATGGCTGAATCCAATTTACATGCACTTGATATCAATCTCATTTCAGTTTTGTCTGAAGAAGAAGATGATGGCTCACTCATGCAGGTATCATAATTTTTTCTCTCGTCTCCTTGGTATGCTGACATAATTTATGTTCTTCATCATCTTAATCCTCCTTCGAAGATGTCTAAAATTAAGGTTAGATCATTAAAATTGAAAGCTTATAAGTACTGCATTTTAAACAATGCTCTATATTGGAAAGACCCAAGAGGTGTCTTGCTAAATTATATGGTAGAAAATGAAGCCAAGTAGGTAGCCTATATCGGTGCAAGTGCCATTTCAGTAGTGGGGCCTTGATTTCATTGGATAAATCCACCTAGCATCTTCTTCCCAATATAATTGGATCTTGACAGCTACCGACTACTTCACCAAATGGATCGAGGCAATCCCAAAAAACCAAGATACTTATTTAGTCATTATTCAGTTTTTGGAGACTAATATCTTGTCTCGGTTTAGCTTTTCCCACAAAAGCATTACAAATAATGCGATTGCATTCAAGCCTAAGAAAATGGTTGAGTTTTGCGAGAAATACAACATCAAATTGGGTCACTCGACCACATATTATCCACAACGTAATGGATTGGCTGAATCTTCAAACAAATCTTTAGTCAATATTATAAAGAAGATATTGGAGGCGAGCAAGAAGAACTAGCGTAAGAAGCTTGTTAATGCTTTCTGGGCGGACAAAGTGAGTAGTAAGAAGTCGATAGGTATGTCTCCTTTTCAATTGGTATATGGAGTCGATACAATTTTCCCTACATCAATTTTTATCCTAGTGTTGTGTTGTACAACAGCCCCCCACTTATTTTTATAAATAGGGACCCTTTAAGAAATAAATAAGAAATTTTGTTTTAAATTCTTACAATAAAAAACTTAGAAAATATTTTTCTTTTTCTTTTTCTTTGAAAAGCGAATCACTTCTCACATATTTTATTTTCAAAAAAGAATCATAAAACACAAAATTGGCAAATTGCGAAATGCGCTCTTAAAATAGCCTTCCAAAGAAATAAAATGTTTTGTTCGCATCGCACTTTATTTAGTAAAGACTTAAGAAACAAGTAATATAAGTTGCGAGAGTCACGGACCCCACAAGAAAATAAACTAAAAAGTATAAATCCTTTTCGCTATCGCGTCCACTTTAAGTTTTCGCAAATCGCATCGTGTGCAAATTATAATATAGACTTTAAACGTATCTTATAAATTTTGCAATCTGCGATTTGCGCAGATCACATTTCACAACTTTTATGAAACAATCATGAAATATTATGATGAATCATTGCGATTTGCGCATTTAATAAATCTCAGCATGTGAAATCAAATTATATCATATCCGATTAGATTTAAGATCTTAACTGCTTTAAAAATAGAAATGGATAGTGCATGCAAAGCCATGTGAAACATTAAATAAGGAATTATGAAGAGATGAATGATAGATTGACAACTTTTCGCATGAGTTTGAAATAAATCAGTGATATATCTTTATGATACTCCTTATATTATAATTTCACTTTGCTCTCAGGAAATCAATTATCGAGTTGAAGAAATCAGAAATGAGTAAAAAGGGTAAAGAGGTGTCTCAAGTACCATCTGTTGAAGACAAAGATATGTCTTCATTCTTCTCAGACACTGTCTACAACAATGATTGTGGTAGTTCATCATGGGAATAAATGTACAAACTTTTTGAAGATGAAGAACCGAGAGTGATAAATAACCTTTCTACAACAAGCACTAATTCTACTTTAGTTGCAACTCTTTTCGACGTTTCATGCTCACATATTCATAGAATAGCTGCGAGACCAAAGATTCAACTTTATACATACATGATTAGGTGGGAAGTAGAAAATTTAAATATTGAAGATAGATGTTTCAAGAATTCCAGAGGAGAGATGATGGGTTCTTTCAAAACGGAAGACTTAGCAGCCATGTACCATTTTTCAAATCCATAGTAGAAATATGATAATAGATATCTGCAAATTTTCAGAGAAAAACATACAGATCTTATCAAAGTTATCCACAAATGGAAAGACAATGAAGGAAAATTGAAGCAGGATAAATCCGGTATGTATCGATTACACAAATTCCTAATCCTTATTTTTATGCTGCTAGTATGTTATGTAGAATATTTTCCAAACCTGATAGTACTAGGTTCTCAAGAGATTGGGTTCCCCTAATTGACGCAATCGTCAATTCATCTATCTTAAATTGGGCAGACCTTTTATCCAACTACCTAGCCAAACATATCAATGAATATAGGAATAAAAGGAGTGCTTCATCCCAAGAAACTTCCCCCTTTTACATTTCTGACTATGTCATGGATTCCATCTGTTTCACTTCCACATTTCCAGTCATGGGTTGGAAATGGACCATTAAAAACCCTACCCAATTCATATTTATCATGAAGAACTATGGGACTCTAAATTCCACTTACATTTTTATAAAATCTGCTATGGAGTTATGTTACCTATGTATCAGATGATTTCAATGAAAAGGATCCTAGGGTTTCCAAAGAAGCCAATGAAGATTTCCTTCCTATAGCCAGATGGTTCGCTGAAGAAAATTTCACATATATTCAAGTATTTTGAAGTTTTGCTTTTCCACATGTTTTACCCTACTATGTTCCAGATATATTTCTTGCAAGGGAAATAGCTTATAAAATCATCAATGGTGTCACAAAGAAACTAAAATATGATAAAAAGGCTATTTGGCCTTCTTTCCCTCTACAGTGTGGCACCTTTGCTTTGACTAATATTAGCCATTTATACAAAGAGGTTCCTAACATTCAGTTGTTGAAGTTGGCATTCATGCTAGGAAGATTATATGACCCCGACGATGTAATTAAAAATTACATGGAAAAACTCAAAACAAAGCCTTTCATCAAAGAAGAAGACAAATTTAATGACTTCTTCCAAGGCGTCGAAAATTTTTCTGATATTTTCAAAAGGGTTTCCAGTCACGAAAACACTAAAAGTTTTCAAGTATATAGAAATAAAAGATTGAAAAATATCCCTTTGAATTTTCTAGTAATTGAAGATGAAAAACACACTCCAAGTGTCAGTCTCGATGAAGAAATGAAAGATGGCTCTGAAAATGAATCTGGTCAATCACAGCAGCAGTCTGATAAGTCGGGTCAATCTGAGGATGAATCTGAATCTAAGAAAGAAAATTTAGAAATCAACCAAATTATTTAAGAAATAGAGTTCTAAGAAAAAGAAAATAACAATGGCACTGAATCAAATTCAGAAGAAGTTCAAAAGGATCAGAACATGTTAGATCAGTCTAAATCATCTCAAGGAAAAGACTTGGTAAATGAATGGAAACAATTTTCCCAAGCAATAAATACTCCTAAGGAAAAAGTCAACACTGATCAAACATCAAGTTTTCAAATGCCAGAGCCTTCTCAGAAGATAGTTGAAACCGTCAATCCTCTATAGAGAATCCCAGCAATACATGAAAAAGAAACCATACCAGCTTACTCTACAGATCAAATCATCCTACACATTGAAGATATTCCATCGTTGGATATTTTATATAGTCCTAGCTACAAAGCTATAGTAAAAAGGAATAAAAGAAACGGGATTGATGAGACAACCCTGAAATCAAAATATGAATCAGTTGATGTACAATGTAAAGCCTCTTCAGATGATCCCACTGATCATCTAACTAAGTTGTCACAATATGCAGGAGCATATGCCACAGCCACTGTTGATAAGGAAACTGAAGTTAGAATATTGTTGAAACAGAAGGAAACCAGAATACAAGAATTGGATCAGTTGTTAAAGGAAGAAAAATCCAAGTTCGTTGAGCAGATAAATGAAAATTCAACACATTTTTATAAATATATTGAAAGTCTCAAGTTGAAACATCAAACAGAGCTTAATGAGAAGCAGGTACATCTAGAAAGAACAATGGAAGAGCTGCTGAATCGATCACAATTAGAACAATTCATCACAGAAGCACTTGATATAAATACTATGATAAAGGAAGAGAAAAAATTATTTTGTCATCAATTTTCTATGATTGATTCTTATTTTGATTCTAATAAGATAATGATTCAGCAAATAGCAATTCAAAAACTATAATGTGAGAGATTCAAAAAGAAAATTGAGGAACAAATTCAATGGAAACATTCTGATGCAGGAAGATAAGCCAATCTACCACAAATAGATAAGCTTCACAAAGAATTGTTATTTACAGAATGAAAAGCACAGATCATCTGATCAGAAAAGGCAGTGACCAAGACAACCAACAAATCAAATGAGCTTATTTAGCTCTTATGTGACCAACTGTTTAGAACAGGACTTCTTAAAGAAAATATGTATGATGTGTTTTCAAGAACAAAAGAAGTTGAATTAAAATGGACATAGAGAGTAGAACAACAGGAAGAAATGATCAAGAAAGTTAATAAGTTCGATCAAGAAAATTACTGGAATTTTCTGATCAAACCTTACCATTAGCAGCAAACTCTTCTATTCCTTACAGAGTCAGCAAAAAGGTCTCAGTCGATAATCTCAAATGCTATCTTCAAGGGGAAAATTCGATCACGGATATCGCAACCAATTCAGCTTAAGGCAATGCTAGATATCTGCCAACTTCGTGATCACACTAAGAAAGAAATGCAGAATCCATCAAGTCAGGATTATTAGTTCTAAATTCCTAGATTTTTGTTTAAGTTAAGTTTTTAGAGAAAGGTTGTTTGAAACCTCCTCTACATTTTTGTAAATCATTTAACTTAGTTTGTAGTTAATTTTAGTATTTAAACCTTTCTCATGCATTTAGAGAAGGGTCCAAGATTTTGTTAAGAAAATTTGCAAAGAATGCTTATTTCTAAGTAAGTTTGTGGATTCCTTGATGAAGTAATGGAACACGACCTTTTTTTAGTTATAAATATCATTTTGTTGAATCACCATTAGTGCACTTATGTATTCTTTGAATGAATCTTTGATTGAAGAATTGGATATGGCCTATTATCAGTAATCCGATAAGCAGAGTAATACACATCTGGTACTATTATCATGTATGTTATTTTTGTTTCTGAATGTTAGTGATGAATTTAGCTTCCATGAATCATATATAGAATTAATTATTTTTGTCTGAAATATCAGTTGCACTATTGTACGATATAAAGATAAAAATTAGTTATTTTATACATTGTCATCAGATAATTGCGATATAGCTCCCATTTTCTTTTGATTAAATTTTTTTCAAGAGAATCATCTTGTACAGTAATAATTCTACTAATTCTGTGATGATTTTCATCATCACAGATTGAAAAAATATCTCTTTAGACTGCATTTATATATTATTATCAGGTTAGATTAAATTTAATTCAAAGATTTGCATTTAGAAATAAATTTGTCTTAGTTTGTAGTAATTCATTATTCTAAAATGTTTTGATAGAAATCCAACAAATTATCATATAAAACCAAATCTGGGAACCTGGTCCCATCATACCTAGTTGGAGCCACTACCTCAAATGGAAAAGGAACTACTTTAAGGTCCGGACCAGGTGGTTATCCCCATTGTTTTTGCCATGGATTTCTGAGGCCATCAATATTTTTTGCGCTAGAAGGAGGGCCTGACTATGAATGGCATATAAGTCTAAAATTCAAAATAAAAGCCATCATAAGAGTTAATCTCCCCAAAAGCATTCTACCACTTCCCAATCACAATCAAGATCACTAACTCAGAAATTAGAAGTATTAGAAACATTTCCATAATCTCCTGAAGTATCATGTCATCCATCTACTTCAGAATTCACTCCCAAATCTCCCGAAGTTCAGTCTTTAATTCAACAATTAGAAGGAATATCTATTTCTGTTGAAAAGCCTGCTAACCGAGAAAATTCTGAGGAAAGTGTTACTTTTTTATTTAGAGAAATTGGTATTTTAACTCGATCTAAAAGTGAGAATCTTGGAATTCCCCCTTTTGAGTTTCCATTAGAATCTCATCACAAAAAAGTTTCTATATTCAGATCTAAGTCAGAAACAAGTGAAGTCACATCAAATTTTCCTTCAGTCATTCCTCCACATTCTTCTAATCAATCTACATCTCCACTGTCTTCCATTTCTTCTACTCAAACAATCAATGCTATCACAATTAGTATTGTTCCAGTTGTAAGTTATTGATTCATTACCCTTACTTCTGGATCTACTTCTACATCTTCACAAAATCCAAATATAGTTATGGCTAATCGAACTTGGACGAATCCTGGTGCTGTATTAATAGAAAATACTAATCCTCTTTCAGATTATCCAGAAAAATGGTTACCTAAATATAATCTAGATGATGGTCTTCTTGCTGAAGAACACATCAATAATTTTATGTTAGCCATGAATTTGAAAGGAATTTCTCATGAAGATGTTTTAGTTAGATTGTTTCCATACACTTTACAAGGATCTATGGGATCCTGGTACGTTTCTCTTCCAGCAGGATCTATTGCTAATTGGGAAACATTTGAACAAGTTTTCCTTGCAAAATTTGGAGATGATAGGACTGTTGCATCCTTAATCAATTCCCTTTCCAATCTTAAAACGAATTTAGGTGAAAAGATGAAAGATTTGAACTCCAGAATTAACAGGTTATTAAATAGAATCCCAAATTCTTCTAAACCTGTTGTTGAAGTACAAATAGAATGGTATATTTATTCTTTACCTTATAATATATATATATTTTTAGATAGATCTAATAAAGCTACTCTCTTAGAAAACTTGAAAGAAGCTCTCGCAGTAGAGAAAATAATCTTAGCATTATAAAAATGATCAGAGAAAGAAGAAAGGAAAACAAAGAACGTGAAATTTAGTCAAGATTCCAAAAATAAAGTTTCAAAAGATGCATTTTACCTTGAAGGTCTTAAAAATGTGCTAAATACTATGTCAAATGATATGATTGATATAAAGAAACAAGTTGCTGAAACTTCAGCCGCTAAAAAATCATTTCGTCCATTTAAGAAAATTCCTCCTTCAACATCTCAACCTCCAAATGAGATTTCAAATGCTGAATCTGATCAAGATACTAAAGATCCCTCACCTTCTGTAAATGAATTAGGGTTTGAAGAAGAAGTTGAACTAAATGGTTTATGGGATTTCATTCTCCCCACAAAAGAAGAAAATGAAGCTATGCCTATATCTACAAGAAGTAAATCTTCTTCAGATCTATTTATATCAAATCAAAAACAAAACTCTGTTCCCACTAAAGAAGAAATAAAATAATCTAAAACTGTGCAGATGAATCCGATTTTATCAGATCCTTCTACAACTTCTAAAACTTTAATAGTTTCAGATACATTCAAATACAACATAGTTGAAGATATGAAAAATATCAAAGAAAATATTTCATTACACGAAATTGCCAAAGTCAAACACCAACAGAAAATTTTTCTTAGATAACTCAAAGCAATTCCCGTAGAACCAATGAAACCACCAGTTATAGCACAAGCTTCAAAATATATGGGAAAACATTCATCATCTATCAACAAAGTATATTCTAATTATCTTGTTTTAATTGGTGATAGATGTTTCGGGGAAAATCACCCTAGAGGTTTGTTGGGTCAAAACCTCCACAAATCAGGGCATGCTATTCAGAAGGACTCACACACAACCATACTTAAATGCTAAAAACTAGATAACAATGATAACAGAACTCACCCGTAGTCCTACGTTCGACAGATCCTGCTGGGTCCAAACCCCCAAGAACCTTCCTCTCCAACTGGCAGAAAGAACATGCACGGAAACCTAGTTGTACAGCATATATTTCTCCTAAACATTAGTGTAATCCATGTGAAATATGATATAAACGATAATAGATGCTTAATAATCAATCTTTTCACATATACAAATAGATACTAACATAGAAATTCAGGAACAAGATGGTTCTTCATTATTACGAACAGCATGTACAGAAGTAAAGAGTGGAGAGATCACCTGAATCCTTCCATGATCTTTGAGCAGACCATCGTCCGGATCCGTCCCGCCCTTGCCTCACTAAGATAATTTCAAGACTTGTGCACTCGAGATGGCATATAAACGGATGAACATCTCCAAGAAACAAGGGTTTCCTGTATAAATCTGGGAAAGTGCAGGAGGCACGGGGAATCAGACTTGAATTAGGGATTCCAACAGAGTATAATATCTATAAAATTTCTCTCTCCCTTAGGCCATGCACATGAGGGGCTTTTATACTCCCTCAAAGTAGTTTCAATCAGTTGGAAACAGTTGGCCACGTGCTGGGGTGGTTGAACTACTAGAGTAACCATCAACCCAGGCCAAAAATAGGGAATTTTTATATATATTTTAATGATTTTAATGGCATACGCGGAAAAGTACATGTGGACTCGCGTATACACGCGGAAAAGGCTGGGCATACCTGCGTATGGGAATTTTAACACTGTTTTTTAGTGAATTTTGTTCAAGTCTATAGGAATGGGTGCCCAAAGCCATAAAGTCAATCATGAATCACATGAGGGTGAAAAATGATGCTATAACAGATGCCCCCTAATATATGAGGTCAGAAGGGGTACATGATGGCCGAAATGTATTATGCACATAGAAAGAACTTCGCAAGGACAAGAGAGGACTTCACCAGATTTCAGCCTGCCAAAAACCAATGAAAGAACACAGAGAGTCAACTCATGCTGAGGCGGGCATACCCATGCTCAGTCAAAAATACATCATATGGAAAGTATAGAATAGATCCAAAATGTATACAAGTATAGCTGAATTGAAAGTACACAATGAATCATCTGAGCATGGCCCGGAAGTATAAGTCTGAATCAATGTCCAAGTATCACATATAGAAAGCTGATCAATGATTCTGACACTGGATGTCTGATCATATAAGTAACTGAATCTCGAAGTACCAAATCATAAGAGGTGGAATAAACGGTACAATCACGCAACTCGGGAGCCAACATATAAGATGCTGCTGTACTGACACTGCAACATATAAGGGTGAACGGCATCACTGGAAGAAACTGAATGGACTGTCAAAAGTGAACCGAGAAATGCTGATGCAACCTGAGGTCTTCACCGATCACTATGGCACAATTCTACACAAGGGGAATAAATGAGCTGAAGTCGACCATGTGAGAAATCGTTGGATTACCGGTCAATGATGTATACCGTTAACCAACGCGAGACAACCCACCAATAATGAAAATGAGTGTCAAGGTGCCCCAGTACAATCTAACAAGTGCGAATGAATGAGTTGAAGTCGAACACTTGAAAGAATCTATCAATCAGGAGGCAATGATGAATCCCCACTGTCGATAGCGAAGAGTCTGCCACTGATGACTGCAAACCCTAAGGTACTGACAAAAAGACTCTAGACCTTATTCCCAGAGCAATGAGTCAGAGTCGATGGGAAAAGATCTGCTGGAAGGAAGGCATTAAGGCATCCCACATCAGTCCAACACGAGTGTAACCCGCAGGCCAAGATTTGGAAGGAATCGGACGAAGTAGAGTGATGGAACCAAAACCGAAGTACGTTTCCGACGTGCACAAGATGAAGCTAGCGCACGGAAGAAACCCTCTGAACCAACCAATAATGAAAGCCGACACAGAGGCGAGAAATCCACCGATAGGGTCAAATGGAAATCAAGGTACTGCACGAATCCCAAGTGTGATAATGTGTGCTGACGTCGAACACAGGGGAAACCACTCAGTTAAAGACCCATAATGATGATCAAATGTTGAGCACAAGGTCACCTATCAATGATGGAAATAGGGCCAGGGTGCGGCTCTAGGTTTGCTCTCAGAGCAATGTGTCGTAGTCGATAAGAGACAAACCCGCCAGCAAGAAGTCAATGGAGACCTTCTCAAACCAGCACGAGCAGATGACCAAAACATCTGATGTGATAGAACAAGATACTGACAAGATCGGGAAGGCCGACTAAATAATGATTCAAGAGACACCACAGAATGGTCGACTCTGGTTAGACTTCCCTTGAACAAAAGCACGACTCATGATGACTATGGCAGTAAAAAGTGACACTGTATAAGTCTGTTATGCAGGAGGCAGAACAAACTCTCCATATGATTGGAAGAGATAACCAACCGGGGGAGGACTGACAAGTGAAGCAAGGTAAAGGCTGAACCTAGGTCAAAACTAAAACCATCCAAAATGTAGGAAATATATAAGTGTATGTGCTTTGTCCAAGGGTGACAAACTGACACTGTACTGCCATCAAACAACGAAGTTACATCCCGTTTCCGCTCTTTTTGTTATATTTGATTTTTTTGTCTTTTTCATATAATAAGCCTAAAAAAGAATAAAAGAATGCTATGGTACAATGGATAGAACGAGTATCAAGAAATAGATGCACTAGTTCCTGGGATTGGAACGATCCTATGCTCAATGCAAGGTGGCGGAAACTGGTAAGCGATACTCAGAGGAATGTTCTATCCATGGGTAAAAGGGTGTCAAGTCGCGATAGCTAAGTGCATGCAATGGTTTAACTTGTACAGACAGTCAAGGTCAAAAGTTGGCTTAAACATCGAGTCCGAATGAAGCCGGCTAAACGCCAGGATAAACAAGTAGCCAATATGCAATGCAGTAATACAACTCAACAACACCAGGGAGCCTCTAGGGTAATAGCCAGAAAAATGATAGTGAGGAAGAAGAAGAATGAAGCTTCAACACATAAGTCATGGCGGGACTAAAGAGGACTCCCGAACCTACATAAAACGCGGCATGGGCAACAAGTGATAGCGAGGAGTTAACTAGGAAGCCCATGTAAAGGAAGGCTCTACCACCAAGTCATGATTAAATAAACGGCGAGTGAAATGGGTGTAATACTCATGACTTGATGGGATCGACCCTATGGCAAGTGATCAGAATGGAGGCTAGTATGCAAAATGCAACGGAAAGTGGATTCCCTAACCTACATGCCAGTGAATATCATATACCTGCCATGACGGGTCAGAAGTCATGGATCAAAAACCAGGAAAAATCTCAAATTCGTCAAAATGTACCTGAAAATATACCAATCTGGGCACTTCCAAGCATCTAGGTTATGCAGCTTAAGATAGATTGAAAAAATAAGCATAACAAATTTTTGCGAAAAATTTCAACTTTTTGGGCATAAATAGACAAATTACCTCATATTCGGTTCATTGTTACATTGCTGATTTGGGAAAAAGTGCTCTGGAGAAAAAATCCTCTTTCGTCAAAACAGGAGCAACTGACCGTCAATCTTCACTGAATTTGTCAGGTAAGCTCATAAACCATCCTTGCTATTCTTCTTGTCCGTTCATAAATTAAAATTTAGGAATTTTCACCGTAGAATCTCTTGCTAAAAATCACGGGTTTGCGCATACGCGGGTTGGTAATGACCAAGTCGCGTATACATGCGACTGTGCACAAATAAAGTCGCGTATGTGCAACCCAAAAATGAAAAATGCGTAGCTAATGAACGAATTATTGAAATTTTGCAGGATGACCATATCATGGAGAGAGCGTGAACACAGTGCTATTGATCAAGAAGTCATGCGGGATCGAGCATCACTAAATATTCTTTGGAATTGCGGATTACTCAGGTTTTTCAAAATGCCAAATATGAAGAGTAATGTCTGGTTGCTCGAAATGCTTGTGAACTATTGGGAACTAGAAGAAGACTGTTTCATCATAGATCAGATGCCCATACGCATCGAAGTGGAAGATATATATTTTATTACTGGACTCTCCCGGGGGGGGGGAGCCAGTAGACTTGCACGGTAAGCCTTTGGGAGGGCTAACCGTGGAAGATTACATCCACGTGTACTGCGTAGAGGGTTCCAAGAAAGTTGGAACTCAAATTTCTATCAAAGATCTAAGAGACTTGCACATAAAAATCCTCCTTTTTACCATTGGGAGAGTAGCAGTATCAGCTTCTCTACACTAGGCATCCAGGACGCAAATGAGTATAGTAGTGGAATGCTTAACTCATTTATATGATTGGTGCATGGCTCTACTGATGAACATGAAGCAGAAATTGACTTCAATCCGAAAGGAAAAGACAAAAAATTTTGGATATGGTTCAATTTTGATGACATTCTTCTTCGAGAAGATTCCAGGTTTGAGACCCAGAGTGATCTCTACCATCAGCAGCCTGAGAGACCCAAGAATTTCCCGCTGGGCAGACATGATGAAGAGATTGGGGGGCAGTGAAGTTCCCCGGACCACTTGGGATGATGAGTTCTTCCTTTGGTGGGGAGAACAAATCATCGCTGTGGACGGCTATCCCTATGCCGGGATGGAATTTCGTGGCGATCCAGATCTTGTCCTTCCACTAGGCGTGGCATGGGGCACAGTCGGTAAGCTTGCAATTTTTTGACTTATATAATTTTTTTGGATTTTTTCAATATGTATGAAAAAATGGAAAACAAACATGTTTTTGATTGGATTCATAATGAATTACAATTTAAAAATGATCATGATACAGATATTGGACCAGTGCGACCTGAGGGTTACCCGCGAAATAAGCGTCGTAGGGGCGAAGCGGATACAGTAGATTCAGACAGAACCCTCTAGGCTATACAGAGGAACTTGGAGGGATTAACCTGCCAAGTACCTATGGCTGCAGTGGAAGATCTGCCTGAAGCCATCCAGAGACGGGTGGTAGGAGTGCCCCGAGACTGGGTACGGTTATTCTGCCGTGTTGCCACCGCGATCATGTTCTATAGAAACACAACTTCTGGGCAGGGACCTCAGGAGTAGATAGATATGATGTATCAGATGACTGTATATTATTTGAGACTGAACATGATCATGCATAAGCCCAATTTTTGTATGACTTATGGATCCAAATTTTGTATAGTTTTTTGAACACTCTGATAATATATATACAGCGATGTTTGATGTGATGTGACAAATGTATCAAAATGTATGATGTTTTTGATGATTAAATTTTATTGTGTGGAATGATTAATGAGCCAATCAATTGATTGATTAGCTAATGAGTCTGCCAGCCAATTTTCAACTCGAGGAATATGAATGAAAGTTAAAAATTGAAATGATCTTCGTAACAAACGTACCCTCAAGAACAACCAGAGTAAAAATGGATCTCAAATCCGATAAGTATTGTTCAGCTGCGACACCACCAGCTGAGAGTCCAAGAAAACTACCAACGAATCAACCCCCAAAGATATTGCCTCCGAGAGTAGATAAACAACTGCAGTGTATTCTGCTATGTTATTGGAAGCAGGACCAACGCAGACCCCTCTTGATACTAACAGCTGACCGGATGGATAATGAAGCACCCGAGCCGTGGAAGCTAAGTTCCGAGTGTGTCTAATAGCACCATCGGCGAAACCAAAATGACTCATAACATCCAACAAAACCTGCCAAAGCAGATCAAAAACATCACCATCCCATCAAATATCGAAAAACCGGATATGTACAAAGCAAAACTACTATATACAAAAGCAAAATGCCAGGCCGAAGCCTAGGCATAATAATTTTTCAAATAGAGCCCATTTATGGGCTCCGGCAACTCGTTCCCTTCAAAATCAACCAAGGTATATGCCCATTTCTTAAGGACTATTTTAACGATGAAGGGGCCATACCACATAGACTTAAATTTTCCTGCCCCCAGGGCATCTTTTTCTTGGGCATAGACCAAAACAAGGTCACCTTCCGAAAAAACCCTAGGTTTGACCGCCTTATCGTACTGAGCTTTAACTCAGTTTTTATGCGCCTCATTCATCGTGGTAGCATCCCGACGCTGCTCATCGAGATGTTCCAGATGAAGGAGCCATTCTTCAAGACTAGAAGTGTTAGGAAGAAGTTCAACAGCTAACTTAAGAGAAGGAATCTCACATTCAATGGGAAATACGGATTCCAACCCATGCACTAGCTGAAACGGAGTAAATCCAGTTGCAATTTTCACTAACGTCCTGTATGCCCAAAGTGCAGGATATAGCATAATATTCTAGTTGGATCGAGCTTTATCAATTGTCCTTTGAAGAATTGTCTTCAAGGATTTATTCACGGCTTCCACTTTCCCATTGGCTTGAGGATAATACGGAGATGAATGCTCTTGCCAGAAACCTAATTTTAGAGCCAACTCAGCCATCATGCTATTCTGAAAATGACTGCCATGATCAGTGACAATCTATGTAGGAATACCAAAATGAGCAATAACCTGGTTGAAAATAAAAAGAGCTGTAGTCTCACCATCATTCCCAAAAGTAGGCATAGCCTCGACCCACTTCGTAAAGTAGTCTACTGCTACAATAATTTACTTGTGACCTTTAGCCGAAGGCGGGTTACAAGTAGTATAATCAATACCCCACTTTGTAAAGGGACCGACAGTAATGACTGGAAAAAGCGGAGCTGGATGAGCGTGCATTTTTCGAGTATAAACTTGACACGGATGACACTTTTTGACCGACTCCATACAATCCTTGAAAATCGAAGGCCAAAAGTACCCAGCACGCAAGATCTTTTGGGCTGTAGCAAGCCCAGATAAATGACTACCACAAGCTCCAATGTGGCAATCATTCAGCACAGCCTCAGCTTCTTCGAGAGTTAAGCAACGTCTCAGGATGGAATCAATCCCTCGACGGTATAAAGCATCACCAATAATCAAGTAATTCTTAGCCAAGTGACGCAACTTACGACACTCATCTTTCGACAAAGTAGAGGGAAACTTCGCAGTCTGAAGATACACAATGATATCTCCATACCAAGGATCCTGTGAAGAGATAAGAAACAAATGTTCATCCGGGAAGGATTCATCATAAATCATTTCTTCCCCACAGGGCAACTCGGAGATCAATTCCGCGAAAACTAATGATTTCTTGGACTTGGCAGACATAAACTCAAGATCAAATTCCTACAAAATCACAATCCATCTATTGTATTTGCCCCCAATCACTCGCCTACTGAGGACAAACTGAAATGGATTGGCTGCTGCCAAAACATAAGTTTTTCGTAGAATAATGTAATGTCGGAGTCGCTGCACAGCATGAACAGCTGCCAAAGCTAACTTTTCTATCGGAGTATACTGGAGTTCAGGTCCTACCAAACCTCGACTAAGATAGTAAATAACATGCTCTGCAAGAGCATCATCCTCCTGAACCAGAACCATACCAATAGTAGATTCTGTTGCTGCTAGATACAAAAGGAAATCCCTGCTATAATCAGGTGGACTCAACAAAGGAGCAGAGGTCAATGCTTTTTTCAAAGCATCGAATGAGCGTTGAGCGAAGTCATCCCAAAGAAATGGAACTCCCTTCTTCAACAATCTCATAAATCCCTTGGTAACTTCAGCATAATTTACGATAAATATCCGAAGAAAATTAGACTTTCCTTGTAGACTTTGAAGTTGACGGATAGAGGATGGGGGAGGCAACCGAAGTATTGCCTCAACCTTGAAGGGATCTACCCTAATCCCTTCCCTAGACACAATGAATCCCAATAACCGACTGGATGTAACCGCGAAAATGCACTTGTTCGGATTCAACCTAATCTTATAGAAACGACATCGTTCAAATATTTGACGGAGGTGAGCAGGATGATCCATCCTCTTTCGAGAATGAGCAGCTAAATCATCCAAATACACCTCGATAATATTTTTGATGTCGTGGAAGGCATATGACATGGCCCGCTGAAACGTAGCCCCAGCATTTTTAAGACCAAAAGGCATCTTCTTGTATGCAAAAGTACCCCAGGGACAAATAAAGGTAGTCTTATGCTGATCTTCAAGACGGATAGTAATCTGATTATATCCAGAAAAACCATCCATGAAGGATAAAATCTCATTATCGGCACACTCGTCACTAATCTGATCGATAAATGGTGTGGGGTAATTATCTTTGGGACATGCTTTATTGAGGTCTCTGAAATCAATGCAAACTCGAATTGTTCCTTGTTTTTTATCTACGGGAACAGGGTTTGAAACCCATTCAGTCAAAGGAATAGGGAAAATGAATCCCGCCTTAAGCAGCTTCTCCACCTCAGCTTTGATAGCTGCTGCCTTCCTAGGATTGACCGGACGAAGTTTTTGCCTCACAGGCTTAGCGTTTTCGTAAGTCTTGATCTCATGCTGGACAATAGATGGATCTATACCAGGAATTTCCTCATAAGACCAAGTGAATACATCCCTATACTCTTTAAAGAGATTAGCGTAAATATGAATCTCTTCAGGGGAACATTCAGCTTCGATGAAGAAATTCTCTATAACATTGGGATCCCTGGAAATGTTCACCGGGATAGTTGGAGAAATCACAACCATGTTCCCTTCAGCATATACCTGTGTTGGTGCTAAAGGGTTCAGGACTGGGCGAACAGGACCAGGAGACGGAGGACTTGGAAAACTTGTTTCAACTTCACTCAAATCAGGTAAAAAGTAAGACCAATGATGAAAATCATCCCATGGTCTATCTATACCAGTCATAGCTTCCAGGATGGCCTCTTCAGATGGAAGAGTGGTATCAAGGCAATCCTGGGCAGAAGAAGAACTAAGTGCCCAAGCTGGAGCCACATTTCCATCCAACTCTTCTGGTGAAAGAGGAGCTGGGATGGATTCTGCAGAGTCAACCATAGACTGATAAGCAATCTCAGCTGCAGACATTGGAAATTCCATTCCACCCACTTGAACTTCCGCTAATGTGGCATTAGGGGAAGGTAAGGTCCAAGGGTCCGAAAAATAATGAGTTTTGAAGAACTCTCTTCGAAGAGGAGCCTTGGAGGATTAAATTTCATTTATATGAACCATAGGAGGAGGAATATCGAAAGTACCCATCAAGGAAGAATACATTCCAACCCCTAAATTCTCAACAGGCGCCTTAGTATTATCCAAATTTGGAACAAATGAGTCAGTAGACGCATTCGGGTCTACAGGAGGACAGTCCAGTTGGTCCACTATAACAATCCTCCCTTCGTGAGGGAAAAAAATAATCCAAAATAATGAGGATGCAATGGCATCCATATCATAAATCTAGTTTCTCCCCAACAGAAGGTTGTAGTCCAAGCTTGCATCAACTACCTCAACCTCTATATTCACAGTTTTTCCCCCAACACAGATAGGCAAAGCTGGGACAATACCATGTGGTCTGTGACAATGACCATCAAACGCAGTCAGAAGAGTGGTAGATGGAACAGCTTTGGGATATCCAATTGTCTTCCAACATGTGAGAGACATCACGCATGTGGAAGCACCCTCATCAACAACCGTTCGAAAGATATTGCACTTCCGGTACGATGATTTAATATGAAAAGCCATATGATGGGGGAGTCTCTTCTTAAAATTAGTCATATAAAATGTAATCAGAAGAGAATTTTTCGGATCAATAGCCCCAATGGTAGTGAGCAAAGCACTGCGCTGAGCCAGACAGGACTGGAGCACCTCTAAAGCCGACATGGCACAATGACTCTGCGCCAGATCTTCCACAATAGAGTAGTTCTGGGCAGCCCTAGCGTTTGGATTAATCGTCGAACGCTTAGTGGATGCATTGGGCATCCGAGGCATAGGCTCAACAATAGGCCTCGTAATGTGAAGCGGCTCAGTAGCATCAGGAGTATCCTTAGCTTTCAAAGACTCTTCTCCGCCATAATCATGGGATCTCTTAGCGACATCCACGTGAGCACTCATCATGAATATATTTGATGGAGTTTCCCCTTCCTGGGTGCCCCCAGAGGAAGCCCCAGGATTTTGATTCGGGCCAACAACTAGTTGTTGCCCTTGGGGAAAAGGGTTTGTCAACACAGCCTGGGAACTGGAAGAACCCTGCTGAGCTAACAAGCGCTGCGCATCCTGAATTTTAGGGCAAAGGTGTGTAAGATGGTCTCCAGTACATAACTTGCATGGAAACTTCACTTTCTTTTTATCCTTTGGCCCCTCACCAACATGCTCGTTGGTTTTATTCACATTACCCTTCCCATTCTTGCCATTTTTCTTATTATTCTGTCGCTTCTTCTTCCCTTCAGATTGTTGATTTCCTTTGGGATCAGAAGCTTGGACAACATTTATCGAAAAATATTGGGAAGGCGATGACTCAGCAGGCACAGCCTGACCAGAAGGAGCAGATTGTATAGACAACTGCTGTAACTGAGTAAGCAGGTTAGCTGCACCACTATTGATCGACCCGATAAGTCCATCACCATGAGGACCAGGCTTAGTTTTGGATAAATATAATTTGGAGCGAGGAGCATTGGGAAAATATTTATGGAGGACCCCAGACTGAGAATATATCAGTTCCCACTCTGGGCCCTAAAAATAGCCTATTCCTCAGAAAATACCCCGGACAGGGATACATCTTTAGAAATGTCTAACTGCAGAGATTTCAGAAACCATTCCAAAAGGAATTCTCCTGGAATATGAGCTTTAATAAGCCTCTTCCTTCTCCACCATTCCTAAATGTGGTCAGAAATGTGGGTTGCGTCGTCCTGCTTAAAATTAGCTAGGAGTTCAGTCCCTGCATCATATCGGACAGGCAACTAGAAATGGTTTAGAAATGTAACAGCCAGTTCCCCAAATGTAGCAAAACTGCCCCCAGTTAGCTCAATATACCATTTGGCAGCGTTTCCAGTTAGGGTGCGTTGAAAAAATCTCAACCTAATCGAATCATCGATCAAAGAGTTAGAAGAACACCATAAATGGAACGTGGTGATGTGATCAGCCGGATCCTCCCCATTCTTGCCTTCAAACTTTGGAATGTCTGAAGGTAGTTTGGTCGGGACCGGAGGCCACCCCGAACTGTACCGGATCGGATCATTCGTCAATTTCGATAGGTCTGGCAAGTTTAACGTTGCCAGAAAAGGTAAACGAGGCGGATCCTAAGGATTCCATCCTTGATATGATGAATTCCCAACATTCTGAAAAGAATACCCTGGATTTGATGAGGCACCAGGTTGCCAAAAATAACTCGTAGAAAAAGGAGAAGAACCTCCTCCCAATGCAGAGTTACCAAAGACCGGACCAGTTCCCCCTCCTGAAGTATTAAATGAAGAGGAAAGCCCCTGATAGGGGTTCCAGGCATTAGAAAGAGGGGAAAAGGTCTGATAAGCACTCGACGAAGGGAAAGAAGCATTCCCTTGGTGACCAACGTAAAACTGATTCCCTGCCCCCGCTGTAGTGAATACAGGGTTCCAACCTGTAAAAGTAGTCTAATTCTGACCTCCGGACCAAGGGTTGAAACTCTGAGTCTGAGAAGTAAACGGAAAGGACCCTAAAGAAGGATTCGAACTAGGAATATGTCCAGTTCCAAAGGGGAACCCTTGAAAAGAAGCTGATCCACTAGCCATGGAAGACATGGGTGTAGATCCAGCTGCAACAGCGGAAAAGGAAAAAGAAGGAATCCCACTAGGGGCATTCCAAAAAAGAAGGGATCAGATTGGGAAGCATGTGCTTGGGTGAAACCAGAGCCAAACACAGCAGTACTAGAAGCAATCAAAGATATAGCGATAGTGCCCCCTCCTTCAACAGAAGAAGGAGTCTGAATGCCTGCAGCACTCATAGCAGAAGCCGCGTTCCCAGTCGTGGCCATCGAAAGGTATGTATAATATGGAGGATCTTCGGGTCTCTCTGACTCGGGTCCGATGTATTCAACAATGAACGGATAATTAGGAGGAAGAGGAGATGGAAGTGACTAAGAGGGTTCAGACACTTCCTCTACCTGTACTTCTTCTTCCTGCGGAAATAATACTCGCGAGGTGAGCGGAGCGCTCCTCTCGGAACCAACACCAGAATCAGCTGCGAAACCTTCAGACCCTTGTGGAAGATCTCTCTCCACTGCGTCAGACGTCACAGGGTGGTACCCACCTGCTAAATCACTCATACGCCTTCTTGAAGAAGGCCCTGGACTCGCAGGAGATAACCCCCGGATTCTCCTTAATCGACGAGGCGCTTGATCAGCCATTTTAACAAATTTTAATTAGACTCAAAAAATATAAAGCTAAGCAAGCTAGGAGAAAAGAGCACTCACTACAAAAAATAATCCCTGAGATACAATCAAGTAAACAGCCTTCAGGTATTTCCGCTCCGGGTGATTAGGACCGGACACCAAAATACAAGAAAGCGAAATATAGGACCTCCCGAAAGTAGTCTGGGATAATTACCGCCCAGGCCTACTAGTGAAGGTAACAGAAACAGTTACACTGACCTCCTAACAATAGCCTTTTTCGGCACAAGTACCCAAGCTTCGCAAGGGCACCCCCCAGAAGTACTGCTGAAAGTGATACGACGTCTGCCTTAGGTACCACGGGTATTCCCCCTGGAAGTCACCTATGTGGAACCTAGGGGTGGCAACTATGGGCACCAATCCGTGTCAGAAGCCAGGCGGAACGGTCTTGAGGTCAGATTCATCAAATCAGAGATGGGGTATCTCTCTTCTCAGCCTTCACTTCCCCTCACGATTGACTCTCTGGAGGAGAGCTTTCCCAGTCCACTTAACGGAGTTGGATTTCGCTCAATTAATCAACTTCTATGTTTTTTTTGAGTGACCTTGAAGAGTTAACTCTCCACTCACCTAATCCAAGGCCCTACAACCTAGCTAGTTGGTGTATGACACTTAAAAAACTTGCTAGTTGCTTTTAAATTATATCGCTTATTTTAATTGGCTGTTATGTTAAGTCAAAGGGATACGGAAATGAAACTTGTGGTGTTTTGACACAGAAAGGAAATTAATAAAAACCAAACTACATGCAAATGCAGTAATTGTCTTTTGATGAAAAGAAACTTCTACACAGGTTCTATGAGACTAAAAAATTTTATTTTTCTTTTCAGATAACAAACTCCACACTCACAAAAAATATGAAAATGACTAAATGCTTAAGTGCACCTGATGCAAATCACTAAGAGCATGCAAATTCTAAGATGAAAAATCTACTAAAGCAGAGAGAAATTTCCCAAAGATCCTTCAGTTTTATCTCTTTTTGGTTGTCCAGAAAGCTAGTTCCCAAAATCAGAAACTCTTAATATAAAGACACCAAAAATGCTTGAAACAAGAGAAAGAAACTAATGACAATTCCTTTCCAAAATCAAGTCCAAAACCAAAGGCAAGAAACCTCAACAAAGCTTCAAAAGATGCAACGAAATGCAAAACAAAAGCAAACAATAAAACAAAATGTTTTTTGAGCTTTTGAATTTTGTAAAAAGAAGTGTTCGAAAAGACCAAGAAAAACTATCAAATCCCAAGCCAAACAACTCTGAATTTTAAGCAAAAACTTCAAAGACGCTCCAAATCTTATAGGGCTAGCTAGTAGCAAGATTTATATGAGCAAAAGAAGACAAGAAACTCAATCAATCAGCCTAGAAGAATAGTACAACCTTGCAGCAAACAAAAATTTCAAAGAACCAAGAAAGACTCTTCAAAAATTGCAACAAGACCTAGTCAACTGAACTCAAGAAAACCAACCAAGAAATGGGAAAAAATCGAAGTGCAAAGCAAGACACAAAGGTAGGAAAGAGTAAATGAGCAGAGGCTCTCTGTTCTGATAAAGAAGAATAGCCAAGAATCCCCAAGAAGAGATCTTGGTACTCGACACAGAAATGCAAGCACAAGAAACAAGATTTTCCAAATAAGCTAGTTTTCAACCAAAAAAGAGAGAGAAAAGACCAAATACCACTTTCTACACAATCCAGAGGATACAAAGACACTACAGGAACAGGTCTCCACAGGAAGACAGGACTAAAAAGCCAAGAAATCCAAAATTTCAAAATTCACCCAGGCATACGCTACCTGACAGTTTGGAAACAAGCATGCATACGCGACTGTGTTAAAGGAAACCCGCGTATACGCGACTCCCTTTAACAAAAAATGCATGTATACATGTCTGTGTACAGACAAACCCGCGTATGCAAAGGTAAATAATGAAAAATAAAAAAGATCAAGCCTGGATAAGGAACCAGGGCTTCAGTCTGACTGAGAAAGAGTTAACTGGACTGGAAATAAAAGTTAAAACTATTGGAAACCTATCAAACAGCTGAAACCACCCAACAGGGGAATCACAAAAATGTGGTCCCAGTGGAGTCGCCAGTTCTGTTTCGGGGAAAATCACCCTAGAGGTTTGTTGGGTCAAAACCTCCACAGATCAGGGCATGCTATTCAGAAGGACTCACACAAAACCATACTTAAATGCTAAAAACTAGATAACAACGATAGCAGAACTCACCCGTATTCCTACGTTCGATGTAGATCCCACGGGGTCCAAACCCCTAGCAACCCTTCTTCCTCTCCAACCTGGAAAACAAGAAAGAACATGCACGGAAACCTAGTTGTACAACATATATTTCTCCTAAACGTTAGTGTAATCCATGTGAAATATGATATAAACGATAATAGATGCTTAATAATCAATCTTTTCACATATAAAAATAGATACTAACACAGAAATTCAGGAACAAGATGGTTCTTCATTATTACGAACAGCATGTACAGAAGTAAAGATCACCTGAATCCTTCCACGATCTTCGAGCAGACCGTCGTCCGGATCCGTTCCGCCCTTGCCTCACTAAGATACTTTCAAGACTTGTGCACTCGAGATGGCATATAAACGGATGAACATCTCCAGGAAACAAGGGTTTCCTGTATAAATCTGGGAAAGTGCAGGAGGCACGGGGAATTAAACTTGAATTAGGGATTCCAACAGAGTATAATATCTATAAAATTTCTCTCTCCCTTAGGCCATGCACATGAGGGGCTTTTATACTCCCTCAAAGTAGTTTCAATCAGTTGGAAACAGTTGGCCACGTGCTGGGGTGGTTGAACTACTGGAGTAACCATCAACCCAACCCGAAAATAGGGAATTTTTATATATTTTTTAATGATTTTAATGGCATACGCAGAAAAGTACATGTGGACTCGCGTATACACGCGGAAAAGGCTGGGCATACCCGCGTATGGGAATTTTAACACTGCTTTTTAGTGAACTTTGTTCAAGTCTGTAGGAATGTGTGCCCAAAGCCATAAAGTCAATCATGAATCACATGAGGGTGAAAAATGATGCTATAACAATAGATCTATTTTTCAGACTCCCCCTTTTCTTTTGACTTATGAAATTTTTAACAAAAATGTTCATAATTGTCTCATTGATCCAGGGGCTTCTTCAAATATTATGCCAAGAACAGTATGTACAAAATTAAATATCATTCCTCAAAAAACATCTGTACATATAGTTCAATTGGATAGAACAAAATTTTAAGTTATTGGAGAAATGTTGACAATATCTATCAGGTTGTCATCTAATCCAAAGGTACTACAAGTGATTGATATTTTAGTCGCAGACATCGCTGAATTTTATGGTCTTATTTTAAGTAGGGATTGGCCTGAAAAGTTACATGGATATTTTTCTACTGATTGGTCACATATGTGGTTACCATATAATGGCAAACCAAATCAAATTAGAATTGAACGTGAGAAATTTATGAAACATACAGTTACTGAATTAGAAGGAGAAAATGAACCTACAGCTTTTACCAATAATATCATAGGAAATTATTCAGATGAATCATTCCTTGGCTCATTCAATGCTCAGGTCTCACCTTTTCCAACAAATACTGTTATTTCTCAAATTGAAATTTTTCTCAAACAGACTCTTCTAAATGTATTAATTTTAGTAATCAGATTCCAAAACAATATTTATTTTGGACTCTATTTTTTGATGGTTCGAAATCAGAAGATGGTGCAGGAGCAGGTTGTGTTATAATCAATCCACAAGGAGAGAAAACGAAGGTATCTTGTAGACTCGGGTTTCAGTGCACAAATAATACTGCTGAATATGAAGCATTGATACAAGGTCTATATAAAGCTATAGATTTGAATGTCAAATATTTTTAAGTATATGGAGATTATGAAATAATAGTTAAACAAGTTAGAAATATGATTCATTGTATTTCTGGACACTTGAAACATTATCCAAATTTAGCTCAGAATCTTACTTCTCATTTTATTGCATTTAATATCTCAACAATCCCTAGATTACAAAATGTGAGCGCTGATTTACTTGCTAATGTAGCATCTACACTTATACCACCCGAAGAATTTAGCTCATATAGATTTTCGATTGAATTGATTTTTAGACTATCCATTCTTGACAATATAACAAATTGGAGAGTATTTAACAATGATGCAGATATGATGAAGGTCAAATTTTAGATGAACATGAACATGATTTACAGATTGAAGACAAAACAAAAAATAATCCAATTCCCAAATCTGTAGTCAAAATGGAGGACCATTATGATTTGAAAGATAGGTTTAAAAAGGTGACCAATTCAAAAACTCAAAGTTCTACTTTAAAATTTGAATTGATTAATCTTGGTACTCTAGAAAAACCTCAGAACATCAACTTAGGTCTTGGTCTAAAAAATGAAGAAAGGATGTCATTTATCAAATTGCTGAAAAAATATAAAGATATCTTTGGATGGGATTATTCACATCTTAAAACATATGATACTTCCATAATTCAACATACCATTCCTATGATCTGAGATGATAAGCCTTTTCAACAAAAACTTAGAAAAAATCATCCAAATTTAGAAAGTCAAATTAAATTTGAACTGAATAAAATGCTCAAAGCTAAAGTCATTTTTCCTGTTAGACATTCGAAATGGGTGTCAAACATGGTTCCATTTAGGAAAAAGAATGGAGACATTAGAATTTTCATATATTTTAGGAACTTAAACAAATCATTTCATAAAGATAATTTTCCCTTACCTACTTGGAACAAATATTGCAATCGGTTGCAGGATCCAAATTGATGTCTTTTCTAGAAGGATTTTTAGGGTATAATCAGATCATGGTACATCCTGATGATAGGTTAAAAATGACATTTAGAACAAAGTGGGGAACATATGCATATCAAAAGATGCCTTTTGGATTGATTAACGTTGGTGCCACATTTCAGCGTGCTATGGATATAGCTTTCAGAGGACTAATCAATGGCTTGGTTGTTATATAATTGGATGACATCACTATTTATTCTAAGCATAGGAACAATCATATTAGTCACTTAAAAAACATTTTTTAAAGATGCAGAAAATATGGCATTTTCCTTAATCCAAAAAAATGTTATTTTTCCTTATTAGAAGGTAAATGATTGGGATTCATTGTTTCTAGAAAAGGAATTCATATAGACCCTGATATGATTCAAGAGATTGAAAATATTCCTTTGCCACATAACAAAAAAACGATGCAATCATTTTTAGGGAAAATTAATTTTTTAAAAAGATTTGTGTTATGAATCTAAGTTCATAACTATTTAGAATATGTTCTTCTTTTATTAATTTAATTATGAATATAATTAGTTAGTTAAAATTAATTAAATGAAATGAAGAGGCATCCTTTCCAAGGGTCGTGTCTCTCTAATTGGGCGTGGCCAGTCAACTCCTATTTAAAGGAGAACCGCCTCAGCCTTGTAATCATCATTCATCTTATTAATAATATTTATATTTTTACAACTTGAGAAATCTTCAAGAATTATCAGGCCTAACATACAGTTAGTCGCTACGGTGGTATCAGAGCCTTCGATCAAGGTCCAGAACTACAGAATCCAGATTTATCGACGTCCATACTGTGTCTTTCGTGCTTCTGCTGTGTTAGTTTCCACTACAGCAGGACTCAACTGTACAGTGAAACGGAAATCTATTGAAATCTTGTTGAAGCGGAAATCTGTTGAAATCTATTGAAACAAAAATCGAGCCTATGGTACCGGATTGCGTCTTTGAAAATACGTTACTCCCCCAAATATTATATAAGGTCTGCTGAATTAAAACTGTGCGGTGAAAAAAATTATAAAAAAAATATGTTGTGTCAAAACACACGGGAAAGTCAACGTCGGTTACCCAAGCGACGTGACCGAGCTGTGGCTTAGGATTAAGAAGTCGTTACAGTGGTGAATTACATTGACAGACGTATTATAAAATATATATATCGGGCGTAAAAACAATTTTCAGTTAACAAGCAACGTGGTCGTAGTCTATGACTCATCGCTGCGTGGACTTACGTGGACTTACGTTCAGTTTTAAAATCGATAAGAAAATTTTTTTTTAGTGAAACGTTGGTCGAATTGTGACGTCGATTGGGCATATAAATTATATATATATATTTTATATTTTATATAACATATAATTATATAATATATAATTATATATATATATAATTTATAAAAACTTATAATTTAAAAAAAAATAAAAAATAAAAATAAATAAATAAATAAAAATCGCTCCTAAGAAGAAAAAAAATAAAATGGCGAAGGACAATGATGATACAAAAAAGATAAATGAATGCAAAAGAAATATTGAAAAGTTAACAAAGAAGCAGGATGAAATGGCCAAGGATATCTCAGATTTAAAAGATATGTTGAGGGATATAACACATAGCTTAAAAACCCACGAGGAGATTTCTCCAGATCACGACTTCCAAAGGAATTTTTAGGGACGAATACCGCAAATACAGTTTGAAGGAATTCAATACTACACTAAATCACCAGAAGGGAATTTCCTTAAAATTAAAAGTAAATTACCTACATATGATGGTAAAGACCATCAGGGTGCCATCGTTTGGGTAAACAAAATGGAGGCCATTTTTGTAGCAAATCCACCATTAGGTTCGCAAGAAAAAGTCATAACAACATCCATATCCTTGGAGGGAGAAGCATATGATTGGTTTATTTGGTGATCCCCTAAGTGTAATGGTCTTACATTCACTTGGGAAAATTTAAAGAACTCCCCGTTGAAAAGATTTCATGATGAGGAAGAGGATGATGTATATGATAGATTTGTTCACCTCAAGCAGAAGGGATCGGTGAGTGAATACACTCACGAATGGGAAGTATTAGTAGTAAGGCAAAGAGGATTTTTAGACGAAGAACTATTAAAAATGTATCGTTGTGGCTTCAAAGACTACATTCGGGAAGAATTAAAATTGTATAAACCCAATACTATTGAGGAAGCCAGACATGCCGCCATAATTATTGAACGAAAATATAAAGTCCATAGAAACCCATATGCTAATAATGAGAGGGAATTTAGTTATGCTAAGGGGAAATCAGGTAAAACACCCATGGAGAAGTCAACCAAATACATTCCCCCACCAATGCGCAATGAAGGAAAAAAACCAACTAATGTTGAAAGAAAAAAAGAGGGGAAATGTTGGAAGTGTGGAGACAAATATTTTGCAGGACATAAATGTGCAAACCAAAAAAATTATAACTGTGAAGCAGAACAAGATGGGGATTCACAAGAAGATAGCACTGACAAGGAGAGCAATGAAGAAAGTGAAAACTCAAATCCAAAACAAGATGAAGATATTCCACGAATTTCTCTCACAGCCATCACAGGGATAGCTCAGCCACAAACATTAAAACTTAAAGGTCACATTAAGAAGCAGAATGTTATAGTCCTAATAGACTCTGGGAGTACACACAACTTTGTGGATGTTAATATTGCAAAAAGACTAAACTTTTTTGCTTACCCTGTAGCAGACTTAAAAGTAATGGTAGTAGATGGTAAATGAATAGATGGAATAGGCAAGTGCCATAAGGTCAAGTTACAATTGAGTGAATATGAGACAGAAACTAGTTTTTATACGGTTCCCCTAGGGGGAGTAGATGTCGTTTTAGGGATAGAATGGTTGCGGACATTAGGTACGTACTCAGAAAATCACATAAAGAAATTTATTAAGTTTAAAATGGATGGAAGAAGATACAAGTTAATGGGGTTCCATGCCCCACCCACTCAAGTTGTCTCTGCTCAACAAATGAAAAAACTCATTTGCAAGGGAGCTCCAGCATTTTTGGCACAATGTCAACAATTGGAGTTACTATCGATGGAAGGGGACTCACAGTCCATGGAAATTTCATCTTTAATCCAAAAATACAAGATGGTTTTCCGAGACCTACCAATGGAGTTACCCCCTAAAAGGAAGATTGAACACATTATCGAGATTAAACTAGACTCCACACCAGTAAATGCCAAACCATATCGTTACCCACATCATCACAAAACAGAGATAGAACGATTAATACAAGACTTGTTGGAGCATGGAATCATAACAAAAAGTAGAAGCCCGTATGCTGCTCCAGTGGTGCTAGTTAGGAAGAAAGATGGATCTTTTCGACTATGTATAGATTATGAGGATTGAATAAAATCACAATTAAACATATGTTTCCAATTCCATTCATTGATGAGATGTTGGATGAGTTACATGGTGCATAATATTTTTCAAAATTAGATTTAAGATCAGGATATTACCAAATACGGGTAAGACTAGAAGACGTCGAGAAAACAACTTTCCGAACCCATGAAAGACATTATCAGTTCAAAGTCATGCCGTTTGGACTAAAAAATGCACCAGCGACTTTCCAAGCTACCATGAATGATCTCTTCCACCCATATTTGTGGAAGTTTGTATTAGTTTTTTTTGACGATATCCTTGTCTATAGCAAGACATGGAAGGAACATCTCAAACATTTAGAGACAGTACTATCTGTTTTAGGAAAGAATCAATTTTATGCTAAATTGTCAAAGTGCACCTTCGGGCAGAAGGAAGTTGAATACCTTGGACACGTTATATCTAGGGAGGGAGTCAAAGTAGACCCCAACAAAATTAAGGCAATCAGAGAATGGCCTAGATCCAAGAACATATCGAAGCTAAGAGGATTTCTAGGTCTCACCGGTTATTATAGAAGGTTTATAAAAAATTACGCACAATTGACAACACCCCTGACTAATTTACTAAAAAAGAATGTGTTTCAGTGGGACAATCAAGCAGATAAGTGTTTTGAGAAATTAAAAGAAGTGATGTCAACCACACCGGTACTTGCAACGCCCAACTTATCCAAATCATTTGTAGTTGAATGTGATGCTTAGGGTTTTGGAATTGGAGCTGTATTAATGCAAGATAACCACCCTATAGCATTCGAAAGTCACAAACTGAATAAACGAGAAGGGCTAAAATCAACATACCAAAAATAAATGCTCGCCATCATACATGCATTAACTAAGTGGCGCCAATACTTGCTTGGAAGTAAATTTTCAATTCGAACTGACCACAATAGTCTGCAATTCTTACTTCAGCAAAAGACTTTGTCAACAGAGCAACAGAAATGGATGGAGAAGATGTCAGCATTCGATTTGGAGATATTACACAAAAAAGGGAAGGAAAATGTCGTCGTAGATGCACTTTCACGTAAAGATGACGACAACACCACTTGTGCCGCCATGGTTGTTGTTCCATATTGGTTGGATGAAAGAAGAGCTGAATATGCCAAGGATGAAGATTGTGACGCTATGATTAAGAATATCAGTCAATATTTCAATTTCGAATGGAAGAATGACATCTTATGGTATAAGAATAGAATTTATCTAACACCAGCATCCAAATTTAAGTCAAAAATATTAAGGGAATCACACGTCTCACCAGCTGCTGGACATGTTGGATTCTATAAAACTTACTATAACATTCGACAGTCATTCTATTGGAAGGGCATGAGCAAGAAGATTCAGAAATATGTTGCTGAATGTGATGTTTGCCAAAGAAATAAAAGTGAGAACATTCCAACACCAGGTCTGTTACACCCTTTACATATACCAGATCATAAATGGGAAGAGATCTCGATGAATTTTATAGAAGGATTACCTGTATCAGACGACAAAGATAAGATATTTTTCGTAGTAGATAGGCTCACAAAGTATGCCCATTTTATGGCTATTAAGAAAACTGACACAACTAAGCAAATTGTAGAGACATTTTGTAAAAACATATACAAATTACATGGGTTTCCCAAGATCATAGTCAGTGATAGAGACGCTAGGTTCAAAGGAAATTTCTGGAGGGAATTCTGCCACCAGGTAGGAATATCCCTCAACATGAGTACAGCCTATCACCCCCAGACAGATGGGCAGACTGGAGTAGTAAATAAATATTTAGAAACATATTTCCGTTGTTTTTTCACTGAAAAACAAAATAGGTGGACCCAATGGCTACATCTGGCAGAGTGGTGGTATAATACCACCTACCATATATCGGCAAAGATGACGCCCTTCCAAGATATTTATGGTTATGAACCACCGAAATGGAAGGATTTTGCACTTCTTAATTCTAAAGTTCCAGCCGTAAAAAATCACTTGGAAGAAAACCAAAGAATCATCAATTTATTAAAAGAAAATCTAACCCTGGCATGTAATAGAATGAAACAACAAGCCGATCAACATCGCACTGAAAGAGAATTTGAAGTGGGAGATTGGGTTTTTGTTAGGCTTCAACCTTACAAGCAGTTGTCATTAAAGCAACAAGGAAAAAATAAACTATCACCAAAATATTATGGGTCATATCAAATAGTCAGGAAGATTAGTCATGTAGATTATGGATTAAAGTTACTAGATAATTGTCGAATCCATAGTACTTTTCATGTATCAAATCTCAAAAAAGTACTAGGGCAGAACCAAATAGCACAAAAAGAAATACCAGAGACTGATGAAGAAGGAAGAATCGTCCTAGAACCAGAGGGCATACTTGCTACATGAGAAAAGGTTTTATGGTCAAAGACAATAAAAGAATACCTCATTAAATGGAAAAGGTTACCTGAGGAAGATTCATCGTGGGAGTCAGAACGTTTCATTCGCCAACACCCAAGTCTACCTATGCTTTGAGGAAAAAGCATCTTAAGGGGAAGGCAATGTTATGAATCTAAGTTCATAACTATTTAGAATATGTTCTTGTTTTATTAATTTAATTATGAATATAATTAGTTAGTTAAAATTAATTAAATGAAATGAAGAGGCATTGTTTCCAAGGGTCGTGTCTCTCTAATTGGGCGTGGCTAGTCAACTCCTATTTAAAGGAGCACCGCCTCAGCCTTGTAATCATCATTCATCTTATTAATAATATTTATATTTTTACAACTTGAGAAATCTTCAAGAATTATCAGGTCTAACATACAGTTAGTCGCTACAATTTGTTCTAGATTTCTCCCAAATCATCCTACCCCTACAGTGAATGATCAAGAGAAATTCAATTTTTAGATGGCGAAAAGAAGAAAGAAATTATTTTGAGTTAATTAAAAAAGCTATTGTTGAAGCTCCTTCTCTAACAACTCTTGATTTTCGTAAATATTTTCTGTTGTACACATTTTCTTCTGATACATCATATACAGTGGTTTTAACATAGTTAAATAATCAAAACATTGAAGCACCAATTTCTTTTTTTAGCTCTAATCTTCAAGGTGCTGAGTTAAATTATTCAGCTGTGGAAAAAAAATCCTATGCTTTGTTTAAATATTTGAAACATTTCAGACCTTTTCTCTTAAAAACACGTACCAAGATAATAGTACCTTACTCAGCAGTAAGGCAATTATTAATACAACGAGTAGGAGAGAAGAGAGAAAAATGGGTCACTGCACTTCAAGAATATGATGTAGAGATACATCCAGTTAAAATTGTTAAAGGACAAGGCCTTTGGAGGATGTTAACTGGAGCCTCTCAATCACTAACAAAAAAAGATCAATAAAATGAAATACAGTTCTCTGAGGTAAGCCTAAATGATTCTCAATCACAATATGCTAATTTGAAATTTTTTCTAAAAAATGGATATGCTCCATTATATCTCAATTATACAGCAAAGAATGCTCTGAGACTTAAAGCAAATCAATATCAACTCATAAATGATGTATTATTTAGGAAGAATTATGATTCTGTATTATTAAGATGTTGAAAAAAAGCTGAAGCCGAAAAAGTATTGCAGGAACTACATGATGGATTAGCTGGAGGTAATTTCGGAGGAAATACCTTTTCTCATAAAATATTGCATGCTAGTTATTATTGGCCGACTCTGTTTAAATATGCACATGAATATAAAAGAAAATGTAAAACATATCAAACAACAGCAGGAAGAGAAAGGAAAGCAACATTCCCATTACAATCAATAAATATCCAACAACCATTTGACCAATGGGGGTTAGATATTATAGGGGAAATAACTCCTAACTCTTCAAAACAGCACAGGTATATTCTAACTGCAACTGATTATTTCACAAAATGGGTAGAAGCTATCCCATTAAAGGTGGTCAATACACAAAATATTACAAATTTTATTGATCAATTCATAATTACCAGGTTTGGCCTTCCATCAACTTTGATATTTGATAATGCATCTTACATTTCTAGAAATGCCATGATAGAATTTGCTTTGAAAATAGGTTTTAAATAAAATAATCAGCTAACTATTATCCACAAGGAAATGGATTAGCTGAATCTACAAATAAAAACCTTATCAGAATCATCAAAAGAAATGTAGAAAAAAATCATAAGAATTGGCATAAAGCATTATTTTTTGCTCTTTGGGTAGATAGAATTACCCAAAAAGCTTCAATAGGTACTTCACCATTTGTGTTAGTTTATGGCAAAGAAGCAATTCTACCCTCAAATGTAACGATGCCATCGTTTGCTTTAGTACAATTCATTGATGAAAATCCTTCTTCCTCTCTTCAACTTAGACAAGATCAAATCCTTAAGTTAGAAGAAGAAAGAGAAAAAGCTAAACAAACTCATACCCATCATCAACAAATAATGAAGGCTTCATTTGATTTAACTTATGTTAGTTCAAAATATTTTCAAATTGGTGATTCGATATTAAAGTGGGACAAAGCTCATAAGGAAAAGGGTAAACATACAAAGTTTCAAAAACTCTGGCTAGGACCATTTCAGATAATTGAGAAAATTGTCTCATCAACACTTCTATTAATGGATTTATCAGGTAAAAAACATTCTTTACCTATTAATGGAAAAATTTTGAAAAAATATTTCTCATAGAAGGTAACCCTTCTGTCTTTGTACATTAATATATATATATATATATATATATATATATAGAAATAAAAACTTGTTTAGTATTGACAGTTGGCCTTTCAAAAAAGAAGTCTTAGATAATTTCTTTTTGATATTTCTTTGTTCACTTATTTAAAATAGAGCTGTTAAAGAAATAAAATTGAAATTTTTAGATAAAAAAATTGATTTTGTCTTTCTTAAAAAAATAAATTCCAATAAAACACTTATTTTGTTTGATGAACTCTCATTTTTATCTAGTATGAATATTCTTCTGTCAGTCAAGAAAAGAAAATTGTAATATAGTAAGAAATATTCTTACAGAAAAGAAATCTAACAACTCGACATTATCAGCCAGCATCTTAAAAAGAACTATGATTCGTCCCATCGAGTAAATATTATAATTTTCGAAAGAAATTCAAAAGAAAATTAAAAAGAAAAAGTTTAGAGAATAAAATTAAAAGATAATAAGTCTCATCACGAGCTTGTTTACCATGGCCATAAAGAAATAGTTGAACTGGCATTATTAATACTATCTACCAAAATAGTGTAATGACTTGAGATTATATCATAAAGACAAGGGGTCTCATCAAGAGCCATCTTGATCTGTTTAATTACTATTTGTGAATGGCATTGTCACTATTTGGTCACCAAGCCAAGACAATGACTTTTAAGTAGATAAAAAAAAGAAGTGTAATTTACTTATGAAAATGATGAGATATACTGGATGGAAAAATGGATCATAGCTGGGTAAAAGGTAACCCTACCAAAAGCTTAAAACTTCCCATTAGAATAGAGGCTCTATCTTTGATAAAAGAGTAAATTTATAAAAAGCTTATCTGTAAAGATTATTTGCTATTTATTTTTAACTAAGTAAAGACTGACATTGATTTTCATACTTATACCTTTATAGAGGAATTCTCATGAATAAGTGAATAAATTAAATTTTAGTTATTTTAAAAAGATATATGTATTTGAAATTTCGTTCCTTTAACTCTTTTATTTTTATATATGAAAGGATTTATAATTTTCAAAAAAAAATTATCAGAGACATCTGGTTCGTCCAAGTGAATCACCAATTGTTGTCCTGTACAACAACCCCCCATTTATTTTTATAAATAGGGACCCTTTAAGAGATAAATAAGAAATTATGTTTTAAATTCTTACAATAAAAAACTTAGAAAATAAAATTTTCTGCTTTTTCTTTGAAAAGCGCATTGCTTATCACATATTTTACTTTCAAAAAAGAATCATAAAACATAAAATCAGCAAATTGAGAAATGCGCTCTTAAAATGGCCTTCCAAAGAAATAAAATGTTTTTTTCGCATTGCACTTTATTTAGTAAAGACTTAAGAAACAAGTAGTATAAGTTGCGACAGCCGCAGACCCGACAAGAAAATAAACTAAAAGTATAAATCCTTTTCGCTTTCGCATCAACTTTAATTTTTCGCAAATCGCACCGCGCGCAAATTATAATATAGACTTTAAACGTATCTTATAAATGTTGCAATCTGCGATTTACGCAGATTTCATTTTGCAACTCTTATGAGACAATCACAAAATATTAGGATGAATCATTGTGATTTTCACATTTAATAAAGCTCGGCGTGTGAATGTAGCTTATGTCATATCAGATTGGATTTAAGATCTTAACAGCTTTAAAACTAGTAATGGATAGTGCATGAGAAGCCATGTGAAACATTAAATAAGAAATTATGAAGAGATGATTGATAGATTTACAACTTTTCACATGAGTTTGAAATAAATCACTAATATATATTTATGATACTCCTTATATGATAATTTCACTTTGCTCTCAAGAAATCAATTATCGAGTTGAAGAAATCAGAAATGAGTAAAAAGGGTAAAGATGTGTCTCAAGTACCATCCGCTGAAGACACAGACATGCCTTCATTGTTCTCAGACACTGTTTGCAACAAAGACTATGGTAATTCATCATGGGAAGAAATGTACAAACTTTTTGAAGATGAAGAACCAAGAGTGATAAATAACCTTTTTGCAACAAGCACTGATTCTACTTCGGATGCAACTCTTTTTGACGTTGCATGCTCGCATATTCATAGAATAGATGCGAGACCGAAGATTCAACATTATATAGACATAATTAGGTGGGCAGTCAAAAATTTAAATATTGAAGATAGAGTTTTCAAGAATTCCAGAGGAGAGATTATGGGTTCTTTCAAAGCAGAAGAATTAGAAGCCATGTACCATTTTCCAAATCTACAACAGAAATATGATAATAGATATGTGTAAATGTTCAGAGCAAAACATCCAGATCTTATCGAAGTAATCCACGAATGGAAAGACAATGAAGGAAAATTGAAGCAGGATAAATCAGGTATGTACTCAATTACACAAATTCCTAATCCTTATTGTTATGCCGCTGGTATGTTATGTAGAATATTTTCCAAACCTCATAGTACTAGGTTCTCAAGAGATCGGGTTTCCCTAATTGACGCAATCATCAATTCGTTTATCTTAAATTGGGCGGACCTTTTATCCAACTACCTAGCCAAACATATCACTAAATATAGGAATAAAAGGAGTGCTTCATCCCAAGAAACTTCACCCTTTTACATGTCTTCCTATGTCATGGATTCCATCTATTTCACTTCTACATTTCCAATCATGGGTTGGAAATGGACCACTAAAAACCCTATCCCAATTCATATTTATCATGAAGAACTCTGGGACTCTAAATTCCACTTAAATTTTTATAAAATATGCTATGGACTTATGTTACCTATGTATCAGATGATTTTCAATGAAAAGGCTCTTAGGGTTTCCAAAGAAGCCAATGAAGATATCCTTCCTATAGCCAAATGGTTCGCTGAAGAAAAGTTCACATATATTCAAGTATTTAGAAGTTCTGCTTTTCCACATGTTCTACCCTACTATGTTCCAGATAGATTGCTTGCAAGTTAAATAACTTATCAACTCATCAATGGTGTCACAAAGCAACTAAAAGATGATTAAAAGGCTATTTGGCCTTCTTTCCCTTTACAGTGTGGCACCTTTGCTCTGGCTAATATCGACCATTTATACAAAGAGGTTCCTAACCTTCAGTTGTTGAAGTTGGCATTCATGCCAGGAAGATTATATGACCCCGACAATGTAATTAAAAATTACATGGAAAAACTCAAAACAAAGCCTTTCATAAAAGAAGAAGACAAATTTGATGACTTATTCCAAGGCATCGAAAATTTTTCTGATATTGTCAAAAGGGTTTCCAGTCACGAAAAAACTGAAACTTTTCAAATATATAGAAATAAAATATTGAAAAATATCCCTTTGAATTTGCTAGTTATTGAAGATGAAAAACACACTCCAAGTCTTAGTCTCGATGAAGAAATGAAAGATGGCTCTAAAAATGAATCTGGTCAATCACAGCAGCAGTCTGATAAGTCAGAGAAATCTGAGGATGAATCTGAATCTAAGAAAGAAAATTTAGAAATTGACCAAATTCTTCAAGAAATAGAGTTGCAAGAAAAAGCAAAGAACAATGGCACTGAATCAAATTCAGAAGCAGTTCAAAAGGATCAAAAAACGTTAGATCAGTCTAAATCATCTCAAGGAAAATACCTGGTAAATGAATGGGAAAAATTTTCCCAAGAAATAAACACTCCTAAGAAAAAAGTCAACACTGATCAAACATCATGTTTTCAAACGCTAGAGCCTTCTTAGAAGATATTTGAAACCATCAATCCTCTACAGAGAATCCCAACAATACATGACAAAGAAATCATACTGGCTTACTCTACAAATCAAATCATCCTACAGATTGAAGATATTCCATCATTGGATATTTTCTACAGTCTTAGCTACAAGGTTGTAGTAAAAAGGAATAAAAGTAAAAGGATTGATGAGACAACCCTAAAATCAATAGATGAATCAGTTGATGTACTCTAGAAATCCTCTTCATATGATCCCACTGATCATCTAACTAAGTTTTCACAATATGCAAGAGCATATTCCACAGTCACTGTTGATAAGGAAGCTGAAGTTAGAATATTGTTGAAACAGAAGGAAACCAGAATACAAGAATTGGATCAGTTGTTAAAGGAAGAAAAAGCCAAGTCCATTGAGAAGATCAATGAAAGTTCAACACATTTTTATAAAGATATTGAAAGTTTCAATTTGAAACATCAAACAGAGCTTAATGAGAAGCAGGTACATCTAGAAAGAACAATGGTGGAGCTACAGAATCGATCACAATTAGAACAATTCATCAGAGAGGCACTTTACAGAAATACTATGATAAAGAAAGAGAAAAAAATATTTTTTCATCAAGTTTCTATGATTGGTTCTTATTTTGATTCTAATAAGATAATGATTCAATAAATATCAATTCAAAAACTAGAATGTGAGAGATTCGAAAAGAAAATTGAGGAACACATTCAATGGAAAAATTCTAATGCATGAAGACAAGCTAATCTACCACAAATAGATAAGCTTCACAAAGAATTTTTATTTACATAATGGAAATCACAGATCATCCCAGCAGAAAAGGTAGTGACCAAGATAGCCAATAAATCAAATGAGTTTATTCAACTCTTATGTGACCAATTGTTTAGAACAAGACTTCTTAAAGAAAACACGTCTGATGTGTTTTCAGGAAAAAAATAAGTAGAATTAAAATGGACACAGAGAGCAGAACAATAGGAAGAAATGATCAAGAAAGTTAATAAGTTCGATCAAGAAACTTACTGGAATTTTCTAATCAAACCTTACCATCAGCAACAAACTCTTCTATTCCTTACAGAGTTAGCAAAAAGGTCTCAGTCGATAATCTCAGATGCTATCTTCAAGGGGAAAATTCGATCACGGATATCGCAACCAACTCAGCTTAAATCAATGCTATATATCTGCCAGCTTCGTGATCACACTCAGAAAGAAATGCATAATCCATCAAGTCAGGATTATTAGTTCTAAATTCCTATATTTTTGTTTAAGTTAAGTTTTTAGAGAAAGGTTGTTTGAAACCTCCTCTACATTTTTGTAAATAATTTAATTTAGTTTGTAGTTAATTTTAGTATTTAAACCCTTCTCATGCATTTAGAGAAGGGTCCAAGATTTTGTTAAGAACATTTGCAAAGAATTCTTATTTCTAAGTAAGTTTGTGGATGCCTTGATGAAGTAGTGGAACACGACCTTTTTTCAATTATAAATATTATTTTTTTGAATCACTGTTAGTGCACTTCTGTATTCTTTGAATGACTCTTTGATTGAAGAATTGGATACGGCCTATTATCACTAATCTGATAAGCATAGTAATATACATCTGGTACTATCATCATGTATGTTATTTTTGTTTCTGAATGTTAGTGATGAGCTCAGCTTCCATGAATCATATATAGAATTAATTATTTTTGACTGAAATATCAGTTGCACTATTGTACGATATAAAGATGGAAATTAGTTATTTTATACATGGTCATCAGATAAATGCGATATATCTCCCATTTTCTTTTGATTAACTTTTTTTCAAGAGAATCATCTTACACAGTAATAATTCTATTAAATCTGTGATGATTTTCATCATCACAGATTGAACAGATATATCTTTAGATCGCATTTATATATTATCCCTGGGTTAGATTAAATTTAATTCAAAGCTTTGCATTTAGAAATAAATTTTTCTTAGTTTGTAGTAATTCATCATTCTAAAATGTTTTGATAGAAATCCAACAAATTATCATAAAAACTAAATCTGGGAAATTGGTCCCATCATACCCAGTCAGAGCCACTACTCCAAATGGAAAAGGAACTGCTTTAAAGTCTAGACTGGGTGGTTATCCCCCTTGTTGTTGCCATGGATTTCTAAGTCCATCAACACCTAGTTATGAAATTATTGGAAGAATCAGGGAGTGAAGTGAATGATGTGAAGCACTAGATCAATCAAATGATACATCTTCAACAAACTAGGGATGAGGTATTTCAAAATACCTCTAAGCTTCAAGAGAGGATAAATAAGGTATATGACTACAAGAAAAAAGCATATGATTTCAAAATTGGTGATGTGGTCCTCTGTTGGGATGCTAGAAATGAGGAGAAAGGGAAACACGGTAAATTTGATAACTTATGGAAAGGACCACCATACAAAATTTCAGCCTCAAGAGGACAAAATGCTTATCTATTGGAAGAAATGAATGGAGAAGATTATATAGGAGGACCAATCAATGGTATGCTTCTCAAGCACTACGTTTTTTGAGAATATTTCTGAAATTTCCTTAACTCCATTGTACATATCAGTTTAATTTTTCTGCCAAAGTGTGAAATAGAGAATCAGCGGAGCTTGGAGCCCGAAGTGAAGGCCACATAGTTCCCCTAATTTGTTGTTGTTTTCAAAGTTCAGTAAAATTCAAGTTAGTTTAGTTTTGAGCCATTTTCCATTATTTAGTCTTGTCTTTTGATTTTGACTCCATGCCCTATGGTTAGGCTACTTGGTCTACGGTGTTCTCAACACCTCCAATGAGCTTCCATCCACAACTGGAGCCAATGTTAGTGCCGGTATATACAACCTGTCACCAGTGATCAAATGTGATCTTATCATGTCTTTTTAGGGCCTCAGAGTCATATTTCTGTCATTTCATTTAGGTCTTCAAGTAAAAATTTGGTCACTGGGTAGTAGGTCTAGGGTTATTTCCACTCCTTTGGAAAATTTCATATGTCGGTCCTTTTCATCACTTAGCTGATTGTATCATCACTAAAATGTCATAATTATCACTTCAATCATCACCATCATGATTTCATTCATTCCAATGTCTCCATTATGTCATTAGGGTTTCGAGGTCGCCAAATCTGTCATTCCATGCATAAAATCCAGCAATGGAGGAGTGGTAATATGTAAAATATTGGTTCAATAAATTTGGATTTAAAAAATTAATTCATGTATCAATATGTAATAACTTCATCATGTTTCTAAAGCTGCAAAATAAAGTGTCAAAGCTATAGGTTTACAAAGAATAGTAAAAAGGACATGTAGTGGGCCATCCCACTACCATGAAGAAAAGTGAGCACCACAAGCTATAAAAGGCCAATTAAACTCATTTTTTCATTCATATCATTCAAGAATATCTCTCATCCATCATCAAGTGAAAATTAAGCAAGTTTAAGACACATGCACCCAAAACAATTGGTGCCAAAAGTAGCCACGTTGTGCTTTTTTCCCTCCACGTTAAGCTTTCTTCTCAAGGTTGTGTTTTCTCTCCTGGATGCATAAAATCAATTTATCAAGGCTTATAAAGGTGTTCAATGTGTCAAGCATCCGTGGAAAAGTAAGTATCACCTCAGCAAATGCCTCCTTATAGCTCAATTTCATCAATTTAGTGTGTAAACCTCAATTTACGTCTATGCCACGTTTTAGTGTCTACCCACATTTTCACAATTTTCAAGGTAAATTAAATCTACCCTAGGATTTTTTACCTCCCTCACACTCTTAATCATCCCCCATGGCCTTCACATCCCCTAATTTCCATTTCCCAAGTCCCAAACCCTAAACCCTACCTGAATTATTCTATTTTGGGCATTTTTCCTAGCTAGGACTGTGTTATAGTTTCCTAACTCATTTCACTTCCTAAAGCTCCCTAATATCCCTACCCATCTCCCTAAATTTTTCCATTCTCATCTCCCTTCCCTAACCCACTCATCCTATCCCTTTTCCCCTTCCCCTGTTTTGTCATACCAGGGTTTCACCCCTTGCAACAAACCAAATGGAGGAGAAGAAAACTTATAAAAAAAGAGGCTAGGTGATACGACATGAGCACTAAAAAACTCTTTAAATTATGTCTACACCACTATCCAAGAATTTTTTTCAAGCAGTAGGGTGTATTCCTTTTTTTCAACTAGTTGAGAAATTCAAATACAATGTTACATTGACCAAGTTGTTTGCCACTCAACTCGAAAGGCACAAAGTAATAATTTCTGGGGTTGATTTCACTATATCAACTAATATAGTAGTTGAGGCCATATAAATTCCAAATCATAGTGAAAAATGGTTTAAGAACCAAGATCTAGCCCTTCACAATTATCAACCCTATCTTAGAAGACACCATCAATAACACATGAAGAAGATTTTTCGTGTTGGGCACTTGCTTGAGAAGTACACACCACTCATGAATATCATCATGAATTACTTCACTTGTGAGAGAATATTTTATAGACTATATGGATATCATGTCAAACTTGTTATGCATTTCACAAGGGTAAAGCCACTCAATTTTCCCTATTACCTCTATAGAATTTTGGCAAAGATGGTACAAAAGGTCCAACATAAGGAGAGTAGTCTTGAAAGCAACTTCTTCCACCATGCTCTAATAAATATCATTGTTGTACACTAGATTGAGCAGAACAATATCAATTGGGACATTTTCATGCAGGAAGATGTCTTTTTGTCTTCTAGTAGCCAGCCTACTAGTCCTAGTTCTCCATCAACACCATCGTTACCTTCTAGACATGTGAAGGTTGGCCCACCTAGCACCATTTTAGTGAGGAGGAATATTGAGGTCACTAATAATGACTAGAGAGGCATAATGATTGTGTTTTCTCCTCATATTGAGGAAGATTCCAAGCCCACATCAGTAGAGAGGGGATTACATTGACAGCGGAAGACATCTATGCATGATGAGGAGAATGACTTTGAATTAGTAGACTTGGAGGCCAGTGAAGAGCATGAAAACCTAAAGAGGATCATCAAGGATAAATATTCTTAGATAAAAGAGCTCAAGGACAACTTGGCCAGGGTTAATTTCATCATCTCCTTCCTAGAGCAAGAAAACCATGAGTTGAAGGCAAAACAATTGTCTTTAGAGAAAGTTCGTTTGAGGCTAGTAGCATGATGTAAAGGGAAAAGTAGTGGTTGACACTGAAGATTCACAGAATCATGAACAGCAGGTAACAAGGAAGCGGGCAAGGGTTATGGGTCTCAAAAGAGCATTGCAGAAGTAAAGAGAGCAAAATCCACGAGATGAAGATCTAAGTTTTGAAGAAAGAATAGCCATGGAAATCAATGAAAACAAGGAGTTTTGGCTTGATAAAGTCAACATTCACTTGGATAATCTCCTTGAAAATTCCAATAGGGATAACAATATGTAAAAACACATGGCTGGCCATTATTATGCAATAAATCAAATTTGTAATGTCAAAGTCAAACAGTTGCAAGAAAAACTGAAGGAAACCCTAAAAAGTAAAAATGAGAAGAATAACCTGAAGATTATTGCTGATGATTCTTTAGTGGCATAAGATACCTAATGAGGCACCTTTGGACCAATTTTGAGGATTTTTGGAGCAATTTTTTTTTTTTTTGCGACATTTTGGTCAAAATTGGAAATTCAAAAAACCAGCCACACTACGCTTTTGTTGGGGGGGTCCAATGGAGGAAAAATCAACGTTTTTGGATTCATCTTGACAAGCACATCAATCTGAGTTAGTGTTTGAGCTATGTCACCTAGTTCTAGGGGGTCAAAATTCCCAAATACATGCTAAAAATCACCTTTCAGACCTATTTTTGGAGCCTTCACTACGCTTTAGGAGTAGTCTTGGGGGATTGAAGATTTGGAGTAGGAGCCACCTTTTTCAGTGCTTGATGAGCCTATCATGTAGAATACATCCAAAGCCTTCCAGTGGTAACTTCAGATCCTGATTTGGACACTTGGAAGACCTCTAAAAGTCAATTTTTCTGAGCTTGCTACACTTTCTTTGAGCACGGTACGCTTTCTCCCGATATTGCTACGCTTTCTCGAGAAGGAAATTTTCACTGAAATTTTGACCTAATTTGAATTTTTGCTGATGTAATTGATGAAATGATGATGCCATAATATGTAATTGAGCTAGTAAAGGGTAAATTAGGGTAGATACTTGCTTGTAAAGGTAAATTTAGTCAAATGTATCTAGTTTCCTATGATGAGGTGAATTGGTTGACCTCCACCAGAGATTAGGGTTTTGTTGAGCTTATCATGTAATCAGCTCCACAACTGATGGATTCGACCCCTGAGAGAGGGGAGATGTTGTTTTTGTCTATATTGATCATTTTCAGAGTCATTTAACTGGTTGGACATCAGTGGATTCTAACTATTGTAGCTTGTACTTTCATTTTCATTTTTCAGAAAGCAAAGAATGCGGTTGCGGCTATTATCTAGGAATTCATGTGCAATGAGTTAGTGATCATGTATAATCTCTATTATAGTCTTTATTTAATGATATATAACTCCTCTTTCATATCTTGTATCTTCAGTGGCTTTCCTTATTTTTCATAGGCATAATTTTATTGATTTAGCTCTCTTTATATGGAAATATCATTTTGTGTTTCATGCTTCCAGTTTAATGAATTCATGAATGAACATGCTCATTAAATCCCTCTACCTTTTCAGACTCTCCACTATACCTACAAAACCCTAAAGCCATCATAAATCCATTTCTAGCTTGCTCCTTTATATCTTTACAGTTGTAAGCCCTTTGATCCCTATACCTAGCTACTTGGTTTCATCCCTCATCTAGCATCAAACCCTAAATTTCTTTAAACCTACCTAAGCATATCATATGTATCCTAATATCTTCATGTCATGGTCAATATTTGGCTATGATCTCATTGAGAGAGTGCTCTCAGCCTCGTAGGGCTAGCTACTAGGTCAAAGTGGTTTGTGGTTACCCTTGGTGGTCTCCTTTTCATCGTTCGGAGAACTGATGGAGTGCTAACAATGTATACATCCTTTTATAGGCTTGACAGAATTTCTAGAGACCTTATTTTATTATTTTTCCTTGAAAACCAACAACAAATACCATGAGTTGATACCATGGGAAAATACAATAGTAAATACCATGGACCAATTTCGTCCACTTTAACTAGATCAAGAAAGGAAATTTATTACATTGAAGTTGTTGATTTTCAAGAAAAGAGAATATAAGTCCAAATTGGTTCTGGAGGTTGGTTCTGGACTGTACATATGTGTGTTCATAATAAAATCTTGTATATGACGTGTTTGTGACATTGTTTTTTCAAAGGGAGGTACATATGTGTGTTCAGTATATTAAATAAAATCTTGTATATGACGTGTTTGTGACATTGTTTTTTCAAAGGGACCTAGTGGGCACTTCCCCTCGAAGTTGGAAATCTAATACTTATATTGAAAAATGGAGATAGGGATCGAGACTCCTGAGGTGCTAATTGCCCACCAGTTCCATAAACCTAGACAGGAAAGCAAACAAAAATCGAGTAATGGTGAGCAATTAAGAAAGGAACTATACCCATTTCTGATTACTAAATTATGGAAATCTTGAGAAACATTTGACTCTCAAGAGCCCAACCTCATGGAAGTACTCGAATTAATTAATTAATTTTTTTTTCTTGGGATGAACACGTTATGTGGATGAGGATTTACTCACGTGAATGGCATGAAACCGTTCCGTTATTATTTCCAGATTTAATAAGTTATATTGAAAAAAAAAAACTTATTCTAATTAATATATGATGATTTTTTTTTGAATTTCGCAATACATTTTTAATAAGATAATGATTTCTTGTGTTTTAAAATGTATAATAATAGGTATAAATGAATTTAGTACCTTAAAAAATAATTTTTAAATAATTGAAATTTGTAATATATATATCTATGAAATTTTAAATAAAATTAACTAAAAAATATTTTAAAAACATATATTTAAATTATAAGTTAAAAAATATTAAAATAAATAAATATTTTTTTTAAAATAAAAAATGTGATATGAGATTTTTCAATTTTGATAATGTTTATACATTTCAACAATTTTTGTATCTTGTGAAGTTACGGGAATTGGTTTTTTACGGGATAAATAAAGTATATTTGTGTATCTACAAGGTAACCTATTGTAACATACGCCATTAAATTTGCATGGAAATGTAAGCAGTTAAAATTTTTTATACAAGTTACTCATGGGTAACTATCCATTCCCTATTAAATATTTCTTACTCATCATTACATAGAATGTTTACTAGTTCATAGTTTAACTTTTAGAATAAGAATAGTAAGCTCCTTAACCACTATCAACCTCCATTACAGTACATTAACATAATACTTTATGATGTAACCTTCCACTCATTTCATTATTCATGTAGTCATCACATACTTTCCATTATGAACATCATAACAAGAAAGGAATCAACATCATCAACTTGACACAATAATCAATCACATCATTTAACACCAATATACCCTGGAAACCCCGTAGGGTGAAAACCAACAAACGTTTAATTTTATTATTAAATGCTCGTGAGGGTGATCAACCCTCACTCAATGGCTTATAATGGATACCATCCCTTAACCATCGTTTATAAATCTTACAAGGAAATATACAAATATCTAGCTTAAAGCCATTACAATAAATATGATACCATTTACCCTCTGGTCTTCATATCTTCATATCTCGATGTCATGGATGTACCCACAATGGTCCATCATACACTGGATCATCCGGTAGTTCGCACTCATCTGCATGAACCATAATAATTTACCTGCCACCGGGCTAAGCATAATATTTCCTTTATACATATCACCATCATACCCTGCTAATGTTACCTTCAACATACATTGATGTCAATATTCATAAATTATAATAAATCATTTCATATATTTATACTATAGTAGTTTCTCCATCTACTCATGTATATTCATGACATGCAAGTAAAGTACCTTGACATTCTCCCTTTAACAACACATACCTCATATGTGCTAGTTATAAGTCATCAAATTAACTAATGTTTCCGTCGCATAAGATCACATTCCTGCAAGACAATAGCTACATCTTCCTAGCATTTCTTTAAAATAAACTGATACATCAGTTACGATATTTGTTCATGTGATTTACATAGATTTTAATCAAAATAGCTACCCTTAGGCAATTAATTTTATAGCATGGAATGTAAGCTAACATATCAAATGTTGCTCCCATGCAAATTCATATAGATTAAAAAAGAGTCTCCCCAAAGGAGTGCTTACACAATGAAGCACATAGCTTCGTTCACGAGTCTTTCCAAAGAAGTAATTAATACCAGAGAACATGAAAACACATATTTCCAGGAAACATAACATAAAACATGTCTTATTCTCCAAATGTTATCCCAACATTACCCATACATGTATATCAATTAACCAAAACAAATGTATATTCTTTCCAATGAAATCTAATACAAATATTGCATGCCTATGCATAATCTTATTCCAAAATAAATTAACATCATAGTCATGATACCATAAAAGTAATCACACAGTTTATTCTTCTAAGAAATATAATTGAATAGTCCCTTTATCCATGGATTTATTCAATAACTAAACTTTAAGAACACCATGGTAAACTATCCATGGATTTATTACATAACTAATATTTAAAAACACCATGGTAATCTATTCATGGATTTTTTAAATAATAAATATTTATCAACACCATAATAAACTATATATAAATATTCACAACATGGTTAATGTATGCATACAGATTCATAAAAACTCTTCCAAGAATATTAATATGAGAAAACTTCTCTTTTCTTCTTCATCGCACATGAAAATATTTCAAGAGTTACCCTCTTTAATCTACATTCATTTTCAAGAAAATAATATTGGATTTATTATCACTTCTTTTCCAAGAACTTTGAATTTTAACTATTGTTTTCATTCGTGCAAATACATGTTCTTGTTTCTCAAAAGAAAAACTATTAGAATGCATGTACTTTCCAAGAAATATGTCCAATATCTAGTGTTTTCATGATTTTTTTGTCTTCTTGTGCAAGGTTTCCATATATTATTTTTCAAGAAATATAACATAGTAGATGTTAAGTAAAATCTGGCTTGTGCACTAGGTACAAAAAAAACCTCTCTACAATCATATATATCATAGTAGATTAAGTAAAATCTAGTTGTGCACATCAACAAGTAAACATGGAAATCATTTTGAAGAAAATGATCACCAGAAAATAAGAAAACATTACCTATCTCATAAATTTCCATCTCCTCATGTAGTTATTTGATTCTTAACACAGAGAAAGTAGTTCACATGAAAGCTGTACGATATTCACACGAACCACACGAGCCAAAGCCATGTTTCAGACAACAATCATTTCTGGTCTCGGTTGAAACACTAACAGATTTTCGACCAACCACGGATTAGAAGCAGGGCTAATTCTCACTCAAACCTACGCACTCGAACCAACCAAGGGCTCCGTAACAATATTTTTGGTATATCGATGAAGAAATATCCTTCCAAGAACTAGAGGATCCGAGTCGGTTTACCCCTGCTCCCAACTATGCCTTTTCCTAAGTAAATAAAGACTACGCAGGTCGTTATCAAGAATTGGTTCTACATTAAACCGAATCTTTATAAAATAGTTAAAAGATAGTAACTTAATAATTATTTACCATGTGAGTTCACGTAAGAGGTCTGTTACATACTCCCCCCCTTGAAGAGAACACTATCCTCGGTGTGATTCTCTCACTGAAATTTTAACTTATACTCATGATGTAATGATATAAACAACCCAAAGGGGGTCATTCCCCTTCCCAATGAAACACTTTTGTTTCCTTAAATACCATTAATTGAGACAATAATGTTTTTATCCGTAGTCATAAGCATGTATAGCACAAAGAATATTTCATTTCCGTTTCTAACTACTTATTCCATATTCAATTCATAAAAGTATAGAAAAATATCTATACAAACTTACGATTATTTACCAATTACTATTGGAAGAAATGATGGCTTTTACGCAAGCTCTCATAGAATGGTTGAACACCCATCAACACTTCCTGGAAAGAGCCTGTAATGTATGACTAACAATTCAATCACATTAGTCACATAGTTTTCAAAATGAAAATAATTGCAACTATCAAACATTATTGCAATATAAAGAGATTTTTTAATCAAAGTACTTCCATAAGTACTCAGAGAGAACCAACCCTCTCATCAATGCATCACGTGCACACTGTCTTAGCTCCTGCTAAAGACATCCACACAATACTTCAAAAAGTACTCAGAGAGCACCTAGTTCTCTAATCGTACCAATGGTCAATCAATGCACCATAAGCATATCCTAACCTCTGCTAAGACATTCAAACAAATTAGTAATAAAATAAATGAACTTATACATTCAATAATTCATTTTCCGAGCGCCAATCTCCTTTCCTCTTAATATCTTCATAAAATATTTACTCAATCATATAAAAATTCGTTTTAATATAACACATAACTTTTTACTTAACTTGTTCCACTATGAGAACCATCATGGTAAACAAAATTCTCCTCCTAACCCATAGGAGTTGGTTTTCACAACCAATTCGAGTCATTTTCACATCCAGTCAGTTAATCTTTCCATATTAATTCAAAATAGCACAGCACACTAAAAGTCTTTATAATTATCTGGAAATTTAGTCTTTCAAGATGTGGTCCTCCCAACCATCAAGGGAGGCTATTATGTCCTCCACTTGTCCCTAGCTCCAGAATCTGGATGGTGCCACAGGTTAACAGTGGAAATAATTCTCTTTCTGCTATGACCTCTGGATGGCCAATCCAGTCAACTCAGAAATTCTGGTTTTACAAGGGTTGCTGTGAGTTATTTTCAACTGATCACAACCAGCTCTATAAAATACTTCCCTTACCATTTTGCACATAATGCCTACTCCTCCTCTAGGATTTAGCTTTATCCTCAGAGGAGTAGGTAACTGTCTTTCCAATTGTCCCCAACCACCTCCTATTCTTGGAAAAAATTTTACCATCAACTTAAGCAGATTTTCTTTTCATTAATTAATTTCAGAAAATTAAATAATTTTCTTTATAAATCATGATGATTTAATTTTTTCTTGCCAGATAAAAGAAAATTAAACAAATTATCTTTAACTAGTTAATACTAGTTAACTTTAATGAAGTTTCCACAACTACCCCACTGGAATTAACATACATGTGTTGTACATTATTATTTCCGAATTAACAAAATCATGCACATTAAAACATGATACTTTAACATTTACTGTTGCAATTCACATTGCAATGTTTGCGATGTTTTATTTTCACAAATTTTCTGTTTCCATTAAGCTACCCATGCTTACTATAAGAAACAATGCTAATCGTAAATTTCTCAAGCACATATTATCTTACGCAATCATTTTAAGTTCCTGTATAAAATGTTGTCATGCATACAATGTCGTCATGCATAAAAGTATATAAAAATATTCATTAATGCATATGTATCAATAATGATTAGGGTATGAGTGCAAACATTTCCAATTCCCATAATTTTTTGTTCCAACAAACTGACACACGAAGTAATTATCATAATCACTTGTTCACAAATTTCAAATAGATTTAGTCAAAATTGATTCATGCATATAAATTTCATTAGTTATTCATTCATAACTAATCAATGCTATTAATAATTTTAATGCATCCATGATGACTCATGCAAAAACTAGTCAGTCAACTAGTCATTATAGTTAAGTCTCACAACTTGACCCATTAAGAGGCTTCTTTTAATTTTAACACTCTATCATATTATATAAGGACTTTCCTTAGCTTTTGCATTCATGCATTAGTTTCACACACCATCACTGTACACATTCATATTTTTAAAGTAGTGCATGGTAACTTTAGAAATTTTATTGCATGCAAAAACAACTACTTCTTTTCAAACTCAAATAAAAGGTAACTATTTTTCTTTCATGCTTTTTATACTTTCTTTCCTAAATAAATTAAGCATAATACACATATTAATCTCATATGCATATTCTTATGAAGAAAAAGTATATTATAATAGCATGTACTTTTTAAAGAATTCTCTTAAATGGAAGCTAATCTCATTCAATGCCATGTATATAAAAATTCACTTTTAAAGGAAATCAACATGCATATGCATAGACTTCTTAAAATAAAATAAAATAAAATACTTATCTCTATTTCATTTGAAGAACTTCTCTCCCTACTGCAGTATTCATCCCCATCAGGAAATTCACATTTCTCCTCTACAACAATGTTTTCTTTTAGCAACATCGACAAGATTTTATAGCATGATTAGATAAAACCTTAATCAATAAATAATCAATCTTTGAGTGATCCTTTAACACTTATTCATGTGCATATATGAGATGTGAATACAATGTCACAACATGCTTTCTTCTAACATCTCTACATTAGTGTGAGTAAGTAATTATCAATTCATGTCAAATAAATCCCACATTATTATGAATTTTTTCACACACGTATCTGTTCAGAAATTCCTTTAATGGAAAATGACACAATGTGCATTCGCTTTACTTAAACTTTTACAAAAGACCCACCACTTCAACTTTTGCCTTTGGAGCATGCAAATATAATAAAGCTAACACATTGGCTATTGTTCCTATGCATAAAATGCATAAAGATTCTAATCTTAATTTCCCAACAGACTAATTAACATATTCGAGTAGGAAAACTCATGATTCCTCTTCGAGGACATATAACATAATAGAAATCTTTAACATAATAATTATGTTTTCTAGAAGAGACGACATGGATTCTTTTAAAAAAAAACCAACACAATAAGTTTTCCTTTTACCATGGTATATCTTTCTAAAAGATTATCATATTAGCACTGCTTTATTACTTTCCAAAAGAACTAGCACAATCTTTCATATTAAGTAAAACCACGTTTTACTCTATATTTGTCTCTTTTAGCTGCAAGATTCACATGCAAGAATTATTTCAAAATATACATATTTCTCTTCCAGGAAAAAAATTAAATGTATATTAGTTTAAATTTTCAAGAAAACAACACACATGTTTCATTTTCAAGAAACCAAATTCCCATCTCCTTTCATGAAAACTTCAACATAATAATTGAATTCTTACGTACATGGAAAAGATATATCCTTTTTAAAGAAACTCTAACTTCATTGCTATTTACTTTGTACGCATTCTATTTTCCATAAATGCAACAACTATTGTTTCATGAAAAGAAAGATAATAATACTTATCTCTTGAGATGCTATGCCTTCCTTCACAGATGCACATTTCATCTCGGATCTCTTTAGAATCAGTTTATAACATACCTCAATTTTTTGCTTAACGAATCCCAAAGGTGCCAATGCTGCAACCTTTAGCTCTGATACCACTTGTAACATACACCATTAAATTCACATGGAAATGTAAGAAGTTAAAAATTTTTATACAAGTTACTCATGGGTAAATATCCATTCACTATTAAATATTCCTTACTCATCATTACATAGAATGTTTACTAGTTCATAGTGTAACTTTTAGAATAAGAATAGTAAGCTTCTTAACCATTATCAACCTCCATTACAGTACATTAACATAATACTTTATGATGTAACCTTCCACTCATTTCATTGTTCATGTAGTCATCACATACTTGCCATTATGAAAATCATAATAAGAAAGGAATCCACATCGTCAACTTGACACAATAATCAATCATATCATTGAACACCAATATAACCTGGAAATCCCATAGGGTTAAAACAAGAAAACGTTTAATTTTATTATTAAACACTCGTGAGGGTGATCAGCCCTCACTCAATGGCTTATAAGGGATACTATCCCTTAACCATCATTTATAAATCTTACAAGGAAATATACAAATATCTAGCTTAAATCCATTACAATAAATATGAAACCATTTACCCTCTGGTCTTGATATCTTCATATCTCGATGGCATGGATGTACCCACAATGGTCCATCATACACTAGATCATCTGGTAGTTCGCACTCATCTGCATGAACCATAATCATTTACCTACCACTGGGCTAAGCATAATATTTCCTTTATACATATCACTAGCATACCCTGCTAATGTTACCTTCAATGTACATTGATGTCAAGATTCATAAAGTATAATAAATAATTTCATATATTTATACTATAGTAGTTTCTCCATCTACTCATGTATATTCATGACATGCAAGTAAAGTACCTTGAAATTCTCCCTTTAACAACAAATACCTCATATGTGCTATTTATAAGTCATCACATTAACTAATGTTTTCATCGCATAAGCACACATTCTTGCAAGACAATAGCTACATCTTCCCAGCATTTCTTTAAAATAAACTGATACATCAGTTACGATATTTGTGCATGCGATTTACATAGATTTTAATCAAAATAGCTACCCTTAGGCTATTAATTTTAGAGCATGGAATGCAAGCTAACATATCAAATGTTGCTCCCATGCAAATTCATAGAAATTCCAAAAGAGTCTCCCCAAAGGAGTGCTTACACAACGAAGCACATAGCTTCCTTCATGAGTCTTTCCAAAGAAGTACTTAATACCAGAGAACATGCAAACACATATTTCTAGGAAATATAACATAAAACATGTCATATTCTCCAAATGTTATCCCAACATTACCCATACATGTATATCAATTAACCAAAACAAACGTATATTCTTTCCAATGAAATCTAATACAAATATTGCATGCCTATGCATGATCTTATTCCAAAATAAATTAACATCATAGTCATGATACCATAAAAGTAATCACACAGTTTATTATTTTAAGAAATATAATTGAACAGTTCCTTTATCCATGGATTTATTCAATCACTAAACTTTAAGAACACCGTGGTAAACTATCCATGAATTTATTACATAACTAATATTTAAAAACACCACGGTAATCTATCCATGGATTTGTTAAATAATAAATATTTAACAACACCATAATAAACTATATATACATATTCACAACATGGTTAATGTATGCATACAGATTCATAAAAACTCTTCCAAGAATATTAATATGAGAAAACTTTTATTTTCTTCTTCATCGCACAGGAAAATATTTCAAGAGTTACCCTCTTTAATCTACATTCATTTTCAAGAGAATAATATTGGATTTATTATCACTTATTTTCCAAGAAATTTGACTTTTAACTATTTTTTTCATTCGTGCAAATAAATGTTCTTGTTTCTCAAAAGAAAAACTATTAGAATGCATGTACTTTCCAAGAAATCTGTCCAATATCTAGTGTTTTCATGATTTATTTGTCTTCTTGTGCAAGGTTTCCATATATTCTTTTTCAAGAAATATAACATAGTAGATGTTAAGTAAAATCTGGCTTGTGCACTAGGTACAAAAAAACCTCTCTACAATCATATATATCATAGTAGATTAAGTAAAATCTAGTTGTGTACATCAACAAGTAAACATGGAAATTATTTTGAAGAAAATGATCACCAAAAAATAAAAAAACATTACTTATCTCATAAAGTTCCATCTCCTCATGTCGTTATTTGATTCTCGACATAGAGAAAGAAGTTCACATGCAAGCTGTATGATATTCACATGAACCACACGAGCCAAAGCCATGTTTCAGACAACAATCATTTCTGGTCTCGGTTGAAACACTAACAAATTTTTGACCAACCACAGATTAGAAGAAGGGCTAAGTCTCACTCAAACCTACGCACTTGAACCAACCAAAGGCTCCGTAACAATATTTTTGGTATATCGATGAAGGAATCTCCTTCCAAGAACTAGAGGAGCCGAGTTGGTTTTCCCCAGCTCCCAACTATGCCTTTTCCTAAGTAAATGAAGACTACCCAGGTCGTTATCAATAATTGGTTCTACATTAAACCGAATCTTTATAAAACAGTTAAAAGATAGTAACATACTAATTATTTACCATGTGAATTCACGTAAGAGGTCTGTTACACCTATTACTTTATTGATGAAAACTTTGATATCAAAATTTTGTTTACTAAAACTTTGACATCAAAATTTTGTTTACTAAAACTTTGACATCAAAATTTTGTTTGTTTACAATTCTGAATAATAAAGCTTTTAAAATTTCAAAAAAAATAACAAATCTAAGTCAATTTTTTTTTTTATAGATCTCACATCATTTAGAATAATCAAATTTTCAAAATTCAGAGCAAAATCAAAATCAAAACCAAAACCAAAAATTTCCCTCTGAAAACATTAGATTCATGTCAAAAGTTAATTTATGAAAAAATAATAAATTCATTTGAAAAGGTAAAAGGTAAAATAGAAAAATATAAACAACTGGCCTCTGGACTCTCCAATGCTAAAGATTTATCAGTGGGTCTCCGAATTTCAATAGTAATATATAAATAGATTATAGTTCATCATCCAAAGAATGTGCACTCCTTTGACATAAATCTCACTCACCGTACGTCTCTCGTTGGAAGAAGCATTTAGTACGTGTACGTTGTTTGTGTTTTCACTCATTGTTGATGTTAAAGGTTTGGCTTTTTAAAGTTTTATCATGTACGTGGAATCTCTTTCCTCTTCTCTTCCCGAGTGCCTAGCAAACCCTAGGTGTTCATCCACCGAATGCATGGGAAAGCTAAAAGCCAACAAACAATGCATTATTCAACACAATATATAACATTTATAGGATAGTAACGAATAGTTGCAAGGGCACCATTTGCACATTCTCACTCTAACTGATCTTAAATTATTTTTGTTTTTTAAGTTAGTATTTTATTTATATGGACAAAATGTATCCATTTATCTATAAAAAACATGTAGTCTTATTCTTACGGCGTAAAAAGAATCTAAGGACTATAAAGAAGACCAGAGGCACCAATAAAAACATTAGAAAACATAATAGTCATTTGACATAATAGAAGTTGGGTTGTCCAGGGTTATTCTTGGAGGAGGCGGGAACATAAGTTGAACTAGACGTGCCCTTCGAAGTGCACCAGCCAAGTCTCCAGTTTTTCCCTCGCCAGACCACCACCACTCGCCCTTAACTTGGAACTTAAAGTAGTGCATCCTATCTAGCGTAGCGAGCAACTCAGCATGCTCCCGAAGAACCCGCTCTGTTGTGTCAACCCGATCCATCCGACTTTGGATTATTGTGTGGAAATTTTCCAGGCAGTAGTGTTGGATCATTAGCTCCAACACCACACTGACTAGTCCCTCGTTTCACAATTCTGCTCCGTCGACTGCCACCACTCCACTGAGAGTTCTGAACCCCCAAACCTCCGTCATCGTTGGAGCCCACTTACCTCCACCATGACCCCCACAAGTGCCCACACCAGTGAGCCGAAAGCGACCATCTATCTTGCCACCCTAGCAAGTTGTTGTTGTCACAATTGCCATTTCTTCCACTCCCACAGAGCCAGGCTTGGCCAAAGGGGAGGAGCGCTCGCACCACAGAGATGGTTTCATATGGCTCGACCTAGGAGAGTGACTTCTCTCAGGAGTCGAGGACCAGACTTCCCAACTTATCATAGGTCACCACTCCTGAAAGACCGAACCCCCATCATGCCAATGACTACACATAAACCCACCCGCAACAAGAACACAAAAAATGTAGGAAGTAAACGAAAATGAGACCATGCCCCAAGAAGCAACTACCCAGGCTACAACGCGCAGCTCCCTCTAAGACGTCAGCCACCAAGCATCATTACTGCCCACCAAAGATCACCCACCGAACCAATAGACACGACAATTCTAGGCCAGACCCTAGAGTAGGGGAAATTGGCTCAGACAGTCTACCACATCCCGATGAATCTCCTACTTCACCACTTCTGAGCACCTACCTTGACACAAACGTTCAAACATACCATGAACCATAGCAAGATGAAATGGTAATATTCGTTACCCACCATCCCCCAAACACTGTATGCACATAAAATCTCAACGAGGCCATGGAAAAAAAAAAACCATGCCTTCGTGCGCTATACTAGAAGTCGCCGAGAACTAACAAACACCACCCACCAGCACCAAGGAACCTCCAGCGGCGATTCCACTTTCACACCGCAAACCACCTAAGAGCCCAGCATTAGACCAAGACGAGAACACAAATGCTAGTTTCCTTCGCTGCCCCACTCAATATCCATGCACCACCATCGAACACCAATACAACGATGTGGCTCGCACACTTAAACTTAATTCCAATGGTACACCCCTCATCATATCCATTATGGTGAAGGGACCGAAAGGGTCGTCCCCCACCTCCAAGCCACTTGTTTTCATTCATGAGGATCATATGCCACGTGCTCTAGTGTCCTCACCCCAATCGGGGAATAACTTGTTTTAAATAATCATTACACAAATATTTTTATTTTTAATGTTTTTTTTAAGTATAAATTATGGTTTTTATTGTTTTTTTTTTCCAATTCATATGAATTTATATTAAGGTTTATTTGACAGAATAAGAAATTTAAATTTATATTAATGTTAGTTTGTTTTAAAGTCAAATTTTAGAATTTTTATTTTTAAAAATTATGAGTGACTCTGTTATTTTAATTATATATATATATATATATATATATATATATATATATATTATTTAGAGTTATAAATTATTAGTATTACAAATGGCTTATAAATATTTTAATAGTTATGAACATTTATTATTCATTTAATTTATATAAATATATTAAGAAAATAAATAATTTATATTATTATAGTAAGACAAAATTTAAAATATTAAAAAAAAATCAATTTTATTAATAATAAAAAAATTACAAAATAAATGAGATAAGAAGAAACATTATACTATGCCTCCAAAAGTTTGATACCAAAAATTTGAGCACACATTTATAGTTACTTGTAATAAAGTTTATTTATTTTATTAGATAAATATTATCAAATAGATTGGTATTTATTTATATTTATATTAAAGGAGATTTTGTAATATTTATTTTTTTTAAAAGAAAAGGAAATTTTATTAATAGTGACAAAATTGCAAAGTCAATCAAATAAATAACAACATTCCAATCTGTCTTTAAAAAAATGGAAATTGTGACAGCTACATTATTGCTAACTAGTTGATTAACTAGTTAAGTAATTTTATTGTTTTGGTTAATGGAAAAATTGAGACAATTAATGTTATTTAATAAATAAATAAAACTGTTATGAGAAATAATTGGATAAGAAAAGTAAAAAGCTGATGGTAAAATGTTTTCAAGAACTGAAAAGATGTTGGGGACTCTTGGAAAATAGTTACCTACTCCTCTGAGGATAAAGGATTGATCCCAGGGAGAAGGGTTTTGTCTTTGGAAGAAGGAAAGAGTGAGAGATTCTTGAGCTGGTTGTAACCAGTGGAATTGCACTCAGAAATTTCCTAAAGTTTCTGGTACTGGGTAGACTGGATGTCCTGAGGTCACAGCAGAAAGAAACTCCATTGTTAACTCGTACCGTTTAGTTTGGAGCACGGGGGCAAGGAGGACGTAATTGCCTCACTTGATGGTTGCGAGGAGCATAGCTGAATCATTTAAATTTCAGATAAGTATACATGCAGTTCTTTAACTGCTAGTTTATGTTATTTATACTTTTTAAAATACTGTTATCAGAATGGAATGTACACTGGTACAATATGTTTTGTTCTTTAATTGATTTCTGTTAAGAATTTTACATATCACTGTTAGAAACGAAGTTACATCCAGAGCTAAATGATGTAAATATTTCCTAAAATATTATTATGGAAGAATGATGGATTCTGAAAAAACATCTAGCAGTATTTCATGGAAACAGAAACTAGAAACAGAAAAATGAATTTGTGCAAAGATTAGACTATATTTACTTTTCAAAGAAATAAGATAGAATAGTAGAATCAAAATAATCTTAAGGGAATGAGTATTTCATAACACAGAAAACTATTAATCTGTACAAACCCTTTTAAAACTTCACAGCTATTTTATACAATGTTGACAGTATATGCTATTGACTGGGAAAATAAAGAGTAATGAATTTAATCATCTCAAAGCTATAAGAATATCATTAAGATCTGTATATCTGTAAAAGAAATAATAACACCCAGTAGACTGTCAGGTGAGGGTTAGGGTAAAAACCCAGACCCAAACCTAGTCGTCTTTCGGGTACAAATTCTACACACTCGAACGGTGGGAAAAATGGTGGTCCGGTCACCAGTAGATTTAGAGGTAGAAATTTTACACAATAATTCAATACTGGAAAGTATTCAGAAGACTCAATTCATATTAATAGCCATAGCGCAAGTCACGAGTACCAGAAAAATCTTGCCAGAGAAAACACTTTAAAAACATATATAACAACAAACAGTTGGATGAAATATTTCTTCCTTAGCAATAGCAATAAAACACAGAATGATAAACCCAGAAAACTGTCGAAATTGCCATTTTTTCCTTGCTACCATATAAAACAAACATTATAGTGAACCCATAGTCAAAATTGACATAGTAAGAAATCATAATGCGGAAATCCAACGTTTGGTTTATATGTACATTAGAAATTGAAACTATAAAGAAAAATATAGTTCGGAGGAACCAGTACTGTGCTACATAAAATCTGTCGATTATAATCAAAAGGGTTAAACCCAGAAAAATGTTATAAAAGATAAACTGTCATAAACGATTCAAGTTTGAATCTTTAAACCAACCCTTTTAAAGAAAACTTTATAGGATTTCCAAATAAGAAATACATGGTTAAACCCTTAAATCATGCTACAATAATGCTCTCTATGGAATGGAAAACCCCATAAGGGAATTCTAGACTGGAGGTCGAGACTTGTTCATATAAATCAACACCTAAGCTGTGAGGCCAATCTCTCAAGCATACTTGGAGAATTTCCGAGCAGATTAGGAAGGAACTTGCCTAACAAATAAAATAAAATTGAAGTATTTAAATTTATATAAAGAAAAATTATATATATATAAACATCCCATTAATAATATTAAAAAATAATTACAAAATCAATAAATAGCAGCATTCCAGTATGCCTCAAAAGGTTTGATTACTAGATATTTAAAATTAAGTTATTTTACTTGAGAAAATACAATTACTTTCTTTAGAGTAACATAAAATCAACAATAAGCTCTGCAAAAAAAAAATTAGAAATAAAAAAAAGTGTTCATTGTTTCAGGCTTAAAAGTGAAAGACTTGAAAAGTGAGTGTGTTCTCATTGTTTTAGGGTTAAAAGTGAAAGAAGTGATTTGATTATTTCAGGTTTTTCAAAGAATTTCCAAAATTCTTTTTTTTCGAGAGATTTTATAGAATTTGAATAAATAAAAAAAATATTAATTATTATCATAAACAATAGCATAAATATTCAAATCAAAATTCATTTATTAGATTTGAATAAATAAAAAATAATTAATTATTATCATAAACACGAACATAAATATTCAAATCAAAATTCATTTATATAAAGATAAAATGTCCTTCAATGGATTTAAGAATTTTCTATGTTCTTTTTACTTTTGTGGTACCTGATGATTAGAAATGTCCACAGAAAAAACCTCAAAGCCTCCATTATATTAAATAATTGCAAGAGTGTAAAAATGTTTCTATTTACAGTAAACTTACATTTATGTGTTTGATAATGTTTTAAGACGTCCACAAATTTATTCACATCTTCACGATGAATACAGAACTTATAGTTACTTGCTGCTTATGTCTCACTTCCTCTTCTTTATTATAATGCTTTCATTGAAAAAAGTTGAACCTCACTTTTGAAATTATGAAGATCAACGGTGAAATCGTGGAACAAGATTACAGATTCCTTCCTGCTGCACCTCTTTCGTTCTTCCTGTGCGCTGCCATTTAAAAGTAGAACACACAAGAAAAATTAGTGATGGCATTCTTTATATGGAAGGAATCAGGTTTTAAAGTTGGACAACAGAAAATTGATGACTTTTTTGTGATGTGTAAAGCGGCCGACAGAGTATCTTGATTCTCTTCTTCCAAAGTCCAAATACAATGAAAAAAGCATTGAGATGATAATGGGATATAGCAAGGATAAGTCCAGTCCACCATATATACAGTGGTTGCATCTATCACGCGAGTGATATATACAGTCATGATATATACACTATTTCTTCTTCCTCTAAATTCAATTCGTCCATTTAAACCCATCCCAATCTCATGTTGATAAAGCGTACGGCTGAATTTTTTTGCTATGTAGGTATCTGGGAGGTATCTGGGATTTTGCCGATGTACTTGAATCGATTTTTTGTGTGACAGGTTGTCGTTCACAGTGGTTTATATGGAAAGCCATATATCGTAAGCTATACGATATTTATATGGGCTCTTTCAAAAGGTTTGGGCAATTCTGCGGCGGGGACAGTGTTCGGATGGAGTGGTAACTTTGGAAATTGCTATCCAGCTTGAAAGTAACACGTCATCAATATCATTATTTGCAAGTCTCCGTCGCATTTTCTCATGATCCTCAATGTCAATATTCTCCAAACTTGGTCTTTGTTTGGTTATTTGGTTGATGAGTCATAAAATACACCTCTAATTTTTTTTACTTATTGATGAGTCAATAAACTAACATAAACTAACATATTACAATTGGATGTTTTTTTAATTTTTTTAAAGTTTCATAGAAGTTTTTTTTACTTTTTTTTTAAAGCTCCATAGATCACATTGGTCTTAATAGACTTTAATCATCATAATCGTAATTATATAAAACTATTTCTAATATAAAATAATTTTAAAAATTACATAAAATTACCAAATATCTAATATCTAATGCTATTACTAAAATATGTTAATAAAATTTAATACAATTTAATATAATGTTTAGTACAATATAATTATAAAATCCATAATTTTAATAATCTTTGAAATCCTTTTTATGAAAATATTACCTAATTGTAACATATGTCATGCATATTCCCTATTTGTAACATCTATCATGCTATAGTAATTTTTTTTTATTACTATGTATGCTAGTTATCAACACAACATAAATACATTATGAACTAATTTCTTCATACATAAAATATGATTTTCCTCATAAAGGAAATAGGTCAAAAATACTTTGGTTAGTTATATTGATATGATAACTCCCATAAACATTTAAACTTATGGTTAAATATTATATTGATACCACTCATGAATGGCAATCAAACTATGGTTACAGTGGCATTATTGGTTTACTCGGATTCTCACATTGATTAACATTGTTTTCGTATGAGTAGCTCATCATTTAAATTGAATGGTACATGGATATTACTCCACGTCACCATCACATTTGATTTATCGTGGTCCTTGGGATCTCTGCTGACATTTGTGCTACTATGCACCATTGGATGCTCTGTCAATCCACGACTGTGAGTCGACCTTGATGGGTTAGGGTATAGACCTACCTCGAAAACCCTAACTGCTTGTCATTTGTGAGAATGTTGTGAGAGCAACACCAGCTCTGCAACACTTTGCGTTCAATTACTTTTCCTCTGTTCTTTGTTTCGACTGGTAACAAGTGAGGACTATGTTGGTTAAACCATTCATTATTCTATTGCGGAGCTTTACTTCGATGGTTAATTTTGCATTTTTGTGTTTCTGTCACAGTCATAGGGTTTAACTCATTCTTGTAGTTGCAGAATGGTGAATCCTTGGTTAATGTCTCACTATGCTTCCCTTTGGCAGTCTGAGACCTTGACAGAAGCTTAACAAGTTTCGAGTTCGATGCCTTCAACTCACCATGGGGGATTACCTCATTTCAGTAAGAGGGTTTGGCTATTTTACTCTAATGCAGTCAAGAGAGGTAAACATTTAAAAAGAAATAGGTTTTCTGTTTGATAAATTTAGTATTTCAATCCTTTCTTGCCATGGTTTTCATTCTCACGCTGTGTAATGATTTCTTTCTGTATCAGGTTTACAGCATCATCTTCGGCTACAACCATGAGGTAATGTTCTCACTCTACACCGACGTTTACAATTTTATAAAAAAAATTATTCCCAAACTCTGGAAACAACAGGATTTAACTCATGTTTTGTCTTTACAGGTATACCCACCAACCCCGAAATTCATCATTATGGTTTTTTTACAGTTCGGCCTTCCTTCACAGCTAATGGTTGCTTGACCTTTCCTCTTCCAGGTATTTCTGTATTATTCTAAGGGTTTTTCGACATTTAACAATCTGCAGTTCTGGTTAAAACCCATTCTTTGTGTGAGGGTTTTAGTTATAATTTTTTTTTTAAACGTTGTCATGAAGCCGTTAGGGCTCTTTCACTATGAATAACAATTTCTCTAATCTTTGGTTGGCTTAATGTTCATTCGTCTCAATATTTGTATGTATTTTTCCATGCAAATAGAAGTTAATTTATTCGTTTGTGTTTGTATGTTAATTTATTCATCTCATCTCTGTTCTTTGTTAAGTTATGGTACAGTAATATTTTGGACCCTTCATTTGCTTATCTCAAAGTTGGACATGATTCGAGCAATAAATAATTTATATTTTTACATTGATATCTGTACTAGTTTTTGGGTCTCTGTCGAGAGGTTTTATGAGTTAAATGTTTAGATTGCATTCACCTATGGCTTATGGCTATTTCACTCTTCCATTTAGAATTTTCCTTTTTGGTTCCCATGGTATCCATGTAGTTAAATTCTCTTTGTTTATCTGGATTATATATGGAATGAGTTTTTCTGTTGTTGTTAATTATTCGAACAAGCATTGTACTAGCATGCTGACAAGTTCCCTTGTCATTGTAATAGTTTTATTTACATGCATTTTAAATAGCGTTGAAAATACAGTTATTTAATTTCGGTAGTGTTGGAACAGGGTCCCGTAGCTGTGTTTTGATATGTTCCAACGATGCATTTTTGATATATTTTGTAGTAATTGGTCTTGCGCAGGGGCTTTGAGGTGGGTCAAAGCCCCCAATAGATTTTAATGGGTCAAAGGGTAGATCTAGAGTCCACAAACCATGGTTTGCGGACCACAGGATAGTGCACGCTATGATGATATAAAAATATGGGTAGTTTGAATCTAAGGGTAAGTAAGTAAGTAATATTGATGCTACGTACAAACTGTTGAGATCTGTTTTGGGTAGTTTTGGGTAAGGACTCCTACTGGTTGTTTGCGTGGAGATCCTCAGTCCTCCTGTGTGTGGACCCCGCTGGCTGTGTGCACGGGCTCTGACTAGGGTTTGTAACTTGGTTTTGGATGCTAATGAACATGGAATCTATTATGTTATCTGAACTAGTTCTATTTACTACTGAAGTATCTCTGTCTTATTTGGTTCAACTGTAATTGTGTCTATGGTATATGAATTAGTTGCGATTGTGCTATTCTGTGATGATAATTGCTGATGCACACATGGATGCGAAGCTGTTGATAAGATCTGCTTAATAATAGTGTCTTTGTTTATGTTTACATGTTGGTTATACTATTAAGGGTTCAATAATTGGCTTGTTTCTGTGCGAACCTGATAGAACCCAACAAGATCTGACTTAATTACCCACTCTCTCCCAGTGTGCGGAAACCTGGTTCCAACACACACCCATACTACTTCAGGTGAGACTTTGGCCTGCAAAAGTAGGTCATTGCCAAAAGGGCCAGTAGTATAGGGGTTTGTTGGAAAACCTTAAATCCAAACTTGGGGCAAGACCCCTCAAGCCAACAAATGGTTCCATTGCCAGGATCAGGAGCATTTTGAGAGAGAGATCGGGTAATGCCATGAGGCCATCGGAGACCTGAGAAATCAGAGCTCGAAGACTGGCTCGAAAGATGGATTCAAGAATTTTTTGTAAAGGAGAATCACAACATGAAGCTAACAGCAGAGAAGTGGAAGAACAAAAATATCACCGAAGTATATGAAATTTTCTTTCTTACTTTTACGCATGAGCTGCAGGAGTGGCTAGCGAGGCTAGTAGAATTCCAGAAGTGTTGGAAAGATGATCAGGTTATGCAGTGGAATCCAGAATTGATTCAACAATTAAATAAGGTTGACAACACAATCACCTAAACTGTGGATCATTGGGTTGATAGTGTCCTAGGAGGATTTGTAACAAAGTTCGTAGTCGATTAGTTTATGTCCTACTCTGAGGTGGAGTAGAGGTTCTTCAAAGGATTCTAAGGTAAGTCCTTGCGAACATTGCCGCTACTAATTAAAATATTAATGTCCAAAAAGGGCATTTTGTGCAGACAAACTAAATTAATGACCTATGATCAGAGTGAGAGTACAACACGATGTGGTAAGTATTACTGAGTCAACCGATAAGGGGATAGATCTGTTTATAGCCCATTAAGAGAGTCGGTTGCGCACGCAGGAACTAGTCCTCCGGCTACACCATCTTCGAGTCATCATAAGGGCAAGAACTCCCCTACACCTCCGCTAGTACCAGAAGAAGATATGGCCACACACATGAAGCTGCCCACCTTCAAGGGTGTAGGAGATGAAGATATGGACCGATTTTGGTTCGTAGTGGAATCAATATGGACTGCGCAGAATGTGGCTAGCAATGATGTAAAAAGGGCACAGTTATCCCTTGCCTTTGAAGGAAGGGCCCTGGATTGGTACATGGGGTACGTAGGCCAACATGCGGATCCATCTATTCAAGAGATTAAGAATCCTTTAAAACAACAGTTTTGGAATCCTAAGTCCTACGCTCAACTAGTGGTTAACTTGAAAGACTTTAGACAAGGACTGATCTAGGTGGATATCAGTGTCCACCCACCTATTCCATTTGGACCAGCACCATCAATTCTTGCAGCTTTTCACATTCAGCACAACTTACTATTTTTAGCAGGTTTTCGGGTCCTCCACTCTCGGAGCCGTTTTTGGGGCTTAATGATCCAGGTGGATATTGGTGGCCACCCACCTATTCCATTTGAACGCCCATCATCAGTTCTTTCAGTTTTCAAGTTGCAACAAAACTTACTATTTTTAGCAGTTTTTCGGGTCCTGAACTTCCGGAGCCGTTTTGAGGCCCTAAACGACGTTTTTTGGGCATCGCGCCTCCAGCAAATATCATTTTGTTCCAGAATGATATTCGTGCCGAAATTTGTAGTCCTCGGATAGATATTTCTAACGATCTATTGAGCGCATCAAACGGAGATCGTATGCCAAAGTTACGTCCCTAGGAAGTTGAACCACCAACTTACCCAAACGGGGCCCATAGTTTTGGCGCTTCATCTCCTAGGGTTTGGTTTTTGGACGTTTAGAGTTCTCCATTGTTTCTCAATAATAAATAGGCCCTCGAGCCTCATTGTAACACAGTTCAAAGGTCTGTAGCCATCACATCTCTTCTCATAGATTCGCTACCAGCACCCTAGCTATTTTATTTCCATTATGCCTGTAAGCATATTTCTGTTATTTGATATTAATGAAATGAAGCATTATTTCCGCTGCATCTCTATGTTCATGGTTATTTCTGTATTCTGTTGCGTTCCTGCATAAAATCCGGATCAGTGGTATCAAAGCGAGTCTGCTCTTTCTTTGTTTTTCTTTGCATGTCCCCAACGCGGTCAGGGTATAAGGAGTTAGGGCTCGATCTGGTTGAACCCTTGCAAGATCAGCCTCGCAAACCCCGACGACCTCCCATGGCGGAAGAAAAGAAAGACGAGGGAGCATGAGATCCTATCAAAATACTGCTCAAGGAGGCTCTCGAGAAACAAAGGAACGTGATGATGGATAACTTTGCTCAAATCCTTCAACGACTGCCCACATATGGCGCATCTGCATCCAACAGCCACTCTGGAGGCACCACTCCCTTCAAGGTACAGGTAAAATTTGACATTCCTATATTTGAAGGAAAAATAGATGCAGACGCTGTAGACAGATGGTTAAATTTGTTGGAAGGGTATTTCTCGGTCCATGACTTCTCTGACCGAGAAAAGATTATTTTTGCACTCCTCAAAGCTGCCCCCCATGTCAAAGACTGGTGGGAATCCTACCGTGAGTAAGAGGGCGAAGGGGAACCCTCTCTATTCTCGGCCACACCCACTTGGAATTTTTTTCGAGACAGAATCAAGGAACAATATTACCCTGTGGGGAGCTATGAGGACAAATACATCCAATGGACCACGCTGCGGCAACAAAAGGATCAAGATGTGCACGAACTGACGAATCTGTTCCATACCCTACGCACAAAGTTGGGTATTAAAGATTCAGAGAGACATTTGGTGCTCAAGTACCGCGGCTGTCTGCACAAACAGATTCGGGAGGAAATGGAGTTCCTCGACATTACATCGCTTGGCACGGCATATCGCTATGCCGCCAAGATCGAGCAGAAATTTAAGCAAAAGAAGCGAGACTTTGGATCTGCGAATCCGAAAGGTGCCCCTGAACCGAAGAACAAGGGGCAAGGCCAAAGCAATGCGACTCAGAACAACACCACAAATCCAAAGAAGGACATAGGGAAGTGGTGTGAATTTCATAACAGCCCCACTCACAGCACAAACGAGTGTCGGGCCAAACAGTCTTTGGTGGCTGAACTAAAGGCACCCGAATCAGATGCATTTTCTGATCTTGAGTTAGAACCAGACAAAGGCAATGAAAAAGGGAAGCAGATCATTGATGCGGATCCCAGTGCCATTGTTGCCACCACCAAGATCCAAAAGGAGGGTCCAGAGGATCCAGAGGAGGGGGAGCGCCTCTTCCAGTCGCAGATGTGGGTAAAGGGTTCTCCGCTGCAATTTCTTGTCGATAGCGGAAGCCAAAAGAACCTCATTTCAGCAGAGGTCGTGAAGTGGCTCGGCCTACTGACCATAGCACACCCATAGCCGTATACCATCGGGTGGCTCCACCGAGGGAGAGATCTCCGCATCCGCCAGCAGTTCCGTCTTCCGTATAGTATCAAGCCATTCACGGATGAGGTATTATGTGATGTTGCTCCTCTTGATGTAGCTGATGTATTATTGGGCCAACCATTCTTGTGGAGGTGACATGCTGTGTATGAGTCTAGGCCTCGTGCTGTTATTATTACTTTGTGAAATAACTTGTACAGGATACCAGAGGTAGTACTGCCTCCGGTCATCTCTTTGACTACTGCAAAACAACGCAGTAAGATTGTTTCCCAAACGAGGAAATTAATTTTCCTTACAACTCGCTCACAGGGAAAGAAGAATATTGGGGCCACAACCTCGAAATAGGGCTCCCTTGTACTGCTGCAGCAAATGGACAAATTCATGGAGGAATACGAGGACATTTTCTCCTCACTCATAGAGGTTCCTCTACACTGTCAGGACAAGCACTCCATTGATCTGACTCACAATGCACCACCGCCTGATGTTGCCATACATCCTGCAACTACACATACAGAATCCAAACATGTACTGTCTGAGGCTGATAAAGAAACCAAATTTACTAAATGCATCCAGCATGTCCACCCACAGGTCCATGACATCTTCAACACATCTAATACTCAGTTCAACAGAATTTGCCTCATCTCATGGAGGATCTCAACGCAATGGGGACCATTGATTCCTAAGGAGGGAGGAATGATCCAGGTGGATATCGGTGGCCACCCACCTATTCCATCTGGACCAGCACTATCAATTCTTGCAACTTTTCACATTCAGCACAACTTACTATTTTTAGCAGGTTTTTGGGTCCTCCACTCTCGGAGCCGTTTTGGGGGCTTAATGATCCAGGTGGATATTGGTGGCCACCCACCTATTCCATTTGATCCCCCATCATCAGTTCTTTCATTTTTCAAGTTGCAACAAAAATTACTATTTTTAGCAGTTTTTCGAGTCCTGAACTTCCAGAGCCGTTTTGAGGCCCTAAACGATGTTTTTTGGGCATCGCACCTCCAAAAAATATCATTCCGGAACGGAATGATATTCATGCCGAAAGTTGTAGTCCTCGGATAGATCTTTCTAACAAGCTATTGAGCGCATAAAACGGAGATCGTATGCCAAAGTTACGTCCCTAGGAAGTTGAACCACCAACTTACCCAAACGGGGCCCATAGTTTTGGCGCTTCATCTCCTAGGGTTTGGTTTTTGGACGTTTAGAGTTCTCCATTGTTTCTCAATAATAAATAGGCCCTTGAGCCTCATTGTAACACAGTTCAGAGGTCTGTAGCCACCACATCTCTTCTTAGAGATTCGCTACCAGCACCCTAGCCATTGTATTTCCATTATGTCTGTAAGCATATTTCTGTTATTTGATATTAATGAAATGACGCATTATTTCCGCTGCATCTCTATGCTTATGGTTATTTTTGTATTCTGTTGCGTTCCTGCATAAATTCGGATCAAGGACCCACTGAGTTGGTATGGGAGGCTGATCAGCAGTTAAATAAGGTTATCAGGGATGAGGAATTTCGGTATGATGATAGAAAACACAAGGAATGTTTGATCGCCATGCTATCACCTCACCTGCAAAGACCTATGGGTCAACAAGAAATTGAGACACAAGAGAAAGCCTTGGAGATTGATATGAAGCTAGAAGTTGTGCCAAGAGATGATGCCCAGTTTGGGGTACAACATATTCAGGGATAGGTGGAGGAAATACACCTCAAAATCCAGAATTTGTGGAAAGAGCAAGGAAAATAAGCTAGCCCAGACATATGGTGCGTAAGATGCAGGGTGTCAAGCCACACCAAGGATCAATGCCCTCTGTTGGTTGACTACATGCAGGATAGGGGGGCCAACCCATTGCGCCCTAAAGAGGTTGCGGGACCAAGCGGTATCCTACATTATGGTGCACTAATTGCGACGTAGCTGGACTACATGATATCGACCGCTACCCCCGTCTTGGTGCCTATGTTCCAAAGTTGAAGCAAAAATGGTGTCGATTCTTCTCATTTGTGGCACATGATGAACACAACTACCAGACATATGACTTAATGATATAACGAGGAAACCTGTACAGGGTACAGGCTGACTCTTCTTCACCACTATCTCTCTCAAGATGAGGAGGCTCCCCTACCAAAGGTCGAGGGAAGAGGTGGAAGCGCAGGTCGGGGAAGAGGACAATTGATATGTTATAACTGTGGGGAAGTAGGGCACTTCGCAAGGGACTGTCCGAACCCTACATGAAAATCTTGCAGATATTGTAGATAGTTGGATCATGTGATCGAATATTGTCCAGTACTGATAGCAAAAATGCACGAAGGACAGCAGGCACCAATGCAAAATGTGAAAAAGCGTTAAGGTAGAACCGCATGATGAGGGACCCAGTATTAATGTCATAACACTCAACGGCATGGATACTAGAGGAGCCGAGGAAAAAGCTGCAGTTGAACCCCTTATTCAGAAAGCCACTATCAAAAAGGAAAGCTTGGACCTACATAAGGAGAAAGAAACCTTCATAGAAGCTCGTAAAGACTTTACCAAGGATGAGGCATCTGCTTCCAAGGCTCCAATAAACCTAAAAGCGGATGACAAATTTAAATCATTCCTATAGCAATGTATGAAGTTGCTACTCAAGCAGAAGGAAGTAGAAAATCTTCAAGCACTAATAGATAGCTGCGCAGAAAAAGCTGACCCTCCAACAAAAGTTAAAGATGTTGACAAACTTTACAAGCATAAGAAATGCACTGGTCGAGAAATGTAGCTAACGACGCAGATTGGCGACTATGAAATGGATCAGGTCATCCTGGATCTGGGATCCGATGCAAACATCCTATCCAAATAGACGTGGCAAAGGATGAGAGAACCTAAGCTAGAATGGTCTATTATACAGCTGCGCATGGCTAAGCAACAAAAGATCATACTGTTGGGGAGACTATCAAAGATTATGGTAGATATCGCAAGGGTTAAGGTATACGTGGATTTTGAGGTAATTCAAATTGGGGAAGATGTGGACCCTTATCCTATGCTCTTGGGACTATATTGGGCTATATACATGGGAGGAATTATCAACTTGAAGAAAAGAAGCATGGTTTTTGAGAATGAGGGTACGAGAGTAATAGTCCGTCTAGACCAAGCGGAAGGAGAACGGTATACAAAACCTGCGCGCGAAGAATATGACGTGGATAAGATCTATATACTAACCACCTGGGAGGAGGATTGGATTAATCATATGGCTAATGGCGTGCTTTTCTGGGAGAAAGACAGTGAATGCCTCTCTGAATCTGACAGGGAGATCAAAAATTGTCAGAATCGGTTACATGATGTATCTGCGCTACGGTGTCTTAGGATCATGAAGATATTTCGGTGTATCTCCTCAGAGGTAAGATAGTTACCTTACTTTGATGGTTCTGGTAGTATTAGGGATTTTTTTAGAGCATTTGAAGCAGAAGTGCCAAGGGAGCGAAGAATGTGGGCGCTTAACCTAGCCATGCGTACGACCCCTGTGCAGTGGTGGGAAACTCATAAGGGGACATTCCACGATTGGGAGGAATGTCTCAAGATGATGATCCTACAGTTTGAACCTATGGTTCACCTACGAGTGGAGACTTTCCTTGGCCAAGGGGACCCGCGCAAGCACTTGGCTGCAAGGATGGAGGTGTGGTGCGAAAGGACCGAGGATGATTGGGTCCACCTGTTCATTCATGCCTTGGGGCCAATCCCCACTGCATGGTATTTGGATGCAGACCTACATCAACATACCCACCACTAGGAGACCCTGAGATATGATTTTGTGGGAACGTTCGGATTAATAGGCGAAACTAAGACATTAGACGAAGCCCTGCAGGACATAGATGCCTTAGTATTTGATGAATCATGCCCTCATGTGGAGTATGGGGCACTAGCTTGGGATACACAGATGCAGGACATTGTTAACTGCCATAATCTATCAATGGAGGAATGTGACGAAGACCTATGAAATATCACTATCCTGAAATCGGAGGGTGAACGCACAGTTGTTGGACCCCCACCATAGACCGTCGATGTGACCAAGCCTCTTAATCTAAGGGAAGCCAACAATGGAACATAAGAACAACCTAATCTAGCTAAGATTGGGGACTACTAGGATGATGATACCGCTGGGAAAGTCGTAGATCTTCTCACAGAGTACCAGGACTTGTTTCCTATGAAATTATCAGAACTCAAGGGTATTACAGGGGACCTGGGGATCATTCGCATCACTTTAAAACTGGATGCACACCTTGTCAAGTAGCAACCTTACCACTTGAACCCCAAGTATAAGTAGAAACTAGGTGAAGAAATTGACCAAATGATAGTCACGGGTATCATCGAACCAGTAGAACAGTCAGATTGGGTTAAGCCCTATGGTGGTTCAAGAGAAAAATACTAAAGGAGAAATAAGAATCTGTGTCAACCTGCGCAAACTAAATTATGCCTGCATACATGATCCCTTCCCTATGCCATTCTCTGATGAAATCCTAGATAGTGTGGGAGGAAAAGAAGCATACTCGTTCACTGATGGGTTTTCAGGCTACCATCAGATCAGGATTGCACCAGAAGATCAAAACAAAACTACGTTCGCCACCGAATGGGGATCCTTCCAATACACTGTCATGCCATTTGGGCTTAAAAATTCCCTTGCCATATTTCCGCGAGTAGTGGTTGCAGTATTCAAGGAGTTCATCCACAAGTTCTTGGAGTTATATTTTGATGATTGGATAGTGTCTGGATTGGTAAAGAAGCACGTCTCGAACTTGCACATGATGTTGGACGTCTATCGAAAGCACCAGATTTCCCTAAATATTAAGAAGTGCATACTCTGCGTACCTTTCGGGATCTTGTTGGGCCACATAATCCGTCGGTAGGGACTAATGGTTGACCTCGCCAAGGTAGTAGTTATCATCAACTTAGCAGTCCCTACAACTTAGAAACAACTGCGCTCCATCCTTGGGCACACGGGCTACTACAGGAAGTTCATTCAAGGGTATGCACTGATCACAGAACCCATGGATAAGTTGCTAAAGAAGGATGTTTCGTTTTTTGGGATGCGGAGTGTCAGAAGAGTTTTGAGCTACTCAAGGAAAAGATGGTCTCTGCACCTATCCTCATATTTCCTAACTGGGCGAAGGTTTTCCATGTCCATGTAGATGCTTCAAGGATCGCCCTGGGAGTTGTCCTCACGCAACCCGGGGAGGGGGACATTGACCACCCAGTTGTGTTTGCTAGTAGAAAACTCTCTAGCACGGAGCGTAACTACTTCACTACTGAGCACGAGGGGCTAGCCATGGTATATGCCTTGCAGAAATAACAACATTATCTACTCGGAGGGCACTTCAAGATGTTCATGGATCACTCCAATTTGAGGTACCTAGTCAATAAGCCTGTGTTGGGGGGGGAATATTTGCCGATGGTTACTGCTATTTCAAGAATATGACTTTGAGATAATTGTGAAGCCAGGGAAACTAAATGTGGGACCAGACCACTTGTCCCGAATCGAGAGTAGTGAAGAACCGACCAACCTAGAGGAAGGATTGCTTGATATGCAGTTGTTTTCTATTAAGGTGGTTGATGCGCACTTTGCCAATGTCATTAAATTCTTAACTACGGGGATGGAACCTGTAGATTATTCAGTACAATAGAAAAAAGAGTTGGTAACCCACGCAACGGAATTTACCATCATAGCGGGCCACTTGTATAAGGTAGGAGCTGATGAAGTACTATGAAGATACGTTCTTGAGCATGAAAGACAAGAAATTTTAGCAGAAGCCCATGGAGGCATAGTAGGAGGTCACTACGCAGGAAAGCAACATCGCAAAAGATCTTAAGAGCTAGGTTGTGGTGGCCCACACTGCATAGTGACTCTTATGAATATTGTAAAGCATGCGACATATGCCAAAGGACAGGAAGACCATCGCGCAGGGATGAAATGCCCTTGAAACCACAGATGGCCCTGCAAGCATTTGAAAAATGGGTCATAGACTTCGTTGGGCCCATCAACCCACCACAAAAGAAGACAGGTGCCTGCTTCATCATCACTGTGACTGATTATGTAACCAGATGGGCCGAAGCACAAGATGTGAAGGATTATACTACAGATACTGATGCACACTTTATTTTTGAACATATTCTAGCCAGGTTTGGCTTCCCGAACATCTTGATGAGTGATATAGGTACGCATTTCGTTAATGAAACAATACAAGCTTTGACGGAAGAATTTCAAATCCACCATGCAAAAATTATCCCATATCACCTGCAGGCAAATGGAATGGTAGAAGCTTTTAATAAAAGTCTCGAATAGGTGCTAACGAAGATCTATAATGATGATCAAAGCGATTGGGACATGCACATCCCGTCAGTCCTTTGGGCCTATTAGACCACGTGCAAGAAATTGACAGGGAAAACACCGTGTCAGATGGTTTATAGAAAGGAGGACATTATGCCCATGGAGTATATTGTTCCTAGCTTGCACATCGTAGCCTTTACGAACATGGCGGAGCCCGATATCATGGAGGAATGCTTAGAGCAACTAGTTGCCTTGGAGGAAGATCGATTCATTGCTAACTTTCATCAGAAAGTTCAGAAGGCCCGGGAAAAAGCATGGCATGATAGACATATTCGGTAGAAGGTATTTTCAGAAGGATAATTGGTACTGCTATATGATAGCCAGTTTGCGAAACACCCGGGGAAGTTCCGTCAGCACTGGCAGGGACCCTATATGGTAAAGGAAATCACTGACAGAGGAGCTGTCTAGTTAGCTACATTGCGCGGTGATATTGTACCAGGATATGTTAATGGTAGTCATCTCAAACCATATCGGATCAAATGACTATATGGTTGGAGTAGCTGTATTAGAAGGAATACACGCAAGAAAGAGGAAAAACGTAGGCATGCTCGTTATATGCCTAGGGGTCGACCGTAGGTCTGGAAGCTTGGGGAGGTGCACTGGGAGGGTAGGGGTCGACCGCAGGTCAGTAAGCCTGGGGAGGTGTGCTAAGAGCGTAGGAAAAATAAACAACTGTGAAAACTTGCTGTTGGAATAGTACCAATAGGTAAAAATCCAACTTTACCGTTGGAAGGAGCGGGTAGTAGGCAGTTAATGCAGTGATTTATGAAGATTTTTTATCATTTCCTTGATGGTAAGTTTCAGCTAAGTTTCATCTGGCCATTGTTCACTCTTCAACACTATAAATGGAGAAGAGCAGCTCCAAATCGGGTTCCGCATATCCTGAAAAACTTGCGCCTTGCAAATTACCATAACTATTGTGCTTTGTTCATGTTTGGGCGTGCTACCCCCTATGATAGTAGTAACCCCAAGTTTGTCTTCCGAGCGAGAATGACTACAACCAATCCCGCTGAGTCATCATAGACCGTGGCCTCTACTGAGAGAGCATCCAATTAAGTATTGGAGGTCACTCGTGAAGTTGAAGAAGTCGTGTCCACACCAACCAAGGGGAAGCAGGTGGAGAAAAAGAAAATTAAGGGGAAATTATAGGAGAAAGGGTAAGGGAGGACTACAAAATGGGTTGGGGGGAAGCCACGCACCTCCCCTTATAACGTGCAATCCCCCTGAATGGTGCCTAAGGCATGCTTTCCTAAACTGGCAAAGCGACCTCTATCTACACAGGACGAAGCTTGGCCCGTTGCCCCAATCACTTGGTTATTTCCCTATTTTTGGCCCCTAATACCCTAGATGTGCACGCCTAATAATCTCGAGGGTTTTCACTCCTATATGCAAATGCCGCTAATTTTGGGAGAAGTCCCGATAATTGGAGAAGCATATGACAAGCTCTCCTAAACTAAGTTTGATGATCACGCCCTTGCCAACCTGGAGGCCTTCCCAGAATTAGAACCTAAGCTATACCTTGAAATAGTACTGGAGGACGACGTGCTAAGGGTCGTACCAATGCCGTGGGCACGTGGGTTAGAAAAATCTGGATTACTAAACTTGTTTTGGATACCTCACTTTGGCTGATACAATGTAACAGATTAAGTGGTACGACAACAGATAGCTATGATCCATGACGGTAGCTTGTGGATCGAGGACCGCATTCCCCTCGATGAAACCCTAATTCACTGCATTACTGGTCTCCCCATGAAGGGGCTGAATCCCATGGAGTGTGTCGGCAAGAAGTACGAGCAACAGATCACTGATAAGGTGTGAGAAGATTCCCATGTAAAGTATAACACCAGAGGGTTCATAATCAACACCATTAATGACCATGGAGTGCACATGGATACCTTGTTGCTAGCTTGAAAAATTATGTGCAAGTGCCAGGCCACGACATTCCCCCCCTATGTGATTTAACTCGTTGGATGCTGCGAAAAAGGGTTCTGCTTTAACTAGTTGTAGTTCCTCTACACTGAGTTTGTAGAAAACGTGTGCGGGGCCCAGGATCATGGGAGGGAATTCTGCTACTCTTGGTTGTTGCTCTTAATTACATTGGTCTCATGGGAAGCCCCTAAAAAATCAGTCCTCCCTGATCTTGAACCAGACATGTGTGAAGGGGCGTGATAAGCGAAATTATGGGACTCAAAAGATGAGCAACATATTAAGGAAAACAAAGTATTTTGGGTGCTATTTCAGAGTGCGCTCATAGCAGCAATTCACTGTAGGCCACACTTGTCACTGACGACCTACAACAAATAAAAGAGCATAGCAGCATTCCAGGTCATGATGCACAATGTTCAGATTCAGGGCCGTAAGGATCTAGCTTGGATGTTGTTGCCTTACATGGTCGCCAATGAGGAAATTGATTGGCTCATTGCCACTTGGCCACCACAGTGGAGATTGGGATTCAAATTGGCCACGATTGACACTTCTGGTACAATCACAGTCCCAAAGACCCCCACCCCACTTGATACTGCCAAGAATTTGGAAGGCCGTGGCCCGGAAGGCTCCACCGGGACGAAGGTTCCCCTAGACATAGCGTAGGGCATGGAACATGAATAAATGCAGGACATGGAGACTGAGGGTCTAGATACGCAGGGCATTGGTTCCCCATGTGGTACGAAATAGACAACTGACCCTCTCAAGGGCCAGCGAAAGAAATGATGGACTACAAGGCCTAGTAGGGAGACTGAGCTTACCTTAACTGAGGAATATTTGGAGCAAATCACAGATGCGGTCACCCTCACTTCGGAAGAAATATGACTTGCCTTGGAAGAGCAGTAGAAGGCTGCAATATCCACATTACACTCTGACCTCCAAGCTCTTTAGCTCAAGGTTGATGCCCTGTAGACAAGCATGGTTCAAGCGAGGCTGCCTCCAACAACCACCACTGAGCTGATCCCCACAACCGAGAGCCATGTCTACCCCCTACCAGGTGCATCAATCACTCTCAGTCCACCTACTTTATGTGCACAAGTCTAGGCCTATGAAGAAGTACATATGTACTTGGCCCAGCTTCCAGACGAGCCACTGCAGGTTCTCAACACTTCCCTCTTTGAGGAAATCCAACACAAAGACTACTGGGTGTAGCAGAAGCTAAGTACAACCAAGCATCCTAGCCGCCGCGCAGTAGACGGAGTTGGAGTGTATGATCAACAGACTCTGCGCAGATGTGACAAAAGACATTCTGGCCTCTGCCACCCCCCATGCCAAGATTGAGGGACTCGTCGCAACCCTGAAAGCTTCTTTGACCAACATCCAAAATGTTAAGACCGAGTTGGAGCAGCATATTACTACATTACAAGCTAAGTTGCAGCCGGAAACTCCTCCTGAGGTACGTGCCCAGAGAGCTGCGGTGGTCACAGAAGCTACGACTACTATTATAGCTCAGATCGCTCAGGGAGTCAAATTTCTTGAGACAACTATGAATTTGTGGTCTAAGGTGCAGCACAACCCTCTACTACATGAATTTACTCAAGAACTATGCCAAAAGGAAGAAGAATTCAAGAAACTGGATGCTGCAATGCCCACTCGGATCCTCGCTCAACGCCTGGCACATCTGTGAGCCAGCCATGTGCTCAGAGATGACCTAGAAGAGCTTCTCCACAAGAAGAAGGTTCTGACTGACCACCTCAATCCATGGGCCGATGAAGCCCTCAAGATATCTCAGGACTTGGATATTGCAGTCAAACAATTGAATCAGACCTTGGAAAGTGTCATTGTTCCCACTAAAGGCCCAATTTCGCAGAAGTTGGTGGACATTACATAGAACACTTCCACTCAGAGCAAAGGAGTGTTGGCCCCTCTATTCGATGCCATTAAGAAGCTCCAGGAAAAAATTCAAACCCCACGGCTGTTGTGACTCAGGACGAGTCACAAGATTGTGTTGGGGGCCTATTGGAACAAGGTCCCCTAGTTGCATTTTGATATGTTCCAACGATGCATTTTTTATATATTTTTGTAGTAATTGGTCTCACGCAAGGGCTTTGGGGCAGGTCAAGACCCCCAATGGATTGTAATGGGTCAAAGGGTAGACCTAGAGTCTGAAAACCACGGTTTGCAGACCATAGGATAACGCAAGCTATAATGATATAAATAGATGGGTATTTTGGGTCTAAGGGTAAGTAAGTAAGTAAGATTGATGCTACGTACAAACTGTTGAGATATTTTTTGGGTAGTTTTGGCTAAGGACTCTTGCTAGCTGTGTGCACAGAGATCCTCAATCCTACTATGTGCGGACCCCACTGGCTGTGTGCGTGGGCTGTGACTTGGGTTTGTAACTTGGTCTTGGATGTTAATGAACACAGAATCTGTTATGTTATTTGAACTGATTGTATTTACTACTAAAGTATCTCTATGTTATTTGGATTAGCTACAATTGTGTCTTTTGTATATGAATTAGCTGCGATTGCATTATTATGTGATGATAATTGTTGATGCCCATGTGGATGCGAAGGCGTTGATAAGATCTGCTTAATAATAGTGGCTTTGTTTATGTTTACATGTTGTTTATACTGTTAAGGGTTCAATAATTGGCTTGTTTTTGTGAAAACCTGATAGAACTCAACATATCTACCTTAATTACCCACTCTCTCCCAGGGTGAGGAGACCTAGTTCCAGCAGCCACCCATACTACTTCGGGTGAGACTTTGGCCTGCGAAAGTAGGTCATTGTCGAAAGGGCCAACAGTATAGGGTTTTCTTGGAAAACCTTAAATCCGAACCTGGGTTAGGACCCCTCAAGCCAACATGTAGTTTTATTTTCTATGTTCTATATGTTTTCCCTTGAAAGGGTGTGGTATTTTCAGTATACACTGTTATCTTAATACATTAGAATCATAGTCATGTTCTCTTATTGTTTCTATATGTCTTTTATTTATACTCAGTATAATAATAATCATTTTCACAATCTCTTCCTCTATTGAGAATGTTATTATTCTCGAGTTATTTAGAATTTATTGATGTGTAAACCATCATTTAAGCTGGGATATCATTCTTTGACCCCTAGTCCGTGTATAGACTTAACTATAGCTGTGAAGCCAAACTGTCCAATTTGGGGTTCTCTTCCTCGATGGACTAATTGTCCTTTCCATTCTTCAGTTCTAAGTTTTCTTAGTTAATCCAGAGATTCCTATGGGATTTCAAACCCGTAATATTATTTCTGTCATAACAACTTTTAATACTTCATAAAATTTCTTGACACATACAGTTATCCTTTTTCCATAAAAATAATCCACTCAAGGAATTCTATAAAAAAAATTATATTGTCACACAGTAATTAATTTAAGAAGCCTTTATATACCATATTCAATCCTTTTGGTCACTTTGTGAAAGAAAAATTATACATTTACTAATCTACTATTATTGTTTCCACAGTTGCAAAAAGATCCAATTCTTTAACAAAACTCATGAAGGGCCTATTCTATTCTCATTAACACTCGATTAAGATACTTATCTCACATTAAAAAGCTGATGGTAACCTCCTAACCTTGAGAGAGTAAATTACGTCCTCATCTCCTCTCGTGCTCCTCACCATAGTAGGATTTAATTGGTAGTGTTACTGGAGTAGACCTTAAGACTTTTGTCCAGTCTTCTCTCCAGTGTCAGTTTGCAGAGTTCCATTGGCTCCAACTAGGTATGGATTACTCTCACCTTCAAGCCTTCTTGCTTCCTTCACATTTCACAGAACCCCTTTTCCTCACCGATATTTCTGTTTTATCCTCAGAGGAAAAGGTGACTGTCTTTAACTTCTTTTGTCTAACTACTCTGGAATCTTTGCAATCCTTACCATCAGTTTTACGGAAACCACACCATCAATAATTATTTATTCAAAAACAAAATAAATCATGTTCATTACTGGATTAACTTACTTGTTAATCTTATTTTACTTTTAAAAAATAGTTTAGGAAATTAATCTGGGTATTACATCTTCCCCCACTGTAGGTAAACACCATCCTTAGTCTTCTACCCCATGTCAGAAAATAGTTTTGGGTAAGCCTCTTCTACAAATCTTTCGTCTTCCCAATTAGCCTCCTCTAGGCCAAATTTCTTCCATTTCACTTGAACTTGGGTGATGGCTTGCCTCTAGAGCCTTATTTCTCTCTTCCTAATAATACGTTGAGGTTCTATCAGAAATTCGTCGTTAGGTTTGACCTGCAACTAAAAATTCCTTTAATTAGTTAATATAATATTTATCTCCTTTAGATATCCTAGTACCTAATTTATTCCTACCTGAATGTTTTTCCAATGTATTACATGCTTTGGATCATGCACATATTGTTTCAATATTGATACATAAAACACATTGTGCACTGGTAAGGAACTGGTAAGGCACTCGTAAGGATGATCAATAGACTACTAATCCCGCTCTTTCCAAAATTTGGAAAGTTCCACAGAACCTGGGAGCTAGCTTGGCGTAGTAATTCTACCTTAAGGTGCTTTTCTTGGGTCTAATTCTCACATACACATGATTACCCACCTCAAACTCCCGATATGTTCTATTTCGGTCCACATATACTTTCTGCATGTCTTGGGAAACTTTTAGGTTTTGTTGGATCTTAATTACTTCTTGCTCCATTTCAACCAAAATTTTTGGGCCAAGTATTAGTTTGGTTTCTGGATTTCTCCAATTAATAGGCGTTTGACACTAACTCCCATATAAGGCCTCAAAGGGGCTCATCCTAAGAGATTCATAATATCCATTATTATAGGCAAATTCTACCAAATGTAAATAATCTTCCCACCTCGTGGGTTGTTGCATATCATACATGCGTAGCATATATTCTAAGATTTGATTCACCCGCTCAGTCTGTACATCCATATCTGGATGATATGATGTGCTAAATTGGATTTGTGTTCCCAGACCGGTAAATAGTGCCTTCCAAAAGGCCAAAGTAAACTTTACATCTCGATTTGAGATGTCTATTTTCTAAATTCCATGCAATCTAAATACTTCCCTTATGGAAATGTCCACAATTTGCACAATTTTGTAATTGGACTGTACTGGAATAAAGTGAGCTACGTTTCTCAGCCAATCAATGACCACCATTATAGAGTCATTAGGTTTCTTCGATCTTGGTAAGCCCATAATAAAATCCAACGATATGACCTCCCATTTCCATTCTAGTACATGTATAGGTTGCAAAAAACTTGTTGGATGTTGATGTTCCACCTTGACCTGTTGACATTCCAGAAATTTATTCAAGTACTCAACAATATTTTTACACATACTGGGCCAAAAATAAGCTTTCCTAATTGTTGTTAGAATTTTCTGATAACTAGGTTTTCCAAAAGAAGTGCTTCGGTGATACTCATCCAAGATCAACCCTTTTAAAATCATTTGATTTTGGACGTATGTATTTCCTATGAAAGTCAAAAGTTTCTCGCTATTAATCTTATAATCTGGTTGTTGTTTCTAATTTTCTACTTCATATGCTTGCTTCCATAAGAATTGACAGTCAGGATATTTTTCTGTTGCCTCCTTTACCTGCTCCTAGAACTTAAATTCCACATGGTTAAAATAGAGTTCATACACATAATGTAATTTCCTACTTAAGGAATCGACAACACGGTTTTACTTACCTTTAACATGCCGAATATTGAAATCAAATTAACTCAGGAATGCATTCCACCTTGTTTGACGAGCATTCGAATCAACTTGTTTAAAATAGCTAGTGAAACTGCTATGATATGTTTTTAACACAAACCTTTTTCCCAAAAAGTAGTGTCTCCATACCTTGAAACTATGCACTACTGTGATTATCTCTAGATCATAAGCAGAATAACGATGTTCATGATATTTTAGTTTCCTTGACTCATATGTAGTGAGTTTTCCGTCTTACGACAACACTGTGCCTACTCCTTCCTTGTGCGCATCGGTGCAAACCTCAAACTCCTTGTTTGGGTCAACTACCCTTAATATGGGAGAAGTAGTCAATAGTTGCTTTAACCATTAAAAGTTGGTCTGACATTCGTTGGTCCATTTAAACTTTCACCCTTTTCTCTGCAGTGAGGTAAAGGAAAAACAATTTTAGAGAATCCTTCGATGAAATGTCAATAATAACCAGCCAATCCCATAAAAGAACGTATGTCTGCTACAATTTTGGGAACCCTCCATTCCATAATAGTCTTTATTTTTTCAGAATATATTGTTATGCATTCAGTGTAAATAACATGGCCTAAATATTGAATTTTCTCTTTATAAAAACCACACTTACTGAAATTGGCATAAAGTTGATGTTCCCTCAACATTTTCAGTACCAGTCGTAAGTGTTCCTTATGTTCCTCCATGGTATTTGAGTAGATTAATATATCATCAATGAATATCAAAATAAAATTATCGAAAAATGGATGAAATATGCCATGCATCAAACTCTTGAAGGTTGTAGGTGTGTTGGTTAATCCAAACGGTAAAACCATGAACTCATAGTGGCCATATCGGGTATGAAAAACTGTTTTATATTTTGTCCTCATCTTCTATTCGTATTTGGTGATATCCATATCTTAAATCTATTTTCAAAAAATACAAATTCCCCTTTTACTTGATCGAAAAGATCATCTATCCGTGACAATGGGTACTTGTTCTTAACAGTCAATTTGTTAAGCTTTCTGTAATCCATACACATTCACATCCTTCCATCCTTATTTTTCACGAATAGCATTGGTGCCCCCAAAGGGGATACACTAGGCCAAATATATCCCTTTTCCATTAATTCTTGTAGTTGCATCTTTAATTTCGTCAATTCAGGTACACTCATTCGGTATGGTGCTTGTGGCACTGGTGCTATCCCGAGAATTAAATAGATAGTAAAATCGATATCCCTCTTTGGAGGTAGCCCAAATATTTTCCAGAAACACATCCATAAAGTCTTCTACCACATGTATATTTTCTAGCATGGGGGTCTTACCTTTAGAATTGGTGAATCCCACTTGGATAACATAAATTTGGCATCCTTTTCTAATGCATTTACCTAGTTGGGATGTTGTGATGGGGAGTAGTTGAAGTGGTTTCTTAATTCCTTGCAACTCTCGGTGTGTTCCATCTTCAACCTTGAAGTAAATGATTTTCTCTTCACATTCTACTAGAGACCAATGCCCCTCCAACTAATCCATTCCCAGTAGTATATCATAGGAACCAAAGGGTAGAATATTTAGTTCAACATTTATATGTTGATTTCCAGTTTCTAAAGGACAATTTGAGACTTTAGCGTTAACTCTTCTCTTTGCCCTAGTGGCTAGTTGTACCAGCCAGGGACTTAAATTTATGGCTCTGCAAGTCACACTTTTCAACTATCCGAGGATTTACATAGCTTAAAATGGTACCATGATCAACAAAAATAGAAAATTTTTGGGAATATAGCTTACCTTTGAGTTCTATCATGGTCAACTGATAATCTGCTTGCTGATCCTCAAGTGCCACATTAATTCTTGGTATGTTTCATGTAATATCCCCACCGTATAAGCCTCTTGAAGATTTTTTGTTGTTTCTCATCTCCCACAATGAGGAAAATTCTTATAATAATGTGCCTCACCGCATCCCCATCACTGCAAAGGTAGTTTCTAGATCTACCCATGTTCTGGTCTACTGGATGCTTCAGTGGGTCGCTCCTCGGTTGGCCATTTAGAATTCTTCTCATTTCTTCCATATTTTCTACTTATTGAATTTCTTACAACATTCTTAAAATTTACAGATCTGTTACTTTTAAAATGTGAAGTGTTCTTATGCCCTTTCTTTGGCGGTCAATTCCTACTAGCTTCCCCTTTTACCTTGGACTGTTGATATCACATTCGTGCTTTTCGAGTCATCTCATCCATAGTCTTTGGGTTCATAAATTTGATTCTGTCCTTCATGTGAGCAAAAAGGCTACTCAAGAATCACTACAATTTTTCCTTTTCCTCTCTCAAGTACGGTACATATCTTAGCAAGGAGGTAAATTTAGTTATGAATTCATCCATTGATAGCTGTCCCAATCTCATATCATGAAATTCTCAAGATTTTTCAGCGTAAAAATTATTTGTTAGGTATTTATCTTTGAAATACTATTGTAACTCATCCCAAGTCACATTCTGGTCTTCAATTCCTGACACATTTTTGACTTCCTCCCACCATAAGGTGGCTTTTTCCTGCATTTGGTAAATATCCAAACGAGCTTTGAGTTTTCTGCTATGTTCATAAACTTGAAAATATTTGTTCATGTTAATTATCCATGCCTATGCTACCTCTTCGGCCTCTCCATTGAATGTAGGAGGTTTAATTTTCCAGAATTCACCCTGCAACTCCACTTTTTTTTTTTCATCTCTTGTTGATCTAAAACATTTCCCGACTCTGCTTCGTTATAAGTTATGTTTCTATTACTTCGCTGAGTATGGCTTCCTTCTGGCTTATCATTAGCATGCCGTCGTTGTTCACTTTATTCTCTGGTATCCATTTCTGGTCTTCGTTGAGCAATCCCTTGATTCTACTTATCAGAGAGGCTTTTAAGAATCCTCTCATACTCTCACGTCAACCTCTAATTATCAATTCTTACCCGAACCATTTCTTCTTTCAATTATTGCACCGTATACAGAATTATATGGGTTTGTCGTTGTTGTTCCTCAAGTAATCTGCTAGTTTGTTGATGTTGATCCACACTTAGGTGCATCCACATTTCTAGGTTCATATTTGGATTAGGTTGGGGGTGAGATTCCCCAAAGGTTCCGAGAACTTGGTATGCTTACCCCCTTCTCATTGTATCCTTCTATCCATTTCTTCTTATTTTTTGTGCACAATTTTATACACGCCAAATGTTATTCATGTGACTCATCTAGGTCCCAGCGTGTGAATGTCACTCTGATACCACTTGCAACATCTATCATGCTATAGTAAATTTTTTTTTTTTTTACTACTTACCGACTAACTCATATTACCATGTATACTAGTTATCAACACAACATAAATACATTAATGAACTAAATTATTTATACATGAAAAATGATTTTCCTCATAAAATAAACAGGCCAACAATACTTTGGTTAGTCATATTGATATGATAAATCCTATAAACACTTCAACTTCTGGTTAAACATAGTATGGATACCACTCAGTGGAAATAAAACTATTTATTTAATCTCTATTTATTGATACCACTCCTATAATCTCTCTTTAATTATTTATTTAATTAAAGAGATTATAATTAAATTTAAAAAAATCAAATATAAAAAAATCTTATTAATAATAAAAAAATAAAAAATTAATAAGCTGCAGCATTCCAGCAGAAATTGGTGATTTTTTTCTTATGTGTAAAGCAGTTTCAGTAGCCTTATTTCAGTGGTGTTGCTGATGGCGTATCTTGATTCTCTTCTTCCAAACTCCACATACAAAAAATCATTGAGATGATAATGGGATATAGAAAGGATAAGTGCAGTCCACCATATATATAGTGGTTTCATCTATCACATGAGTGATATATACAGTCATGATATATGCACTCTTTCTTCTTCCTCTAAATTTAATTCGTCCATTTAAATCCATCCCAATCTCGTGTTGATAAAGAGTACGTTGATTTTTTTTTCTATGTAGGTATTTGGGATTTTTTTGATGTACTTGAATCGATTTTTTGTGTGACAGGTTGTCATTCATAGTCGTTTATATGGGCTCCTTCAAAAATGCAGGCAGTGCAATAGGAAGTAGCGGCAACAGTGTTCATATGGAGTGGTAACTTTGGAAATTTCTATCCAGCTTGAAAGTAACACATGATCAATATCATTATTTTCAAGTTTTCGTCGAATGTGTATCTCAGCCACTACATTTTCTCATGTTTCCCAATGTCAATATTTGTAAAACTTGGTCTTTGGACATCTGGTTGATGAGTAAGAAATGCTCAAGAAAGTTCTAACAACGGAGTAATTTTTTTTTCGAATTTGGTAAAAACAAATTCAAAAAACTAGGTGGTTTGAGTGTTTTAATCATTATTTCTTTTATGATAAAAATAGATTCAACAACTTCAAAAATCCCTTAATCGTCAAAATCTTGAAATTTAACAGCTACAACACAAATTTTAAAAAAAATTATACATTTTTTACACTACACATTTAATGACATTATGATCTTGTATCATGATGAATGGGCTTAGTGGAAGCTCTATATGTGAAAAATGTATTAAATGCAAAAATATGTTGTTAATTTATTTAGTTAAAAGAAGACTAAACATTTATTTCCTGAAATGTGATTAAATGAAATGAACATGAATTATTTATGTTTTTAAATAAAATTAACTATGGATTGTGGTTCCATAAAAGACGCATGAGAAAGTATTCCAAGATATGAGAGTAGTTGAAAAAAAAGTTAAAAATAGTTACCTTTCCTTTGGGGATAAAGTGTCTATCGCAGTGAGGAAAAGGGGTTATGTGACTGAAAACAAAAATAGTCTGAAATAAAATGGAAGGAAGAGAGTTAAGTTCCATAACTAGTGGTGACCAATGGAAAACTCAACATTCCTGAATCCTGGAAAATGAAGAGTACTAGATTGGTGGTTCGAAGGTCTCTCCTAGGATACCTGTTAAACAAATCTACTCAGGTGCGGAGCACGGGGGGAGATGAGGACGTAATCGCCTCTCTCATAGTAGGGAGGACATCATCAACAAGTCCTGAAGTGAGATAAGTAGTCAGACCGCCAAAGAGGTAAGAACTAGAAATGTTGTTTAGAACAAATTTTGTTTAGTATGGAATAATTATTTGAATATAAAAATGGTGATTTATTAAGAAAGAAATTCTTGTATTCTTATTTATTTTATTTATAAGCATTGAGGTCTATAGTAGAAAACGTCATAAATGGGATAAAAAACTAGAATCATGAGTTATAGGGTGGCTTACTAGCTGAGAAAGTGAGAAATCCAAAGCGACAACAAGGACTGGAGAAACATGAGCCGTGGTCGGAGTTCGCCACAGCTAGTTTCATAGATAAGAACTCAAGTGAAACATTAAACTTGAGATTAAACACAAAGAACCAGAAGAGAGGTAAGCTAACGAGATCACCAATGAGAAAAGAAAAACAAGAATACTTGAATAAGGTTAAGGACCTATCATTGTCTCGCATAACAAAGCACAAGTTGAAGGAACTGTATAGTATTCCTACCATGATGAGCCATAATATGTGTATGTATGAGTCGTGAACCGGTTGCAGGTCAATAGAACAAAAGTAGCAACGTCGGCCGAGCAAGAAGCCAAATGAAGAAGTTATCTAGGTTTGGGAGGTGATCTATACACTAAACGGGTATTGAATGATCTCAACCATAGATCTCAATTCCCAAATCCGACGGCCCTAAGGATGAAAAAAGTCACCCATCAACCCCATACATTAACGCAAAAGGGTTTTTATAGTACTTCATACCTTTACCAACAAAATCATATCCTACGATGTTACAATAAAATTCAGATGCATCATAAGTACTATTAAATAATCTGAAATCCCTTGTACCATTCCACCAGAGTATTAATGTTGTGGGATAAGTCTTAGATAAATATCTCCTAATCTACAGTGATTATATGTGAATGCACGACCATGGGATTGTTACAAAGTATGGGTGTCAAGGAACCCAAAGAACATTTAGGACATCTGTCTATGATAACAAAATGAAAGTCCACGTGGAAGGAAAGAATATTAACTAAGTGATTTTATTTACATATCCTAATAGTAATTTGTGTAACATTTTATGTTCAGTAATAATATAGCCATGGTAATATTTAATAGCATGGAATTTCATAAGATGAGGTAAAAGATGTAATTTTTTTTTATTTGTTGTATTAACTTTGTATGTTACAATTGGTATCAAAGAAGCGTTCATACGCTGGGACCCAATGGGCCACTTAAAATAATAAATCATTGTGTGTAAATTTGTGCACATAAAAAACATAAAAGAGGAAAAATGAGAAGGGGGTCAGCACAACAAGTACCCTGGTATGCAGGGGAACCATCACCCCAAACCCATCCAGAAATGAATCCAGAAATTTGGATTCAACTAAGTGTAGATAAGCACTAGCAGACTAGTAGACTATTCGAAGAACAACAACATCAAACCAGTATACTCCTAAGTATCGTGTAGAAAATACAGGAAGAAATAGCCTAGGTTAGGAGTGACAATGAACAATTGATGCAATAGTAGGAAATAATACTCAAAATCCTTTCCGATAAGAAAAATCAAGGAGTGGTATAACCGAGTCCTGAAAGAGATACTCAGGGAGAAAATGAACAACAAGCTAAGGACCAAAATAATGACAGACTGGAAAGGAGTCATTCACAATGGAGTAATAAGAATTTTTCTTATAATGAAGCTGAATCTGGTAACATGTCAAATCAGCAAGAAACTAATAAATAGGAGGTGGAACTACAGGTTGAGTTCCGAAATATTAAACCACCTACGTTTGATGCGGAAACTGAGGAAGTGGTAGAAGCTTGGTTGATTAATATGAAAAAATACTTCCAATTTTATGAATACAACAATAACCTTAAAGCTCGATTTTCCATTTATCAATTAAGAGAAAAAGCTACCCCATGGTGGGAGGATGTCAAGAATGTTTGAAGTATCGAAGACCAAGATGTGACATGGGATGAATTTCAACAATACTTCAAGGAAAAATATTTAACATAACGTTTCTATGATGAAAAATCTAGAGAATTCCATGATTTAAGATAGGGTCAAATGACAATTGATGAATACATATCCAAGTTCAGTTCCTTATTAAGATACGTGCCTTACTTAAGAGATGAGAAGTCCAAAGTTCAACGGTTCTTGAGTAGTTTACTGGCTCACATGAAAGAATGAATTGAGTTCATAAATCCAAAGAAAATGGATGAGGAAATTTGAAAAACACAAATTGTTGAATCTTTAATTAAACTGAGAGGGGGGGAGGGGGGTGAATCAGTTTAATACGTACATAAGCCTTTTAAAATTTTCACCAAAATTATTTACAGCTTAATATGTGAACAGTCTTATTTGCAGCCAATATTAATTTAATGTAACACCATACTTATGTTGAGAGTAGCAAGCAATTAAGCAAATTGAAATAATCACATCAACACATAAGAAGCATACATAGAGACAACAGATGTAAGTGGAAACCCATAAAGGGAGAAAACCACATCTTATTATTGTTGTGATGCAAAGGCAAGCTCCAACTCCCTACTTGGCCCCATTTCTGTAGGCACCAACCTACGGGGAGGCTCATACCTCAGTTGCATAAGCCACAACTTGCAAGGAAGCACCAACTCCCTTCCAATTTTCTGCGAGGCATCAGCCTACGAGAGGCTCCAACCTCGGTCAACTACATCAACGGTATCAGCGCAACTTGACAAAGGAAGCTCAACTTCCTCAATTTATCAAACTAAAATTTCTTGAATTTCTACCTCGGATATCGGCTACGTGCCGTAACTTCTCTTTCTGATCTTCTTTTCTTAATCTTCTACGCACTCACACTTCTACATTCTGCTTTCTCTAGATTTACTCTCTCTCTAACCTCTTTTTTTTCATATCAAGATGATCATTTGTATGAGAGTTCCTCACATATTTATTTTGTGTTCACAAAGAATTTAGAGTGAAGCAGTCATGACTCTTTGGCTTCCATCTTCCTCATTCCTTTTATCTGCTCATTAAAAAAAAACTGTAGGTGCTTATCTGAGTCTTAATATTACGAGTGGATATGATATTTTCTCTCTTAGGAGACTTTGCCAAACCATCACAAAAAATAAAAAATTCAATTACAATGTTTACATTCACATATAATGAAAACTCCAACTCACTCATTCAACCTCTTTTGGCTCGCTACGCGTATGTCTTTTCTTTATTTGTCAATACTACATCCTTTCTTCGGCTGTTTTTTTGTCTCTTTTCAGCTTTGTTTTCTCTTCTTTCCTCTACGTGGTGCAAGTAATTGCATACGTGTGTTTATTGTGATATTTATATCGATGCATTTTATATAAATATGTAATATACGGCGATTAATCAGGCAAATTCTGACTCTTTTCACGTAGCAAGTGTCTTGTTGATGTGGAAGTTCCGCCCAAATGGAACATACATACATCCCAATTGTTTTAAATAAAAAATCGCCCTCAACCTTGAGCCGAGGCCCATGGGTCCACGGACCACGTGGAATATTTCAATATAATCGCCACAACGTTTTATAACGCCTTATATATATATATATATATATATATATATATATATATATATATATATATATATATATATATCGTAATTTCAATTCTTTGCGAGCTTATATAAAGTTTCAACATATACACTACCACTTCCACTATAATCAATAGAATTTCATATATCCGGGCCTACTTGCCACGCTTTCCGATGCTATACTTGACTTCTTCTGATTGCGATTGATCGCGATCGCAATTTCCATTTGAATGTACCAACATTTCAATATTCTGAAGCTCTGATTGCGATTACTCTGATGCGATACGATTAATCGCAATCGTAAATTCCATTTGCATGTCCCGATGCTCCGCTTTAACTCCGATTGTGATTGGTCACTGTTGCAATTTCTCCGATTGCGATTGATCACTGTTGCAATTTCTCCGATTGCGATTGATCGCAATCGTGACTTCAAACACTCTGATGCTATTGACCACTCCTGCTCCGATTACGATTAATCGCAATCACAATTTCTGTTGTGACGTTCTGATGCTCTTATAATATCTGAGGCGATTAGACTAATCCGATGCGATTATGTCAGACTTCAAATACATTTGAACCATAATTGATACACCCATAGGGTCCGGTATTCAATCGCAATCACAACTTTCTGTTGCATGTTCCGATTCCTTTCTTAAATCCGATGCGATTGGGAAGGGTCCCACCATACAAGGTACCTGGGTTCTGATAATAAAGCGCTCCATATCATTTAATATTATGCTTTGAGCCTTTGTGTATAAGGCGTCGAATATGTAATGCGCTGTATGTATACTCCTGCGTGGGTAACGATTCCCGGAATGAGATTTGTATATATATATAATTTGCTGCTTTGGGTTATACAATTCCCGGAATTTTTTTTATGTATCCTTCCGCCTGGGGTTAAGCGATTCCCAGAATTTTGTTTATGTTATATGTACCGCCCGGCTGGGTAATGGTTCTCGGAATTATATACATATATCCTCCGGCTAAGGTAGCGATTCTCGGAATAGGGGTTTGTGTATATATATATATGCATGTCGCTTGGGTTAAGATTCCTGGAATTTATGTGCCTCTACTGTGCTAACTCCTTTGCCGCTCGACCACTTCACTGCCTCTATATTTGCTGCCTCTGTCTCCATTGCTCGACCGTTTCACTGCCTCCATATTCATTGCTTCTGCCTCCACTGCTCGACCGTTTCACTCTGCCTCTGTATTTGACTGTTACGCTTTAGCAGTGTTCTTCCGCCTATCTCCTTTGCCTGTTTCTGCTTCAGCGCTGCTCAACCTCTGCCTCTGCCTTCTGCTGTACATATTCCCTGCTGATGTTCTTTTCTTTCGTTGCCATCAATGACAATGTTTCTAACAGTCTCCCCCTTTGGCATTGATGGCAATACACTTCCTCTTTTTTCCTGTTAGAATCCTTTCTTCTGTTGCTTGCTCTTCCTCCCCCTTTGACATCAATGACAAAGGACGACACCTCATTTCTCCGTATAGGCTTTGTCGTTGCATTTCCTTTCTTTGAGTTGTGTTTAGACCACCATTTTTTGTCTTGGTACCCTGCTGCTCCAGACTGTTGTACAGAACTTGTTGAGAGAACACTTTAAGGATTATTGAACTTGAATATCCATTTTGTCTTTATCTGATATAGTGAACCAATATATGTTTTATAGATGTGTTTCATCTGTAGTGCATGTTGTTTGTAATCTGTGCTAGATTGCAGACAGGGGTGATGCATTTAACGACTGAAAGGTCCTTTTTGCTTTTGTAAACAATGAATCAAACCAGAGCTTACAGCTCATTGTAAGAATGGGAAATATCTTCAATATTAGAAGCCAACCGACTTTCCTTTTTGTATAATGTGTTTTCAAAACAAACCTTTCAATGTTTTGGTCAGTTTTACTTATCAACCGTGCAGTTTTATTTAGATGGTAATCACAGTTATTCCTTTATTCTTCAGATATTCTGACTATTCTATCAGAGCGAATTTCCACAAAAGCATATTCAAGATGTTTTATTGAAAACTCAGCAAACAGCCTTCGCACAGTTTTGTAACTGATATAAAAAAAAAAGCCTTGGAGATATACATGTATCGGCTTCAGGAAGGCATGCAATTATATATATAGAAGAAGATATTGCTTCAACGCTCAATATACTACTTTAGGTGTAAGCAAGTTAATGTTATTTTTGCTCTGCACTGACCTTTTTCATGTTGAATGCTGATAATAGTGAGAATATTATCTTATATCTCTTTGATCTTGTGGACCTGTTTTATGCTTCCCTTGCTTGCTGATTTCCTTTAGGAATGATATTTTCATTTCTGTTCTCCCCCTAAGACTATGCTTTCTCTTCATATTAGAGAGTAGTATCTGCAGTTACTACCCCTAATTTATCTCTCAAATATTGAAATGATTCTCTAGCAAGAGGTTTGGTAAATATATCAGTTGTCTGTTCTTTTGTTGGCACATACTCCAGCTTTACTATCTTCTAAGCCACTTGTTCTCAGAGAAAATGATACTTGATTGGGATATGCTTAGTTTTTGAGTGAAGCACAGGATTTTTTGATATACTTATAGCGCTTGTATTATCACATTTGATTGAGATAGGTTCATTAATGCTTACCTTCATTTCTTGAAGAGTCTGCTTCATCCACATGACTTGTGTACAACATGTTGATGCTGCTATATATTCTGCTTCAACTGTAGACAGGGAGATAGATGTTTGTTTCTTGCTTAACCATGCCACCAGACTTTCTCCTAGATAGAATGCACCTCCACTTGTACTCTTTCTGTCATCCACACAGCTGGCCCAATCTGCATCTGTGTATGTTGTCAAGGTGAAGCTTTTGCCTTTAGGATACCAAAGTCCATATTGTGTTGTTCCTTGTAGATATCTGAATATTCTTTTGACTGCAAGAAGGTGATTTTGTTTAGGCGCTGCTTGATATCTAGCCACTAGTCCTACTGCTAGCATGATGTCTGGTCTTGATGCTGTCAAATACAGCAGGCTTCCTATCATGGATCTGTAGAGTTTTTGATCAACATCTGCAGATCCATCATCAGCACATAGCTTGCATCCCGTGATCATGGGAGTTGTCACAGGTTTGCAGTCCTCCATTTTGATTTTTTTCAGCATTTCTTTTAAGTATTTTTCTTGAGAGATGAATGTACCTGTGTTCTTTTGCTGAATTTGCAGTCCCAGGTAGAAACTGAGCTCTCCAATCATCGACATTTAAAACTCTATTTTCATTTCATCAGCAAACCCTTTTGCTAGTTCTTCTCTGTTGCTTCCAAACATAATGTCATCAACCTATACTACAACAATCAGGAGTTCATTTTCATGGGCTTTTATATTTAGATTGTTGTCTACTCCACCTCTCTTAAAAACTTGTTTTTGCAAATATTTATCCAGTCTTGAGTACCAAGCACGAGGAGCCTATTTCAGTCCATATAGGGCCTTCTTCAGTCTGCACACATAGTCTTCTTTGTCTGTCAATGAGAAGCCTTCTGGTTGTTCCATGTAGACTTCTTCTTCCAAGTCTCCATTCAGGAAAGCAGACTTTACATCCATTTGATATAATTTGAAGTTTTGGTAGCAAGCAAATGCCAGAAACATTCTGATAGCTTCCATTCTGGCTACAGGGGCAAATGTTTCATCATAATCCAGTCCTTCAATTTGTGAGTATCCCTTACAGACAAGTCTGGCTTTATTCTTGATTACATGTCCTTCTTCATTCATTTTGTTTTTGAATACCCATTTTGAGCCTATGACATTTTTCTCAGTGGGTCTAGGCATTAGTTCCCAGGTATTATTTTTCTCAATTTGGTCCAATTCTTCACTCATAGCATTCACCCAAGACTTGTCCTTGCTGTCTTCTTCAAATTTCTTTGGCTCTATTTGTGACAACATGGCTAGGTATACCTCTTCTGTTTGTTTTTTTAGCTGCCTTCTTGTCTGGACCCCTACTTTCTTGTCTCTTATGATCTAATCTTCAGGATGATTCTTCTGAGTGTATCTTAAGGGGGCTTTCGAGCTCAGTTCTGCATCTTCTGTTGTCTTTCTTGTTTCATCATCATTCTAGTCTTCTTCTTCATGGTTTTCTGATGGACTGCTGCAGTCTGTATTTCTTTTATTGTTTGGAAATTCTTCATCAAATCTCACATCAATACATTCAACTATTTTCCGAAGAGTCTTGTTGTAGCACCTGTACCCTTTACTTTTGGATGCATATCCTAGAAATATCCCTTCATCTGCTCTTGCATCAAATTTCCCAATATTTTCATCATTATTCTTTATGTAACACTTGCTTCCAAAGATTCTAAAATGTTTAATTGAAGCAGGTTTCCCATGCCATAGTTTATAGGGAGTCTTGTCACTGGTTGGCCATAAGTGGGCTTTGTTCAGAATATGCACTCATGTGTGTATTGCTTCTGCCCAGAAGGTTTGTGGAATATTATACTCCTGCATCATGGCTCTGGATATTTTTTGAACAAATCTATTTTGTCTCTCTGCTACTCCATTCTGCTGAGGTGTCCCTGCAATAGTAAATTGTTGTTTTATGCCATATTCATTGCATAGATCTGCAAAGTCATAATCTGTGGATTCACCTCCTCTGTCTGATCTGATGCATTTCAGCTTGCATCCTGTCTGATTTTCTTCTAATGCTTTAAATATTTTGAATTTGTCCAGAGCTTCTGATTTATTCTTGAGAGAATCAACCCATGTCATTCTGGAGAAATCATCTATTATCAGCATGAAGTAGGATTCTCCACTTGGTGTTTTAGTTCTTGCAGGTCAAACAGATCCATGTGCACAAGCTGGAGTGGTCTTCTTGTTGATAACTCCTCTTTGGCTTTGAAGGATGTGCGTGTCTGTTTGCCCAATTGAAATGATTTGCACATGGTATTAGAAGGTCGATTTATTTCTGGCATGTCTCTGATAGCTTTCATCTTGCTTAGTCTCATGATGTGATTGAAGCTGAGATGTCCCAATCTTTTATGCCATAACCATGACTCCTCAAGTTTGCTAAGATGGCATGCTTCATCTTCCTCTTTCACAATGTAAACATTGCTCTCTGTTTGAACACCTTTGAGCAGAGTCTTACCTGTGGTGCTTGATCTGACTTCACAGTCTTGTGCTCTAAAAAGAACTTCTCATCCTTTGTCACACATCTGACTGACACTTAGTAAATTTTCTTTCAGCCCATCTACATATAGTACATCTTGGGCCTTTCCTCTGCAATTTTCTATGCTGACTGAGCCTTTTCCCTTGATCTTTCCTGATTTTTCATTTCCAAAAGTGACATTGCCTGATTTGTTTTCATCAAGAGTTATAAACTTGCTTCTGTCTCCAGTCATGTGTTTTGAGCAGCCACTATCCAAATACCACTGACTTTTCAGATCTTGAGCAGTTAGAGCCAAGTCACATTTATTCATTTTCTTTATCCACTGGAGGCACCCTTTTGTTTGATATCTTTTGTGAGGTGATGAACTACATCTTCTGAGAGGACATTTGGAATGCATATGTCCAACTTGATTGCATATACAACATTTGACTATAGTTTTTGCAGAATTGTGAGTATGAACAAAAATTCTTCAATTCATAAACCTCCTTGAGGTGTTGAGCATCAATATTTGTCCATACTTTCTACATTCAATAATGTTATGGCCAAATTCCTTACAATAGAAACAGTAACCATAGAAACTATTTGCATACCTAATGTAAGGTCGTATCTTCTAGTTGTTTGCTTGAGGCAGTCTCTTCAATGTTTGCTTCATTTGCTGGTTTGAATTACTCCTCTTTTCATGGCAATATGCAGCAATGTGTCTCAGCTTGTGGCAAGCATAACCGGTGGCATTCTTCATAGGAGGGAAGAGTCTCCTTTGAAAACTTCCAAGTTTGATATATTCAGAGGCATATGTCCCTTTCCCTGCTGTCTTAGTATTTATTCCATTCCTGACTACTGGTGGTTTCTTCTGATCTCTGTCTTTCTCATTACAAGTATCTTCTTTTGTAGTAATTGTTTGAGCTGCTTCATCATTCTTCTTTTCTTTTACAAAAATAATCTCTCTGTCAACCTTTTCTTTGCTTTTACTTGATTCTCCATCATAGCCTATTCCAGTTTTTATCATAGGGGATCTTTGAGCAATCAGAATTTCATTCAACTTACTAGAGCTTGTTGTTTGAGACGAGTTTATAGCCACATTTCTTTGAGCATTTTCTATTTTCTTCCTGAGGCATACTACTTCTTCTTCCAGCTTCTCTTGTTCTTGGGTTTTATCTTTGATTTGCTGAAGTAACATGTCTTCTATCTTTTTGGCTTCTTCAAGCTCTACCTTCAGCTGCACGAGGACTTCTGAGTTTTGTTCTTCTCTTACATACTTGAGAATAATGTCCTTTTGTTTTCTGCATTTCAGTTTGAGTCTGTCAATCTCTTCCAGAGCACTTCTTAGCTCCCCCTCAAGGTCGACTTCCCCTTCTTCTTCTTCATCTTCTAGCAGGAGTCCTTCAAGTTCTTGTATGGCCATCAATAAGAATTCGGAGGTTCCTTCTTCACTTGAGGGTTCATCTGAATCTTCATATGTACTGTTGTCTTGTTGAGCATAGAAGGATTTTCTGCTGAACTTCTTTCCTTTCTGCCAGTTCTTTGATTTATTTCTCTCTAGCTCTTGAGGCTGATTTCTTGCTTTCTTGTGAGGACAATTAGCAGCATAGTGTCCAACTCTTCCACAGTTAAAGCATTTGAAAGGAAGTTTACCTTTGTATTTACTTGATCCTCTATCCAATTTCTTGACAAATTTTGCCTCTTCTTCATCCGAGCAGGAGCATATGTCTCCCTCTTCTTCTTTCTTATTTTCAGTTTTAAAGGCTACCTCCCTCGTACTTGACTTCTTTTGTGGGAGCCTCATCTCATATGTTGTTATATTTCCAAGTAGATGGTTCATGGTCAAGGTCTCCCAATTAGCTGTTTCTTCTATTGCAGATACCTTGGGATTAAACCTGGGTGGAAGAGATCTTAGAATATTTTGTACAATTACAGCTTCTTTTATGTTTTCACCTAGAGCCTTCATGTTATTTACTATTTCTGCAACCTTTAGAAAGAAGCTAGCAATGTCTTCATCATCATCCATTTTTAAGTTTTCAAACTGGGCTCTATAGACTTGAAGTTTGGCAATCTTTACTTTCTTTTCCCCCTCATGGATGTTCTCTAGAGTATCCCACATTTCTTTGGCAGTGTCTTTATGCATTAGTTTAATAAACTCTGCTTCACAAAATCCATTTAAGATGGCATTCATGGCTTTTGCATTAGCCACAAAATCTTGTTTTTTTTCTTTCTCTGTGTCAGTTGCCTTTGGGGCATATCCTAATTCCATAGCACCCCAGACTTCTATTCCTAGAGACATTATGTAAGTCCTCATTCTGATTTTCCAGAAAGCATAATTTTCATCAGTGAAGAAAGGGGCTTTATTTTTTGAGCATCCTTCTTTAATAGCCATCCCGAGAACCTAGAATCTCATTTCAGTTGTTAGACTGATACTAAGGAATCCGCTCTGATACCAATTGTTGAATCTTTAATTAAACTGAGGGGGGGGGGGTGAATCAAGTTAATACATACATAAGCCTTTTAAAATTTTCACCAAAATTATTTACAGCTTAATATGTGAACAGTCTTATTTGCAGCCAATATTAATTTAATGTGACACCATACTTATGTTGAGAGCAGCAAGCAATTAAGCAGATTGAAATAATCACATCAACACATAAGAAGCATACATAGAGACAACAGATGTAAGTGGAAACCCATAAAGGGAGAAAACCACATCTTATTATTTTTGTGATGCAAAGGCAAGCTCCAATTCCCTCTCACCACTGTTTTTCTACAGGCACCAACCTACAGGAGGCTCCTACCTCAATTCTACAAGCTACAACTTGCAAGGAAGCACCAACTCCCTTCAATTTTCTGTAGGCATCAACCTACAGGAGGCTCCAACCTCAGTCAGCTACAACTGACAGCTATCAAGATGCAACTTGATAGGGAAGCTCCAACTTCCTCAATTTAACAAACTAAAAATTTGCTGATTTACCTCAAATATCAGCTCTGTTCTGTAGCTTCTCTTTCTTCTCTTCTTTTCTTAATCTTCTCCGCCTCACACTTCTATATTCTGCTTTCTCTAGATTTACTCTCTCTCTAACCTCTTTTTGCATATCAAGATGATATTATTTATAGAGTTCCTCACATGAATGTTTGTATTTCACAAAGAATTTAGAGTGAACAATCATGACTCTTTGGCTTCCGTCTTCTCATTCCTTTTATCTGCTCATTAAAAAAAAATTGTAGGTGCTTATCTTAATATTACAGTGGGATATTTGCTCTCTTACGGAGACTTGCCAATGCATCAAAAATAATAAAAAATTCAATTACAATGTTTACATTCACATATAATGAAAACTCTAGCTCACTCATTCAACCTCTTTTGGCTCGCTGCGCATATGTCTTTTCTTTGACTGTGTATGTCCTTTCTGTGACTGTGTTTTGTCTCTTTTCAGCTCTATTTGCTCTTCTTTCCTCTGCTGTGGTGCAATTTTTGCATACGTGTACCTGTGCCTTTTTTATCAGTGCATTTTATATAAATATGTAATAGGTGGCGTTAAATCTAGGCAAATTCCAGCTCTTTTCACGCAGCAAGTGTCTTGTTGATGTGGAAGTTCCGCAGGCGGAACATACATACATCCCAATTGTTTTAAATAAAGAATCACCCTCCACCTTGAGCCGAGGCCTGTGGGTCCACAGACCACGCGGCATATTTCAATATAATCACCACAACGTTTTATAACAACGCCTTATCTATATATATATATATATATATATATATATATATATATATATATATCGTAATTTTAATTCTTGGCGAGCTTATATAAAGTTTTAACATATACACTGCCACTTCCACTATAATCAATAGAATGTCATATATCCGGGCCCACTTGCCACGCTTTTCGATGCTATACTTGACTTCTTCTGATTGCGATTGATCGCGATCGCAATTTCCATTTGAATGTACCAACATTCCAATATTCCGAAGCTCTGATTGCGATTACTCTGATGTGATATGATTAATCACAATCGTAAATTCCATTTGCATGTCCCGATGCTCCGATTTAACTCCGATTGCGATTGGTCACTGTTGTGATTTCTTCGATTGCGATTGATCACTGTTGCGATTTCTCCGATTGCGATTGATGGCAATCGCGACTTCAAATACTCCGATGCTATTGACCACTCCTGCTCCGATTGCGATTAATCACAATCGAAATTTTATGTTGTGACGTTCCGATGCTCTTATAATCTCTGACGCGATTAGACTGATCCGATGCGATTATGCTGGACTTCAAATACATTTGAATCATAATTCATACACCCATCGGGTCTGGTCTTCAATCGCAATCGTAACTTTCTGTTGCATGTTCCGATTCCTTTCTTATATCCGATGCGATTGGGAAGGGTCCCACCATACAAGGTACCTGGGTTCTGATAATAAAGCGCTCCATATCATTTAATATTATGCTTTGAGCCTTTGTGTATAAGGCGCCGAATATGTAATGCGCTGTATGTATACTCTTGCATGGGTAACGATTCCTGGAATGAGATTTGTATATATATATATACTTTGCTGCTTTGGGTTATACGATTCCCGGAATTTGTTTTATGTATCCTTCCGCCTGGGGTTAAGCGATTCCCAGAATTTTGTTTATGTCATATGTACCACCCAGTTGGGTAATGGTTCTTGGAATTATATACATATATCCTCCGGATAAGGTAGCGATTCTCGGAATAGGGGTTTGTATATATATATATATATATATATATATATATATATATATATATATATATATATATGCATGCCGCTTGGGTTAAGATTCCTGGAATTTATGTGCCTCTGCTGTGCTAATGCCTCTGCCGCTCGACCGCTTCACTGCCTCTGTATTTGTTGCCTCTGTCTCCACTGCCCGACCGTTTCACTGCCTCCATATTTGCTATTTCTGCCTCCACTTCTCGACCATTTCACTCTACCTCTGTATTTGACTGTTACGCTCTAGCAGTGTTCTTCCGCCTGTCTCCTTTGCCTGTTTCTGCTTCAGCGCTGCTCGACCTCTGCCTCTAACTTCTGCTGTACATATTCCCTGCTGATGTTCTTTGCTTTCTTTGCCATCAATGAAAATATTTCTAACACAAATGTGCTACCAGCAGTCCAAAGCGAAAGGAGAAATATGCAAAAATTGGCTGCCAGGGAAAGGGAAGAAAAACAATTGAAATTAAAAAAGTGCTAAGACAAATCATTTTAAGAATTATACAAGAAATTCAGTGAGAAAGGCACAAATGTGCTACCAGCAGTCCAAAGAGAAAGGAGAAATGGGCAAAAATTGGCTGCTAGGGAAAGGGAAGAAAAACAATTGAAATTAAAAAAGTGCTAGGACAAGTAATTTTAAGAATTCTACAAGAAATTCAGTGAGCAAGTGGTTTGAAAGAAACCATTAGAGAACCTGGTGGCCTATAGAATAAAAACCCACATAGGCTTCCAGTAAGCCAAAACATGGACAAACCCATAAACCACCTCTACAATGTTGGGGGTGTGGCGAGGCTCACTATTACAAGAATTTCCCACAACAGGGAAGAAATGAATCAATAGCTAATATGCAAGAAGCCTCTATAGTGGGAGATGTTGACTGAAATATACCCAAAAGTAATGCATCTTTGGAAGATCGGCAGGCATATTACCAAGCGTCTTTGGAAGATCGGCAGACATATTACCAACCAACAATGATAGAATTGGAAGGTAGGTTACTTTCACAAACTGTTTCTATTTTGGTTGACCCAAGTGCTAGATTAAGTTACGTAAATACCAAAATAGTAGAAAATTGTAAATTACAAAATCAGAAATTCAAAAGTCCCTAGCTAGTACAACTAGCTACCGGGGCAAAGAAAAAATTTTGTGCCAAAATTCCAAACTGTTCTCTAGAAATTGGGAAAGAACAGTGAAGTGTAGAACTGAATATACTGCCTTTGGGATCTTATGATATACTATTGGGTATGGATTGGTTGGAGACACACTGGTCTCTGGTACATTTTAAGGAGAAGATTATATATTTCAGAGCACAAGATGGGACACATCAAGAATTACAAGGAATTAAGAAACCCTTACAATTGCGTCCTATCACAACATCCCAATTGAGTAAATTTATAAGAAAATGATGTCAAATATATGCCATTCAAATGGGTTTTTCTAATTCTAAGGAAAAGAACCCTATGCTGGAAATCATACTAGTGGTACAAAATTTCATGAATCTATTTCTAGAAAATGTACCAAGTTACCCCCAAAAAGGGACATTGATTTCACTATTGAACTGATGCTAGGAACATCACCAGTTTGCAGGGCACCATATCGGATGAGTGAACTGGAGCTAACCGAACTGAAAATGCAACTGCAAGAGTTGTTGGATAAAGGGCATATTCAACCAATTGTGTCACTTTGGGGAGCACCAATGCTGTTTGTAAAGAAAAAGGATGGAACCATGCGTGTGTGCATGGAATATAGAGATCTCAATAAATTGACAGTGAAGAAAAAGTATTCATTGCCACAAATAGATGATCTATTTTATCAGGGGAAGGGGGCAACTGTATTCTAAAAAATATACTTAATATTTGGATATTACCAGATCTAATTAGAGACGAGGATATTTACAAGATTACTTTTCGTACTCGACATGGGAATTACGAGTTTGTGGTATTACCATTTGGCTTAACCAATGCACCAACAACATTCATGACGCTGATGCATGGCATATTTCACCATTTTTTGGAAAGGTTTGTTCTTATATTCATTGACGATATTTTGATCTATTGAAAAAGCATGGAAGAACACAAGGAACACCTAAGGATAGTATTGGAAATGTTAAGAAGACATCAACTGTACGCCATGTTCAACAAATGTGATTTTTTCAAAGAGAAAATATAGTATTTAGGCCATTTAATTTGTTTTGAAGGGATAGCAGTTGATCCAGAGAAAATTAAAACTACTATGGAATGCTGAGTACCCAAGAGTGTGGCAGATATCCGTTATTTTATGGGGTTAGCTGGGTATTATTGATGTTTCATAGAAGGATTTTCAAAGATTGATTTTCCAATTACATCCTTGCAGCGGATGGGAAAAGTGTTTAAATGGTCTAGTGGATGTCAGAATAGTTTTGAAAGGTTAAAAAATTTACTGACCACTGTCCCAGTGTTGAGGGTAGCTGACCCCAAAAAAGAATTTGAGGTAAGTACCAATGCTTGCAAGGAAGGAGTTGGAGAAATTTCATCTGAAGAAAGAAGGGTGGTTGCCTACGAATCAAGAAAAATAAAGGAGCATCAACAACAATACTCAACTTATGACTTAGAGCTAACAGCGGTAGTGCATGCACTTCGAGTATGGAGGCACTACTTGTTGGGGAAAATATTTGTGTTAAAGGTCGGTCACAGTCTCTTAACCAGCTACTTTAAGCAATTTGATTTAAATGCTCGTCAGGCAAGGTGGAATGCATTCTTAAGTGAGTTTGATTTTGATATACAACATGTTAAAGAAAAAGTAAATTGTGTGGCAGACGCCTTAAGCAGGAAATTGCATTTTATATATGAACTTTGTTTTAATCAAATAGAATGTAAATTTCTAGATTAGATAAAAGAAGAAGCCAAGAGGGATCCTGAATACTGATTCTTATGGAAGAAAGTGGAGGAAGCCAGAAAATAGGAAAAAACATCGGATTATGGAATTAGTAAGGACCGGCTTTTAACCTTCAAAGGGAAATTATACATTCCAAATCAGATGAGTTTAAAAAGTTGATCATGAATGAGTAGCAACGAAGTAACTATTAGGGACACCCAGGATACCAGAAAATGCTGACAATAATCAGGAAATTTTATTTCTGGAATGGTATGCAGAGGATTATTGTGGTATACTTCAAAAAATGTCCAGAATGTCAACAAGTTAATTTGGAGCATCAACATCTGGTCAGATTATTGTAGCCCATACCTATACCTGAATGGAAGTGGGAGGTTGTATTGCTAGATTTTATCACTGGTCTACCAAGATTGAAAAGACATAATGACTCCATTATGGTGTTGGTTGATAGGCTGAGTAAGGCAGCACACTTTATACCATACAGTCCACTTACAAAACCATGTAGATAGCATATATCTTCATGAGAGAGATTTTCAGGCTGCATGGCATCCCAACTACTGTTATATTAGATAGAGACGTGAAGTTTACTTCATCTTTATGGAAGTCCCTATTTACTAGATTAGGAATGCAAATTAATTTCAGCACCGCTTACCATCCATAGACGGATGGACTAACCGAGAGAGTAAATCAAATCTTGGAAGATATGATGCGCATGTACGTAATGTGGAAACCAACAAATTGGGAAGATTATCTACATCTGGTAGAATTCACATATAATAATGTTTACCAAGAGTCTCTTAAAATGAGCCATTCGAAGCCTTGTATGGGAGACAGTGTCGTACTCCCATTAACTGGAGCAGTCCTGAAACCAAGTTGATGCTTGGACTAGAAATGTTGGCTGAAATGGAATCGGAAGTGAGAAAGATCAGACAGAACCTGAAAGCTTCTCAAGACTGACAGAAGGTGAATGCAGATAAAAAGAGAACCTACCGGGAATTTTATGTGGGAGATGATGTCTATGTGAGAATTGAACCGAATAAAAGTACACTAAGGTGGACATCCTATGCAAAGTTGGCTCCCAAGTTCTGTGGAAATTTCCAGATTCTGGAAAGAATGGGACATGTGGCTTATCTGTTGGCATTACCCAGTTATATTTAGGTGCACAATGTGTTTCATGATCAATACTGAAATGATACGTGCATGACCCAAAGAATGTAATACATTGACAAAAAATTCAAGTAGGGTAAGGTTGAAAATCCTATCTCAAAATAAAAAAGTTTTATGAAAATATTAATTTTAGTCTTACTGGATGCATGTCAAACCGGATGGAAAATTTCTGATAGAATCTCAATGTATACTCGATCAGAGAGAAATCACAATCCCGAGGCGAGCCATAACCCAAGTTAAAGTTTAGTGGAAGCACTTCAGCTCAGATGAGGATACCTAAGAAGATAAAAGATTTGTGCGCGAGGCATACCCATAATTCTCTGTTGAGTTGGAATAAACACCGATGATGATGTTTACCTCCAAAAGGGGAATATGTGACAGCTGGGTTAAATGAAAAACTATTTTGTTAATTTATTTATTTAAAATGAGACTAAACATTTATTTCCTGAAACGTGATTAAATGAAATGAACATAAACTATTTCTGTTTTGAAATAAAATTAATTATGGATTGTGGTTCCATAAAATACTGATATAAAGTATTCCAAGATCTCAGAGTAGTTGAAAAAATAGTTAAAAACAATTACCTTTCCTTTGGGGATAAATTGTGCATCACAGTGAGGAAAAGGGGTTCTGTGACTCAAAGCAAAAATAGTCTGAAAGAAAATGAAAGGAAGAGAGTTAAGTTCCAGCGCTGGTGGTGACCAGTGGAAAACTCAGCATTCCTGAATCCTGGAAAAGGAAGAGTACTGGACTGGTGGTCCTGAGGTCTCTCCTAGGATATCTATTAAACAAATCTACTTAGGTGTGGAGCACGCGGGGAGATGAGGATGTAATCACATTTCTCATGGTAGGGAGGACATCATCATCAAATCCTGAAGTGAGATAAGTAGTCAGACTGCTGAAGAAGTAAGAACTACAAACGATGTTTAGACAAAATTCTGTTTAGTATGGAATAATTCTCTAAATATGAAAATGGTTATTTATTACGAAAGAAATTCTTGTATTCCTACTTATTTCTTTTATTTATAAGCATTCAAGTCTATAGCAGAAAATCTAAATTTTGTAGATTGTATATATTTATATTTATACAAAAAAATGGGCATTTACAAGGGAAAGTATTGTAGAAAGATGAAGAAGATTATTGTTTTGAGTCTAAGAAAGAACATGTTTATTATTGTATAAGGAAAAGTAAACCAGAGATAATTACTGAACCTATTAATAGAAAAAATGTTAGTTTAAAAACCAGAATTGAAAACCCTGGACCAAAATAGGTTGTTTTTCTTTAGTATCCTATGATATAATCCAAAAAAATGAGTTGCAAAAATAACTCAAAGACTTGGATGGTATGGACATCATAATCTCTCTTAAACTGAAGCAAAGCTATACTATTAAATCACAATAAGATAACTAAAATAAAACAATATCAGTTCTTTCTGGACATGACAATAATCCTGACCGAAAAATCAATATATTCATATGAAATACCAAAAGTAACATAGGTAGTAAGACTAGGAAAACAACTTCTATGGTAAATGTATTTAATACATAAATAATATTCCTGTAAAACCGAGAAAATAATCCATTTACAGGATGAGAAGGAAAAATAAGCATTACAGGGCAGTAGAGATTAACTTAAATACACAAAGTTATCTGAAGATATTACTGATACATAAAGGATGAATAACTAGAATTTATGAACCATATTAAAGAAGAGACCCCTTCATTAATAGAGAATCGAACAAGAAGGATAGCTATTCTTCCCAAAATATCAAGGAGTTCAAAATTAAAAGGGTCACAACAAATAGATATCTAGAATCATGTTATATTGAAACAACCCTTTTGGGTTGGGCTGAGAATTCGACCAGTAAAATGATAAATAGAGGGAAACTTCATTTATACAAGACATTCATATATACATGAAAATTGTTCAATCAGGGTGTAGCCCTCGAAAATGATGTAACTAAGTCTTGAATTAAATAACAGAAAGTGCCATGATAATGTATCAAGCTATGATAATGTCGAAAACACCAGAGAACCAAATTGGGAAGACCTTGCCCTGGAATTAAAAACCCTAAATTGATGAATCATGGTACCTGTGAGTGGAAAGATAGGGTCGACTTTGTGAAGTCGTAAAATTTCAAAACCAAAGAGGAATTCGTAAATTTTGCAAGTCGAACACAATATTCAATTAACTGCATAAATCCATAACCCCAATGTATCACAAAATATGTGTATTCCATAGTAGAACAAAGGATAAATATCTAAGAATGGTGGAAACCATATGCAGATCTATTACCTTATCATAAGCCATAGTAGACTGTGGATGAAACCCTGCACATGCATAACACAACAAGAAAGTTAAAAAAAAAAAAAAAAAACTTTACCCTCAATGACTGATAGAGTAACTGGTATATGGAATCAAAAACTGGAATTTTGAGTTACTGGGCGGCTTACCGGCTGAGAAAGTGAGAACGCTGAAGCAACAATGAGGACTGGAGAAACATGAGCCATGGTAAGAGTTCACCACAACCAATTGCATAGATAAAAACTCAAGAGAACCAGTAAACCCGAGATTAAACAAAAAGAACCATAAGAGAGGTAAGCTACCAAGCTCATCTGTGAGAAAAGAAAAACAGGAGTACTTGAATAAGGTTAAGAATATATGATTGTCTTGCATAAAAAATCACAAGTTGAAGGAACTGTATAGTATATCTACCATGATGAGCCATACTATGCATATTTATGAGTTGTGAATCAGTTGCAAGTCAACATAATAAGAGCAGTGGCAAAGTTGCAGAGCGACAACGCCAGCTGAGCAAGAAGCCAAATGAAGAAGTTGGTTAGGGTTGGGAGGTGATCGATACCCTAAACAAGTACTGAATGATCTCAACCATAGATTTCAATTCCCAAATCCAACGGCCCTAAGGATGACAAACGTCACCCATCAACCCCATCACTTAAACGCAAAAGGGTTTGTACAATACTTCATACCTTTACCAAGAAAATCATAGCCAACGACGTTATAATAACGTTAAGATGCATCATAAGTATTATTAAATAATCTGAAATCCCTCGTACCATTCCACCAAAGAATTAATGTTGTGGGATAAGTCTTAGATAAATATCTCCTAACCTACAGTGATTATATGTGAATGCACGACCATATGAGATAATTACAAAGTATGGGTGTCGAGAAACCCAAAGAACATTTGGGACATTTCTTTATGATAACAAAACAAAAGTCCACGTGGAAGGAAAGAATATTAACTGAGTGATTTTATTTACATATCCTAATAGTAATTTGTGAAACATTTTATGTTCACTAATCATATAACCATGGTCATATTTAATAGCATGGAATTTCATAAAGATGAGGTAAAAGATGTAGTTTTTTTATTTGTTGCATTAACATTGTATGTTAGACTATCACACGGTGGATTCACAAGACACTTAATGCATGAAAGTTTTTTTGCATTGTTTAATTATTTTAGAATTCGAGGGTTTCTATCTTAGTGATTTAACGGATTGTCTGTTTTCTTCTCCACGTCTATTCTTACAAATATTGTTAGCATAACTCTCTAGGATATACGCTTGAATTATAAATTTAAAAACTATTAAAATTTAAAAAGCTATTAAATCTCTATAAATTATATTTATTCATAGAAATAATTAATTCATTTATGTTATGTTAAATTTTATATTATTAAAATTTATAATTAAAAAATAAATATAAAAATTATTGATTTAAAGATTTATTAAGTCGAGAGGCTCATTCTACAGCTTAGTATGGCCCGGAAGCTAAAAAAGGAAAGAGAAAAAACTATTTTTTTTAAATAAAATACTAATAATGTCGGCTTTTAAAATAACTTACATAACCATATAAATAAACAATTAAAAATAAATTTAAAATATGAAGAGTTTTACGAACACTAAAAAAAAAGATATGGTAAATAAATAAAAATATAAATAAAATAGAAGTATGGTAAATAATTATAAATATAAATAAACTAGACATATGGTAAATAAATAAAACCTATTTTATATTTACTCCATAAATCTCTTTATATTTACAAAAACTTAAAAAGAAGTTTTATTTAGGTGAAACTTATGGGCCAAATACCATGGGACAAATTATTATTAATACCATGTGGCGAATACCATGGGCCAAATACCATATTTATAAAAGTGGTATAAAAGGGTAAGGTAAATAAATAAAAATATATCAAATATGAGTAGAAATCTACATTTAATTATATTTGAAGCCTATGGACCAATTAATAATAATACTACGCAAACAAATTTATTAACCCTAACATTAATATTAAAATATTAATATTATTATTACTAAATATAATATTGATATTAATATATTATAATATAAAAATGATTAAATCTAATAACTTTATATTAATAGAATATCAAATTTTATATATATATATATATATATATATATATATATATAAACTCTAGATATATATGGGAGGGAATAACAAAGACATATGATAGAGGTGGAGAAATAGAGTGAGTGAGAAGGAAGAGATTGAGAAAAATTGAAGTAAAGGGGAGAGGAGGAATGAAGAGAGAGAGAGGGAGAGGAGTGAGAGAGGTAGAGAAGGGTAAGAGAGGGAGAGAGAAGGAGAAAGTATTGGAGGGGAGAGACAGAGAGAGAGAGAGGGGGAGAGAGACAGGGGAAGAGAGAGGGAGGTAGGAGAGAAAGGGAGAGAGAGGAAGGATGAGAGGAGGATAGAGGGAGGAATAGAGAGACGAAGTTGGAGGGGGAGAAAAGAAGAAAGAAAAAGAGTGAGAACTGGAGAGAGAGGGAGTGACAAGGGAGAGATGGAGAGAGAGTATGCATTTTTAGGGTTGAGATAAATATACATAGAAGGAGTGATGGAGACAAGGGGGGAGAAAAAGAGAGAGAATAATAAAGGGAGGGATATAATAACATAGTTTGAGAGAGAGATAGAGTGATGGGGGAAGAGAGATGATTTGAGGGAAGAGAGGGGGGGTGAAGATAGAGAGAGGGAGGTGATAAAGGGAGAGAGAGGAAGAGAGTGATGGGGGAATATAGAGTATTGTAGGAGAGAGAGAGAGAGAGAGAGAGAGAGAGAGAGATAGTGAGTGATGGGGGAAGAGAGAGGGAGGTCAGAGAGAAAGGGAGAGAGAGGAAGAGAGTGATGGGGGAATATAGAGTATTGTAGGGGGCGGAGAGAGAGAGAGAGAGAGTGGTGGGGGAAGAGAGAGGGAGGTCAGAGAGAAAGGGAGAGAGAGGAAGGAAAAGAGAGGGGACTTGAGAGATAGGAGGAGAGAGGGAGGGATTGAGATGGATTTGTAGGGGAAGAGAGGGAGCGATAGAGAGATGGAGCTGAATGGGGAGAGACAGAGGGATAGAGAGATGGAGTTGGAGGGAGGGAGAGGGATGGATAGAGAGATGGACTTGGATGGGGAGAGAGGGAGGGAAGAAGAGAGACATAGAGACTAACAAGTGGAGAGAGTGAGGGAGTGACAAGGGATAGATGGAGAGAAAGTGTGTATGTTTGGGGTGAGATAAAGAGACAAATAAGAAGATATTGAGAGAATGGGGGAGAGAATGAGAGAGAGAGGCATATACTGATGAAGTTAGAAGGTGGAGAGAGAGAGAGAGAGGTGGGAAAAAAAAAAGAGAAAGAGTGGAGAGAGGTAGGGAAAGAGAGATGGAGATGTAGGGGGAGAGAGAGGGAGGTAAGAATAAATACATAGAGTAAAACTTGGAGAGAGAGAGAGAGAGAGAGAGAGAGAGAGAGGTGGAGTGATAAGTAATATGGAGGGAGAAAGAGAGAGGATAGTAGGAGGGAAGAGAGATAGAAGCAGTGGAGAGGAAGGGAAGGGGAAGAGAGAGAGAGAGTGAGAGGGGGGGGGGAGTGACAAGGGAGAGATGGAGAGAGAGTGTGTATTTTTGGGGTGAGATAAAGAGACAAAGAAGAAGATATTGAGAGAATGGGGGAGAGAATTAGAGAGAGAGGCATATACTGACAAAGTTAGAAGGTGAAGAGAGAGAGAGAGAGAGAGAGAGAGAGAGGTGGGTGAGAAAGGAAGAGAAAGAGTGGAGAGAGGTAGGGAAAGAGAGATGGATATGCAGGGGGAGAGAGAGGGAGGTAAGAATAAATACATAGAGATTAAAAGTTTGAGAGAGAGAGAGAAGGAGTGATAAGGAATATGGAGGGAGAATGAGAGAGGATAGCAGGAGGGAAGAGAGATAGACGCGGTGGAGAGGGAGGGAAGGGGAAGATAGAGAGAGGAAGTGAGAGGAGGAAGGAGTGATAGATAGATAGATTGGAGAAAGAGACTGTATGTTTTGGGGTTGATATCGAGAGACAAAGGCAGATAGAGATATAGATAGAAGGTGAAGAGAAAGAAGGGATAAATGGAGACAGGGAGGGAGGGACAAGGAGATTGATAAATATGGAGTGAGTGTCTGTGTGTTTTTGGGCGTGAGATAAAGATACAAAAAAGGAAAGACAGAGGGACATATAGATATATATATGGAGGGGGGGGAGATGGAAGAATATTTCTTACAATAGATGCATTAATTTCAGTGTAGATGGTTATTTATAATCCTATTTGATTGCTTGCACTAGATGCATTGATTTTAGTGTAGATTTTTATTTCTAATGATATTTTATTACTTGCACTATATGCATTGATTTCAATGTAGATGATATATAATTCTATTTTATTGCTTGCACTTACTGCATTGATTTCAGTGTAGATGGTGATTTCTAATCCTATTTTATTACTTGCACTAGATGCATTAATTTCAATGTAGATGTTGATTTATAACTATATTTGGTTGCTTACACTATAGGCATTTATTTCAATATAAATTATTTCTAATCCTATTTTATTGCTTGCACTAAATGCATTGGTTCTAGTGTAGATGGTGATTTCTAATCCTATTTGACTGCTTGCACTAGATGCATTGATTTTAGTGTATATGTTGGTTTCTAATCCTATTTTCTCACTTGCACTAAATGCATTGATTTGAATTTATATGTTGATTTCAAATCCTATTTGATTACTTGTATTAGACGCATTGATTTCTATGTAGATGTTGTTTTCTAATCTTATTTGATTTCTTGCATTAGATGCAGCGATTTGACGTGTCTGTGGACCAAAATTTATGGACCAAATTAATAATAATACCATGCAAAAAAACATTATTAACCCTAACATTAATATTAAAATATTAATATTATTATTGTTATTATTATTACTAAATCTAATAACTTTATATTAATACAATATTAAATTTGATATATATATATATATAAACTCTAGATATATATGGGAGGGAAGAACAAAGATATATGATAGATGTGGAGAAATAGAGGGAGTGATAAGGGAGAGATTGACATAAAATGAAGGAGAGGGGAGAGGAGGATTGAAGAGAGAGAGAGGGAGAGGAGTGAGAGAGGTAGAGAAGGGTAAGAGAGAGAGAGAAGGAGAGAGGGAGGGATAAGGAGAAAGGATTGGAGGGGAGAGAGAGAGAGAGAGATGGAGAGAGTCGAGGGAAGAGAGAGGGAGGTAGGAGAGAAAGGGAGAGAGAAGAAGGATAAGAGGAAGATAGGGGGAGGGATAGAGAGATGAAGTTGGGGGAGGGGGGGGGGGGGGGAGAGAAGAATAAAGACATAAAGAGTGAGAAGTGGAGAGAGAGGGAGTGACAAAGGATATATGGAGAGATAGTATGTATTTTTAGGGTTGAGATAAAGATACATAGAAGGTGTGATGGAGACAAGGGGGGAGAGAAATAGAGAAAAGAATAAAGGGAGGGATATAGTAACATAGTTGGAGTGATAGATAGAGTGATGGGGAAGAGAGAGGATTTGAGGGCAGAGAGGGGGGGGTGAAGATAGAGGGAGGGAGGTGATAAAGAGAGAGAGAGAGGAAGAGAGTGATGATGGAATATAGAGTATTGTAGGGGGGGGGGAGAGAGAGAGAGAGAGAGAGAGAGAGAGAGAGTGATGGGGGAAGAGAGAGGGAGGTAGGAGAGAAAGGGATAGAGAGGAAGGAAGAGAGAGGGGACTTAAGGGATAGGAGGAAGGAGTAATAGATAGAAAGATTGGCGAAAGAGAGTGTATGTTTTGGGGTTGATATAGAGAGACAAAGGCAGATAGAGATATAGATAGAGGGTGAAGAGAAATAAGAGATAAATGGAAACAAGGAGGGAGGGACAAGGAGATTGATAAATATGGAGTGAGTGTCTATGTGTTTTTGGGGGTGAGATGAAAGAGACAAATAAGGAAAGATTGAGGGACATCTACATATATATATATATATATATATATATATATATATATATATATATATATAGGGGGGAGAGAAGGAAGAATATTTCTTACAATAGATGCATTGATTTCAGTGTAGATGGTGAATTATAATCCTATTTGATTGCTTGCACTAGATGCATTTATTTTAGTGTATATTTTGATTTCTAATGATATTTTATTACTTGCACTAGATGCATTGAATTCAATGTAGATGATATATAATTCTATTTTATTTCTTGCACTAAATGCATTGATTTGAGTGTAAATGGTGATTTCTATTCCTATTTTATTACTTGCACTAGATGCATTAATTTCAATGTAGATGTTGATTTATAATTATATTTGGTTGCTTACACTATAGGTATTTATTTCAATATAAATTATTTCTAATCCTATTTTATTTCTTGCACTAAATGCATTGGTTTCAGTGTAGATGGTGATTTCTAATCCTATTTGATTTCTTGCACTAGATGCATTGATTTTAGTGTGTATGTTGGTTTCTAATCCTATTTTCTTAATTGCACTAGATGCATTGATTTGAGCTTAGATATTTATTTCAAATCCTATTTGATTACTTGCATTAGATGCATTGATTTCTATGTAGATGTTGTTTTCTAATGTTATTTGACTTCTTCCATTAGATGCAGTGGTTTCAGTGTATATGTTGAATTATAATTTGATGTAATTGGATGTATGATGGTACATTAGTTTTAAAGTCATTGGATTAATGGTGTGCATTGATTTCACTGTAAGCACAATAAATTATTGACAATGTAGAACAATTTTGTATTATAGTAATTGAACGTAATAATATTGGAAAGCAAGAGAGACAAGGTATGATGTTTACTACAACAACTCGAGCTAAATATTTAAATGGCTTATGATTTATGATTTCTATTGTATTTTTCATAATATGGAAAGATCACAAAACTAACAAGGGTGACAATACGAATAGTAGAAGAAAATAGTTTGAGATTGATCACAATGAAGGCTATTTTTAATTGACTACATTCCTATTATTCACATTTTCTATCATTCAATATTATTACATATTATTACATTGTCACTTTGCATTCAAAAAAATTATTTCATCATTTTTATCATTAAAGATATTTTACAATATTTATCATCTCAACAAATTGAAGTAACTAAGAAAATTTAAAATTAAAATAGCTTGATAAATCTCAAACATATTTAGCATATTTAAAGTGGTTATATTAATATTAGATGTATTTACATATTATTGATAAAGTAGATAATATGTTCCTCATATTATCGATAGATTTTCCTTGGTCACACACGACTGAAACCAGCCTAGATCCATCTTAACTACGGATCTATCAAGTGCCGAGAGGGATAAAATCTCTCGAGGTGCAAACCTTTCCTCAAGTTTTGCACTCAAAAAAGAGTTTTGCACCTCTAGAGATTTGATCCCTCTCAGTGCTTGATAGATCCATAGTTAAGATGGATCTAGGTTGGTTTTAAATAATTATTGAATTTAGAGGCTTATTTTAAAAATAAGTATGGGGGATGTGTAAGAGGCTTATTTTACAACGAAGTATGAGGGGATGTATAAGAGGCTTATTTTACAACTAAGTATGAGGAGATCTGTAAGTTTGTTTAAAATAATATTGGCTATAATAAAAAAAAAAAATGTAATGTAAAGTAATTAGAAGTATAAAAAAATTGTGAGTAAGAAGTTTAAACTTTATAGTTTTCAAAAATATTTGAATAGGAGATTTAAATAAACTATTTAAAATCTATGTTTGAGCTCATAAAATGTTTTTTATGTGTTATATAAAATATTTTAATGTGAATTGTATATATTATATTTTTGGTTAAAAATTTTATTTGGTCTTCTATATACTCTATATAGTAGCATTCATACGTACAATTTAAATAATGAAAAGTTACACATTGTCTTTTGCACTCTAAAGAAGTTTCGACATGAAGAAATTTGATCTCTCTAGGCTCATGTTAGATCCCTACTTATGATGGATATATGATAGTTATATTTTGTAGTAAGTTTGTATTGGTGAGATTACATCATGGTCATATCCAAAAATAACACCCAAATCATTCTAAGAATTCAGTCGACTTAACATATTAAAAATGCCAAGTGTCTAAACACTAGTCGTGATCAACTATCCAAAATCAGTAAACTTATTATTATTATTATAAAAAAAATTAACATGTCATTGAAACAGATACATTTAAAAAGAAAAAAAATAACAATAAGTAATAAAAGTTGAATAAAATTTATATACATGACATTTTTTTAATTAAACTAAAATGTAAAAAACGCATAATTACCTTTATGATAAATATTAACTTTCTATTTTACTAATATTAAAAATATTCCATTATTATTTTCTCAAAACTTAAATCGCGCAATCTATATAATAAATATAGATAATCAAATTGAAATTATGAAAATATTATTTCAAAATATATACAGTAAAAAAATAAAAAAATAATCATAAAAATTAACTAAATTATACCATTGTTTTAATTAATTAAAAAAAAAATCCATACAATATAATTAAATGTTAAATATACATTTTATTAAAATAGAGATTTTTTATTAAAATTATATCATTAAAATGGACTGCTCATAGTCTGGTCAGTTTGGAGATAAAAAAAAATGGTTATCCCATCCCCTCATGCTAACATTTCTGGTAATGGAGGTCTTGGTCGAGGCAGGAAGAATGGAAACCGGGGCAGCAAAGGCTCCTCCTTAACTTGGCCACCGAAGAGAAGAGGTCACAAAACATACGCTAAGGTATTTCATGAAGTGGTTCAAGCATTGAATATCGGAATTCCGGCCAAAGTGGAACAATTGATATCGTCATGGGAATTTTATCTTAATCAACAAGCTGAAACTGAAATGCGAGTGGAGGATTGGTGAGTTCTCGCTCCAGATCCTGGTCATACTCGTGGTTGCACCACCAATATAAACATATAGTGCACCTTTATTGGCTTATGAATAGTCTTATGGCTAAAGCCATTATGACTTTGTCAATTAACTATGGAAAATTAGACCTAGGTCTTGAGGAAATTCAGAAGGAATTGTAGTTGATTCAATTCCAAATTTAGCAATAGAATGTCCACCTTGGTTGTATCGAAAATCACATCTCGTTCCTCCCTCAATCAGAATTATTTGTATCTAGTGCAAACTACCCCGCCCCTGTGGAGTCCTCTGATGATGATTATTTGTTACTTTTGTTATGTTTATTTTGTTTAATTTTTGATGTATATGTTGGTTAGTATTAAATAATCCATCTATGTAGATGTAGATGAAAATTGACTTTTAGACATTCATGTCTATAAGGCCATGTTTGAAATACATAATGTACTCAGATTTTGGATGGCTTATAATTCATTTCGGTCGCCAACAAACATGGTTTTCCAAATAGATAGGATAAGGCCACCGAACATCTTTCATGAATGTAACGTGCTTTTGAAAATGAATGAATTAAAAAAACTTACAAAACTTTAAAAAAGAAGAAGATATCAATTAGTATATTGACTCCCAATAAATATTAAGATATTAATGATGCAACCAAAAAAAACACCTCCCTTAAAGTGGTTTATCTTATATAGGGTTTTTGTCATCTCTAAAAAGATTCAAGGTCTATATTAACCAAAAGTTTTATCCACCACATTTATATCCATATCATGATCGTTCAATAATCTTTTTGCATATAATATATCCATTCCCCTTTATTTTACTTTTTAAATAACAATATGATTTATTTAGAGATGAATTTATGTGTTGAAAATAATATCTTTGAAAATTCCATATCACCAAATATCTAGTTTAGTTTTGTTTGAATAAGACAATGATAATATCTTAATATTTTTGCATATAATATATTAATTCCCCTTTATTTTATTTTTAAATAATAATATGATTTATTTTAGAGATGAATTAATGTTGCAAATAATATCTTTGAAAATTCCATGTCACCAACTATCATAGTTTAGTTTTGTTTGAATAGGACAATGATAATATCTTAATATTTTAGAATGTGAAATTCTTTGAAAATGCCATATCACCAACTATCTAGGTTAGTTTTGTTTTGTTATAGTAGGTTAGTTTTGTTTTGTTTGAATGGGACAATGTAGCCTGTAGTTTATTTTTGATACATGACGAGAATAAGATTCTTTCTATTTCAAATCATGCAAATATTTTTTTAATCGTTATTATATTTTCCATATGTATGGTATTTTGCTTTTGATTACGTATTATTTTGTTTAGTTATTAATTAATAATTTTTTTTTATAGTTTATTTCTTTTCATTTAACTTGTTTTTTTATTTTTTCTATTATTTTCATGAAGTATAGTATTTTTTCTATATTTTCCATTTAAGATTACAAACTTAAAAAATAAAAATAAATAAATAAATAAATATTTTTAATTTTTAATTTGGCTTACATTTTTTTTCTTCTTATATAGTTTTTTTCTCTATTTTCAATTTCAATTAAATTTTTTCCAATTAATTTTTAATTTGGCTTTATTTTTTTCCCTTTAAATTTCTATAATTTATTTCCTTAGAAGCAACAATTATGAAATAAAACGTCAATTTCAATGAATATAATTAAATTAGTAAAAAACAATTAGTTTTTAGAATTATGTTTCTTAATTTTATTAATAATTATTTTAGGATCTCATGAGCATTTATTTCCTAACTTTGTTGAATTTGTTTCATTGTCTAACGTTTCTTATTTTTTACTTTTTATTTTTATTTTTTAATTGACAGTCCAGATTGATTCTCAGGGGAATATGCTTAGCATATGCTTAGTGTTAATGCTTATCAAGGGTTGTAGTATGCCGTACCAATTTCCTAGGGATTTGAGATTATTTAAATTATAATAACTTCATCCACGATAACTTCCCCATTATTATTTATAAAATTCATTTATATATAAGAAATTTTTATTTAGCAAAATGGTCTACTAATTTTAATAAATTTAAAAAATTATTCTCCCCACGCACCAATTTCCAAGGGATTTGAGATTATTCCAATTCTAATAAGTTCCTCCATGATAAGTTCATCATTATTATTTATAACATTCATTTATATATAAGAAAATTTTATTTAGAAAAATTATCCATTTTATAATAAGATGTGTAATTCCTTTTTTTCTTAAATTAAATTGAACCACAAGCTTTTTATACTTGATCACATAAATGTGTGCATTAGTAAGGCATCATTATGTTGCAATAGTTTTTTTTTTGTTATATTTATGAAGCCTTCGGCTATATCAACCACATTAATGTACTAATTTATACATAATTTTTATAATTATTCTCCAATGTATATAAAGAATTCAAGAAATTCATCTTCTTGAATTCAAGAATTCTAAAAGTTTTTTTTTTTTTTCCTCTCCTTTAACATATTATTTTAACATATGCATCTATTTGTTCTTGCACATGAAAGGATTTTAAAATCTAGGTGAGATGGAGATTTTCTTGCAGTGAATCCAATGCAATGCACTAGATCTCTTCATTTCATTTTAAGGGATTTAAATTCTAAGGTGCAAAGGTTGGGGTATGAGATCCAAACTAGCACTAGATCTTTTCATTTCATTTTAAGGGACTCAAATTCGAAAGTGCAAAGGTCAAATGTTTTACTATTAGTTTAACAAGTACAATTATATAAATTAAATCTCTAGTAACTATAGATAAATATAAAAACAATTAGTTTCTAATCAAAATACTTAGTTCCTAAAAAAATTCATATGAACAAAATTTAAATAAATCATTAAAAAAGTTTAAATATTAAAATAAATAAAACATATCATTAGCCCTTTTCAAATATTTTCAAAATATTAAATGTTTTTCGATGATTTTTCAATTAGTATTTAATTGATTGAATTTGACACTTTTACTTTGAATAAAACCAAGAATAAAGTTGAAGTAGATTAAAGAGCTTCAACAAAATTCATACATTGACATTTTGCATGGTAATTAAGACCAATGTTTTTGTTTGGTTATAGTAAAGAAGGTAAAATAACTTTATGAAACACACTAGAAATTAAAGACTAACATCACAATAAATGTCAAGCAATCTCTTGTAGCTAAATATGGAACTGCAAAGTGGAATCCTAGTAATACCCCATTGTTGGTCACTGGTAGAATTAGTTTGGACCTCATACCCCAAGTTTGAAAATGTGAAGTTGAGTTACACTTTTTTCCCTTTTTTGAGAAACAAATTTCATTTTTTTTTGTTCTTCAATTTTCTGCAAGTCAAAACAATTTTTCTGTTTAGAATTTCATTTTGTGATAAAAACAAAAGTTGTCAGAAATTTTATTAGCTTTCTCTTATATATTTTTTGGAAATTTTTTATACACATTTGATATGTCAACTTAGCATTTCTTTGAGTGTGTGTTTTTTAATAATCAAAAGATTCATAAGAATTCATGTTCATATGCACTGTTGTATTCTTTGAAACTTTGGGTTTTTGAGAAAAAAAATGTGTTACAACAATCTAGACAGAGTCTACTTCGGTTTCGTTATATTTACAAATCCAACTGATGCATATCATAATTACTAGAATTTTTTTGAACTAGTCCTATATGAAAAAACTACATATTTTGAATATGTTTCGCGACGCACGAAATTTCTTAACATACAAGTTATAAACTAAAAAACTAAAAACTACCCATTACAGAAAACAGACCAATGTAATGCACCATAAGTTTTTCAATTTTTTTTACAGTGTATTTTGGAAGATACAGAATTATGATTTCACTGAATCATAATGACCTTTAAAAATTGTCTGCACCCGTTTTATTACAAAATTAATTAAAATTAGTAAATATTTATGGAATTCCATAAAAGTTATATTTCCTGAAAGTAGATTAAATTCTGAAAATGCTTGTCTTGGTTCTGACAGTTAACTTCGAATGTTTCATGGACTTTAATCAGTCCAAAGTTGAAGATATGTATTCAAATCTCGGCTCTACGTAATTGCAGACATCTTAGTTCGACCGAAATCTTAAAAAAAAAGTTGGCCGAATTATTTTTCGCGCCGATGGCCCGTCAAGTCTAATGAGATAAAAGTTCGGCCAAATTTTTTATAAAAGTTCGGCTGAAATTTTATCCAACTTTCCGTCGGCCGGAAAATACCACGAAGCCCCTCCAAAAAAACATTTCCAGCAATATAAATTCCCATGAAATCATTCATTATTTTCGCATATTTTCGCACATTTGGTCTAATTTTGCAAATAATTGTTTTCGGTTTAAGGACTTTTCTTGGAGGTACATTCAAAGGACATTTTTGCAAATGATTGTTTTGGGTTTAAGGAACATTCTTGGAAGTACATTCAGAGGACATTTTTGCAAATGATTGTTTTGGGTTTAAGGAATTTTCTTGGAGGTACATTCAAAGGACATTTCTTGGAGGTATGTGATACTTTTTTTTGATTTTTTTTGGGCTTCATTTTTTTTTGAAGGTATAGATTTGGGCTTAATTTTCATTGTTTTTAGAGGTTTTGGGCTTCATTTTCAAAGGAATATTTTTAGGCTTAATTTCGAAAGGACTCTTTTTAGGCATAATATTCAAAGGATATTTTTTGGAGGTATTTTTTAAAGTGATATTTTTTTAGAGGTTTTTTTAAAGTATTTTTAAAGTGGCATTTTTTAAGAAGTTAGAATTAATTTTCAATGGACATTTTTTGGAGGTATTTTTTGAAGTGACATTTTTTTAGAGTACGATTTTTGGGTTGAATTAAATATTTTATAATGATTTTTGTCTAAATTTTTATATGAATTTTTTTTGCAAGACTTGGAAGGAAATATCTTAAGCTTCGTTTCATTTTTATAAGACCTTTTTTTCTCAGATTTTTTAAAGTAAGTGTTTTGGATTGAGGTATGTATTTTTGCAAAATTTTTAAAATGAGTTTATTTTAAATTAAATATTTTGTGATATTTTTTTGAATTGAGTTTTTATCTAAATTTTTGAAGGAAATTTTTTGAACTTCATACTCTATTATCATGGGAAATCGAAGGAATTTCACGAGAAAATATGATCGAAAAAGAGACCCTGAGGAATGTAGAGAAGAGACGAGAGAATCTTGCAAAAGAAAGAGATAAGAACACTCAACTATTGAAAGGGAAAATCAACCTCAACTAGAAGTTGAAATAGGTATTTAAATGTAAATATTATGAATTTGATATTTAAAATTTTCCTAGTTTAAAATGTGAAGCTTAATTTTTATCTGATGAACTAATTTGAAAAATATTTTGCAATGTAAATAGAGAGAGATATTCCTCAAAACATTGATGATGAGATACAAAATTTTGAAAGAGAAAGTGAAAGAGATATTGAACCAATGATTGAAGATGGTGAAAATGTTGAAAGAAATTCAAGTGAAGAAATTGAATCACAAGGTATGTACATATATATATATATATATATATATATATATATATATATGTTGAACACATGCACGTATTATTGAAATTATACATATATTTATTAATTTAGTTATTTATTAAATATGTAAACTTATTATGTACTATTCATTCGAATATGTATAGATGAAATCAATGTCGATGATGAGATGTTAGAAAATGTTGACACTCACACATATGGAGATAAAAGAGTTGACCATGTTATAAGATATCATGTTAAACAAAATTTTGATATGTACTTCATAAATGAAAATGTGACAGTTCAAGCTCAAATGTTGAAAGGTCTCCTATATTAAGGAAATTAAAAGAAGCTACGACTTTATTGGGTATTCCAAAATCAACAAAAGATTAAAAAAAATGAAGGAAAATGTGATACAAAATATAAATAGTGCTATAAATTAAATTAGAAGATCTAGACAGAAAAATGTTTTAGTTGTACGTAGAGAAATACATATGGCAGTGGTTTCATCAAGTACTAAAGAGAATCACTTGGTAAAATCTATTGCACGAACATTAGGAACCTCATAAAAAAATTTGCACAAAAATCGGAAATTTCAGTTGCAAATGGATATAAATGATGAAAATGCTTGTTTGAGAGCTATTTTTAGGCAACCATACAAATATAGACTTGGAGAAAATGTTAAAAAGAATATATGAATATTGGAAGAAAAATTCACATGTTTCGCCAAATGCAAGGGATGTGATGCAAAGAAGAATAGCACGAAATCAGTACGAAGAACATGAAAAACATTTCTTGGAAACCACTCAGATAGAGTTGTTCAACAAGTTCAAATAAGAGAATCGTGAAATTCATGTCTGAATCAGTGCTTTTGTTCAACAAAAATCATGGTATGTAAAACCTATGATCGTATGCGACACTTGCTGTTGTCGTTATCATGTGGAATTTGAGTTATATTATGACACACTCCTTAATTTTGGTAGAAAATTTTGGAAATATTCACCTCCTCCTTCCACTATCTGTGATTTCGTATCTCAAATTCTATGTGAAAGAGAAATCGATGAATTATTTTACGAAAAGAAATGTGTTGGTGGTAAAAAATGTGATGATTGTAGAAATTTGGCTAAATTTCAAAACAAATATCATATTGATATAAATGATCAGTCATTTTCCAACATGAAAGTGAAATGGAAGAGATATGAATTTATCCATACATCGATTCAAGGTCCAAATAGTGCTAAAATAATTGAATTACAAGAAGAAGAAATTTGTGTGTTAGATTTTTTGAGAAAGTTGGAGGCAGAAATTTATAAATACACCAAGCATTCCCATAGATCTTGATGGCAATACTTTCAATTCAAAAACTCCCATGAAGTTTTTCCACCAGGGACCATTTTTTTAGTAATTGATTTTGCAGAAAACTACACATTTGTTCCACACAAAGAAATTCAGAGTGAATACTATCATTCTGACCAAGTCTCCATGCTCGTTCATATTCTATATAGAGATACTGAAACGTCGATCATATAGAAAGCATCAGTGAAAATCAACATGTTATTAAAGAATATCACTTTTATATCAGTGACGATCATACACATGATACATATTTTATACAACACTGTTTTGGAAAGATTTATGAGTCCTTGAAAAGTCGTGGAATAAAATCCAAATGAACCCCTCTACAAACTGACTTGTGGGCGCTAAAGAAGTTTTTCAATGGTGCATCGTTGCTCTAAGCCATGAGACTAACCGATCAAGGGAAGTGCAAAGGTACAATCAATTTAATTTTTATTGGATATCTAATTTTAAAAATTATACATTTATCACAATGATTATCTTTGATGGTATTTTGATATCATATTTACATTTTTCTTTGAATTTTCCATATATAGGTTTTTTTGGCATTTCGGGAACGAAGATGTAGATAGATCAACTAGAAATGACGTTGAAACAATAAAAGGGACTCGAAAATTGCATTCAATTAAAAAAAAGTTGTCCACAAATGTGTTTGCATTGGATAAAAGAAATTATTCTTGTTTTTTTCATGTTTGCATAGACAACACAGAATCCAATGACGTTTGTGAAAACAAAATGTATGTAAAATATTGGAAACATACAGATCTAATTACAAAGGGGAAAATGTATGTTGAAATGTTTGAATAAATGCAATCAGAGGAGACTACAATATCATCTGATGGTGATGGAGTTTCTGATCTTGTTATAGAAGGTAACATTTGAATTGCTTTCAAATGATAGAGATCTAGAAATAAATTTAAATACATAAGTTTGTTAAGTTTGTTTTATTGTGCAGGAGATGTTTTTGTTGTAATTGCACCAACTGACAACGAGGAAAATGTGATGTATTATTTGATGCCTTGCACTGAAGAAAAAAGAAATTATTAGAAAACTACAATGATCACTGGTTTCCATATGAAAGAGGATCTATTATACCGAAAGGTAATTTTTTTAGACAAACTAATGAAAGTGGGGACTTTGTTTACTTTGAAGACTATGAATCTGATGTCATAAGTTGTTAATATAGTAACTTGGTGTGTGCAACACACATAAAGTTGATAGAGGTTCAATTAAAGAAAAAAAACGAAAATTAAGAAATGGAAAATGTCAAAATCTGATCATGAACGGATCATTGAAGATGGAATTCCATTGGAATTTTTTTGATGAACTACCCAACAATTTCTTCTCTTTGGATTCATGTTTTAGAATTTCCAGAACTGAACTAAAAATTGAGCTACCTTGTTATGTTATCCGTGCAAGTGTTTGCACATGTACATTTTTTTGGTACATGTACACTTTAGTATCAACTGAAAGTAGCTTTTCTATACATCCATTGATTAGAAATGTTACATGTATTGGATATATATATATATATATATATATATATATGTTCTAGAATGAAATTAACTTAAAGTAGCTTTTCTATGCGCATTGTTGAAAAATGTTGCATGTAGTGGATATATATGTTCTAGAGTGCAATTAACCGAAAGTAGTTTTTCTATGTGCACTGATGAAAATTTTTGGACGTATTGGATATATACATGTTCTAGGAAATTAACTGAAACTAGATTTTCTACATGTGCATTGATAAAAAAATGTTGCACTTATTGGATATATATATGTTCTAGAATGAAATTAACTGTTCAAGTAGTTTTATTATGTGCATTGATGAAAAATGTTTCATGTACTGAATATATATATGTTCTAGAATGCAATTAATGGAAAGTAGCTAAATTCTATTAGCATTGATGAAAAATGTTGAAGTACTTGATATATATGTTCTAGAAAGCAATTAACTATTCAAATAGATTTTTTATGTGCATTGATGAAAAATGTTGCACGTACTGGATATATATACATTATAGATTACATTTTTATATTTTATGATTGTTTTCAACACATCTAACAAGAACTAGAATCTTATGATTGTTTATATATATATATATATATATATATATATATATATATATATATATATATATATATATAGTACTTCAATCGTTTTAAAATATATATTCAAACATACATTGTAAAATCATTTATACATGTACATATATTCATGTGAATTACTTAAGTTAACATTAAAAACTATCCAATAAAAACATTCAACATTATATCACATGCCAAATGTAGATCAACCATCCAAAACTTAAGTTTTAATTTAACAAAAAATTATGGATCACAACATTACTTCACATGTCAAATGTAGTTCAACCATCCAAAACTTAAGTTTAAAAACAAAAAAAATTATAACACAACATTACTTCACATGCCAAATGTAGTTCAAAAGAAAAACATTAATATAGAACACAAAATTACTTCAAATGCCAAATGTAGTTCAACCATCCAAAACATAAGTTAAAAAAAAAAAAACAAATTATAACACAACATTACTTCACATGCCAAATGTAGTTCAACCATTCAAAACTTGAGTTAAAAAAAAAAAACATTAATATAGATCATGACATTACTTCACATGCCAAATGTAGTTCTTGGCCATCCAAAACTTAAGTTTTAAAAACAAAACCAATTATAACACAACATTACTTCACATGCCAAATGTAGTTCAAAAGGAAAACATTAATATAGATCACAACATTACTTCACATGCCAAATGTAGTTCAACCATCCAAAACTTAAGTTTTAAAAACAAAACAAATTATAACACAACATTAATTCACATGCCAAATGTAGTTCAACCATCCAAAAATTAAGTTTTAGAAACAAAACAAATTATAACACAACATTACTTCACATGCCAAATGTAGTTCAACCATCCAAAACTTGAGTTTTTCAGAAGAAAAACATTAATATAGATCACAACATTACTTGACATGCCAAATGTAGTTCTTGACCATCCGAAACTTAAGTTTTAAAAACAAAAAAAATTATAACACAACATTACTTCACATGCCAAATGTAGTTCAACTATCCAAAACTTGAGTTATTAAGACAAAAAATTATAGATCACAAGTATCAAAAATTTTTAAAAACAAAACATTATAGATCACAAGTGTCAAGTATCAAGTAACATTAGTTCACATGCCAAATGTAGTTCAACCATAACACTTTAAAAACAAAACAAATTATATATAACGTTGTAACATTACTTCGCATGCCAAATGTAGTTCAACCATCCAAAACTTAAGTTTTAAAAACATTATATATCACATTAACATGTACCAAATGTAGTTCACATAAAATATATCCAAAATTTGTAGATCCCACAAGTATCAAGTATCAAGTTATATATGAATGCATATAGATAATATCTAAAAAAATAAATTAAGACTAGAAATATGTTGAAAATATAATGTTGCACGTGTGCATGTGCATCATCCATCCAACAGTGCATGCACATCATCCATCAAATACAGATGGATGTAGTGTCCTTCCCAAAAAAGTCTCAATCTGCGAGCTACATTACGAAGCATGGGGAACCTGTACACAATGTGTACAAACATTAAAATTTGATGTTTTAAAATTGAGTGAGAATATATAGATCTTCATGTATAAAACAAAATATAAAAAAAATTATGCAATACCTCATGAGGTTCCCTCTCCATTTTTTGCTCGTTTGCTACAACTTCCCCCATAGGAACATCTCCAACAGTAAAATGTACAATATATATGTACAGTTATATATATATATATATATATATATATATATATATTAAAAATTTTCAAATGAAATTGCATATATATATATAGACTTATTTTCAATAATATTGAAAAAAAAGTTAGAAAACTTGTTCAAATGGTTGAAATGGTGTGGATGATCCCATCTCCATCGCTAGAGTTTGTGAAGAAAATAAATCCTCTATAGAAACGTAAAATTCAAAAAATTTAAAAGTATAAAATAACTCAAGATCAAGATCTCAATTTATAATAAAAGTTTTAAACTTAAATTTATAAATTATAACTTAAAAACATATATATTTAAGTGAAAATTTGAATACTTCTACTGGTGGATTTGGCACATCTCCTAAGAGAGGCTCCAAAATAAAATCTCCAAAAACCTAAAATTCAAAAACTTTAAAAGAACTCAAAATCTCTAGATCTCAATTTATAATAAAAATTTTAAGCTTCAATTTAGAACTTATAACTTAAAAACATATATATATTTAAGTGAAAAATTGAATAGTTGTACTATCAGATTTGGCACATCTCCTAAGAGTGGTTCAGAAAGAAAATCTCCAAAAACCTAAAATTCAAAAAAAATAAAATAACTCAAGATATAGATATATCTCATTTTTTAATGGAACTTTTTGAGGTGGAACTTTACATTGTGTGGTGTGAGCACACTTGGTATATAATTGAAAAAAACACATGGTCATTAAAAAAGACACATTTCCAAGTACAAAACACACACATATCCAAGATATGCCACAATGTCCATCAATAAATTTTGAAAGAGAGCATCTCAACACTAATTCATCTTTGAGAGATGAATATTGAATTTTTGAAGAAGAGCGTCTCAAAACTAATTCATCTTTGAGAGATGAATCTTGCATTGGCATTTCCCCGTATAATTCTAATTCATATATTAATTCATCTTTGATAGATGAATCATGAATTGGTATTTCCCCAAGCAATAGATCAACATACATCTTATTCACATTTGTACAATGTCTTATACTAAGAAATTGAAATTAGCTAACAATATTGTTTTCTATTCCATGCAGTTCTTTTAGCCTCTGCTTCTTAACTTGGTACATGCCATTCATCTGGTTGCACACAAGTTCAGAATTGGTGAAAATACAATTCCATTTGATTCATACTCCATAGTTGTTCCCAAGCCTTCTATCAATCCAATATAATATGCCTCGTTGTTTTTTGTTCTTCCTGATATATTAATTTTCCTTTGGATGACTTTGCTAGTCACAATATTGGAAAGCACATATGTAATCACTACTTTCCCTGGATTGGGATAGCAAGAAGCATCTATGCATAATTTCCATTTTTCAACCATATTTAGTGGTTTTTTATCCCTGAAAAAAAAAATCAATAAAAATATATATTAAATTGACATTTATTGCAAATGCATGGGAGAAATGACACATGTGCATGAGATAAATGACATGTGCATGCTTTATCTTAAATTTTGACTTAAAAATTTTATGGTAGAACTCACATCTAGAATTAATGGGAGGAAGCTGTTAGTTTCTGGGAGAAATGAATTTTATGCACTTACTAAAACAACTAGTTATGTCAAAAGTCACACCTTTATGAGTTTGTGGGAGAAATGAAATAGAAATGACACATGCCTTAAAGTTTGCCTAAAATTTTATGGGAGAAGGGAGAAATGACACATGTACAAGGTTTGCCTTAGAGTGATAGTGGTTTATGGATATTAAAATGAAGAACTTCTATTTAGATCTGTTACAGAGATTGACTGTAGGGGCATTTACTAGATATGCCACATTAGAGAAAAGATGAGATATAGAGACTACCTATCCCTTTACAAACTCTGCCTTTAGAACTTGTAGAATTTAACACAACATACAGACTAAAATCCTATGGAAGTTCAAAATCCTATGAGAGTTCATCCACTTTAGGTTCAATTTTTAGACCTTAAATTTTGAGAGAACTGGCATTTACATGGTTTGCAAAATTATTTTATGCGCTTACAAAAAACATGCCTGAAAGTTAATGGGATAAAGCCAACATGACATGCATGCTTTAAAAACTTTTCCTAAGAATTTATGGGAAAAATGACACATGTACACAATTTTTCTTAAAGTGGTTGTGGTTTATGGATATTAAAATGAAGAACTTCTTTTTAGATCTGTTACATAGATTGACTGTAGGGGCATTTACTGGATATGTCACCTTTGAGAAAAGATGAGATCCAGAGGCTACCCGACCCTTTACAGACTCTGCCTTTAGAACTTGTAGAAGTTAACACTCAACAGACAGACTAAAATCCTATGGAAGTTCAAAATCATATGAGAGTTTAGCCACTTTAGGTTCAATTTTTAGGCATTAAATTTTGAGAGAAATGACATTTACATGGTTTGAAAATTTATTTTATGCACTTAAAAAAAACATGATGTAAAGTTAATGGGAGAAAGGCAACATGACATGTATGCTTTAAAAACTTTGCCTAAGAATTTATGGGACAAAGGACACATGTACACAGTTTGCCTTAAAGTGGTTGTGTTTTATGGATATCAAAATGAAGAACTTATATTTAGATCTATTCCAGAGATTGGCCGTAGGGGAATTTACTGAATATGTCACCTTTCATAAAATATGAGATCCAGAGGCTACCTGGCCCTTTATTAAAAGGGATTTTTCTAGAAGGATGTCCACTAAGTTGGAAATAAGGGAAAATATCACAATTATATGTTAATGTGCATGTGTTTTACATTGAATACTTTTCATTTTATTAAGAATCTATTTGAAACAATTAACTATATACTTGGTTAAAACCTATGTTTTGTATCAAATCACTTTTGGTTTCAATTGGAAAGTTTTATGGCTAATGCGTGTTTCTCAAAATGTGATACACCCTATTAAAATGGGAGATACATTGAAATGATTCCTATGGTGTAATAAAATAGTTTCAAGTAGTTTAAAGATATAGATGCATAAATTCAATGAGCATAGTTTTGAGATATACAAGTCCAAAATGGAATAGTTGTTGGTGAACAAATATCAGTGGATCACTATGGATATATCTGCTTCATTAAAAGGGATTTTTCTAGAAAGATGTCCACTAAGTTGGAAAGAAGGGAAAATATCACAATTATATGTTAATGCATGTGTTTTACATTGAATATTTTTCATTTTATTAAGAATCTATTTGAAACAATTAACTATATAAGGTTAAAACCTATGTTTTGCATCAAATAACTTTTGGTTTCAATGGGAAAATTTTATGGCTAGTGTTTTTTTTCTTGAAATGTGATAGACCCCATTAAAATGACAGATATATTGAAATGATTCCTATGGTGAAATAAAATAGTTGAGTATTTTAAAGATATAGATGCATCAATTCAATGAGCATAGTTTTGAGATATATAAGTCAAAAATGAAATAGTTGTTGGTGAACAAATATGGGTGGATCACTATGGATATATCTGCTTCATTAAAAGAGAATTTTCTAGAAGGATGTCCACGAAGTTGGAAAGAAGGGAAAATATCACAATTATATGTTAATGCATGTGTTTTACATTCAATATTTTTCATTTTATTATGAATTTATTTGAAACAATTACCTATATAAGGTTAAAACCTATGTTTTGTATCAAATCACTTTTGGTTTCAATGGGAAACTTTTATGGCTAATGGGTTTTTTCTTGAAATGTGATAGACCCCATTAAAATGGGAGATATATCGAAATGATTCCTATGGTGTAATAAAATAGTTGAGTAGTTTAAAGATATATATGCATAAATTCAATGAGCGTATTTTTGAGATATAAAAGTCCAAAATGGAATAGTTGTTGGTGAAAAAATATCAGTGGATCACTATGGATATATTTGCTTCATTAAAAGGGTTTTTCTAGAAGGATGGACTAATTTGGAAAGAAGGGAAAATATCACAATTATATGTTAATGTGCATGTGTTTTACAATGAAATTTTTTTGTTTTATTAAGAATCTATTTGAAACAATTAACTATATAAGGTTCAAACCTATGTTTTGTATCAAATTACTTTTTGTTTCAATGGGAAAATTTTATGGCTAATGTGTTTTTCTCGAAATGTGATAGACCACATTAAAGTTTGAGATATATCGAAATGATTCCTATGGTTTAATAAAACAGTTGAGTAGTTTAAAGATATATATGCATAAATTCAATGAGCAGAGTTTTGAGATATACAAGTCCAAAATGCAATACTTGTTGGTGAAAAAATATTAGTGGATCACTATGGATATATATGCTTCACTAAAAGGGATTTTTCTAGAAATATGTCCACTAAGTTGGAAAGAAGGGAAAATATCACAGTTATATGTTAATGCATGTTTTTTACATTGAATATTTTTCATTTTATTAAGAATTTATCTGAAACAATTAACTATATAAGGTTAAAACCTATGTTTTGTATCAAATCACTTTTGGTTTCAATGGGGAAATTTTATGGCTAATGTGTTTTTCTCAAAATGTGATAGACCCCATTAAAATGGGAGTTATATCGAAATTATTCCTATGGTGCAATAAAATAGTTAAGTAGTTTAAAGATATAGATGCATAACTTCAATGAGCATAGTTTTGAGATATATAAGTCCGAAATGGAATAGTTGTTGGTGAACAAATATCAGTGCATCACTATGGATATATATGCTTTATTAAAAGGTATTTTTTCTAGAAGGATGGCCTAAGTTGGAAAGAAAGGAAAATATCACAATTATATGTTAATGTGCATTTGTTTTACATTGAATATTTTTCACTCAATTAAGAATCTATTTGAAAAAATTAACTATATAAGGTTAAAACCCATGTTTTGTATGAAATTAATTTTGGTTTCAATGGGAAAATTTTATGGCTAATGTGTTTTTCTCGAAATGTGATAGACCCCATTAAAATTGGAGATATGTCGAAATGATTCCTATGGTGTAATAAAATAGTTGAGTAGTTTAAATATATAGATACATAAATTCAATGAGCATAGTTTTGAGATATATAAGTCCAAAATGGAATAGTTGTTGGTGAACAAATATTAGTGGATCACTATGGATATATTTGGTTCATTAAAAGGGATTTTTCTAGAAGGATGGACTAAGTTGGAAAGAAGGGAGAATATCACAATTATAAGTTAATGCATGTGTTTTACATTGAATATAAAAGGTTTCCACTAAATCCATTCCCTATTACTTTTCATGTGAACCACATTCCCAAACCAACCCGTCTATGTACCTAATACTTTTTTCATGTTCTGCAAATATCAAAACATCTGCTTCTGATCCTAGAGAGTCCTCTGATGCATCTTGGAGTCTTACAACTGGTCATATTGAAACAAAACCACTACAAGGTTTAGGTAAGAGTTTTATGTCTTCTCTTGGAAATGATGTGCTTTCAACATCTAATACACTTGGAGTAAATCACCAATGCATTATTGGAATAAATTACCAACCTTGCAATAAAGAGTTCTTATCATATTTGCCTGGGCTAATTCAAACTAACAGTGTTCATAGATTGAACACTAACAAAGAATGTTCAAAAATTTTCCTGCCTGGCATTAGAAATATTTCTGCTATTCCTGCAGATAGTTATAAGCCTAGTGGTAATGGTGACTTTGATAAGTGCAACAATTGGCCCTCTAAAGAACAATATGACAATCCACATGCATTTGTGCATGTATCATCAGGTGTTGAATTACTTGAAGCATTGGGACCGCCTTTCAAAAAAAAAAGAACAGACAAGGGTATGTGGAATGAAATGTCATTTCATTGACAAGATGTATGCACTTCAAATTTGGAAACATAAAATGTTGGAATCTCTCATAGGTCATATTAGCATTCTGAGTTTGGTATGTCTCAAATTTCGGATATATCTGTATTTAATGCACCCGAAGGGTGGTGTTGACGGTTGAAAATTTCTTCGCAACAGTAAGGGGATACCCCCAATGCAGAATCCCAATTCGAATCTACCCCATTTGGTTTGGGTATCTCATCCGGTATGTAGACCCAGTTTCCATTAAATTGGTGAAGATGTTTTTCGGATAGAGAGGGGACTTGATGAGATGGATAATGCACTGATGTTGAATGAATACAAGTTAGTGATTGACGAATGCCCTGTGAAACATAATACCATGAATAGCAAAGCGGAATTTAAAGCATGAAACTTATGAAAAGGATTGTTAGAAAAACTTTACCAAGATCATACTTATTGCAAGATTCACTTAACAAAAGAGAAAAATTTCACACTGGTTAAGTGTTTCATTTATCAGCTATGCACATCCCAATAAAGATTTAAATCAAATATCGACCAAGAAGTTCCTCAACATTTCTTTAAGTTAGAACATCATATATCATCCACGTGTTGCAAGGAAGTTCATAACACAAGGGAATACATGAGTAGAAATGTGAACCAATATTTGAAAGAAGCATTCATTCATTCGAAGACACCATATTCATAGCATAACTACACAGGATACTTCCATCAGATTCAATAGTGAGATCCAATAACACTTCTTTGTATTCATCTAGAGGCATCTATTCAATAAAAAGCAATGTGTCTCTCTCAAAAGTCCACAACCCAAAATTCCTTTAAAAAATTGCTAGAAGATGTACATATAGGCCGAGGTGACTCTTGGGTTTCTCATGACCTTTGGTCTTCCCTGACTCATGGGATTACTTGTGACTTTGAGACTTTTCGACCTTGTGACCTTGCAACTTTGCGACCTTTCAAATTTGTGACCTTGCGACTTTGCAACCTTGCAACTTTGTGACCTATGTGACCTTGCGACTTTGCGAATAATGCAACTTTGTGACCTTGCGACCTATACGACTTTGCTACCTTGCAATATTGCGACCCATATGATTTTGTGGCCTTGTGACCTTGCGACCTATGTGACTTTATGACCTTGCAACCTTACAACCTATAGGACTTTGCGACCTTGCGACCTATGCGACTTTGCAACCTTGCGACCTTGTTACCCATGCAACTTTTTAAACTATGAGACTTTGCAACCTTACGACCTATGCACTTTGTGACCTACGCAACTTTGCGACCTACGCGACTTTGCGACCTATGCAACTTTTGACTTTGCGACCTATGCAACTTTGTGGCTTTACAACCTTGTGACCTATACGACTTTGTGACCTTGCGACCTATGCGACTTTGCGACTTTGCGACCTTGCGACCTATGCGACTTTGCAACTTTGCGACCTTGCGACCTATGCAACTTTGTGACCTTGCGACCTATGCCACTTTGTCACCTTGCGACCTCATGACCTTGTGACCTATGCAACTTTGCGAACTATGTGACTTTGCGACCTTGCGACCTATGCGACTTTGCGATCTACATGACTTTGTGACCTATGTGACTTTACGACCTATGTAACTTTACGACTTTGCGACCTTGCGACCCATGTGAATTTGTGACCTTGTGACCTATGCGACTTTGCGACCTTGTGACCTTGCGACCTATGCGACTTTGTGACCTTGCGACCTATGCAAATTTGTTACCTTGCGACCTTGCAAACTCGCAACCTTGCAACCTATGCAACATTGCGAACTATCTGACTTTGAAACCTTGCGACTTATGCGACTTTATGACTTTGTGGCCTATGCAAATTTGTGACTTTGCGACCTATGTGACTTTGAAACCTTGCAACCTATGCGACTTTGCGACCTTGTGACCTATGCGACTTTGCAACCTTGCGACCTTGCAACCTCGCTACCCTACGATACATGCGAATTTACAAACTATGCGACTTTGCGACCTATGTGACTTTGCGACCTACGCAACTTTGCGACCTATGCGACTTTGCAACTTTGCGACCTATGCAAATTTGTGACTTTGCGACCTTGAGACCTATGCGACTTTGTGACCTTGCAACCTATGCGGCTTTACGACCTTGCGACCTTGCAACCTATGTGACTTTGCGACCTTGCGACCTATGCGACTTTGCGACCTTGCGACCTTGCGACCTCGCAACCTATGCCACTTAGGGTTATTTGCGACCTGCGACCTTGAGTCATCTGCGACCTGTGACCTAGAGTCATCATGACCTGCGATCTTGAGTTTTATCCCTTCCGCATTCCTTTTTTGGTGATCTCCGGTTTTCACAGCAAGATGTCTTTTCTTGCATATCAGTCTTTTGCAAGTGACCAGGTGCCTTTGAGCTTAAAGTGAGGCTCTTTGGAATTCGTGAGGATCCATCTCACTTTGAAAGGGTCCCTTTCCTTGCTGGGAAAACCCTGGCTCTTCGTGAAAACCAATAGCTTCCACATGGATGGTTGGAACCTCATCTTATAGAGTATTTTAATGGTGTCATTCAAGTGGACTCTTAATGAAACATATATGTTGTTCGATGTGTACTGATAACACCTTTGACCAATTTCTTGAAAGGAATAATATGAGAATGAGTTATCTCTTGGTAATAATGAGAAAAACAAGTTACTAGGAAAAATAGCTCATTCAAGGAGTAGCAACATTGAAATATCCAACCTAAGATATTGTAACTTATTTCAATTGCTTGTGCATCTCTAAGTTTGGAAACTGGCTTAAAACTTATATACCCTAGCACAGTCGAGAGACAGCAAGACAAGTGGGTGAGGTGACAGGGTTGGGTGGAAATAGGTCATGGGGATATTACTGACTGAAGTCCAAGTCAAAAAATTAATGGGTTGAGCGAGAAGAGGGGGACCCGAAATTTTGAATATACCCAAAATTTTGGGTGGTGTTGTAGTGGCTACAGTAAATGGTGAACCACTGGTAGAATCCAGCATCTTTGTCAAAATCCCAACAATAATCTAAGTTTGGATAGTGATGCAAGGGAATATTGAACAGGTTCTACAGGTACCCTTTGTATTACTTTGACATTTACAGATATGCCCAATCCTTGTGCCTCAGCTAGGTCTTGTTAATCAGAAAACGTCAAAGCAGGAGATCACGGATGCTAGTAGTTTGATGATGATGTAGAGAGAAATGCAACGGGCTTATTATATTCAAAATTTTTAAAATAAGTTTTCGGTGTTGCTCCACTGCCAACAGGCCTGAAGATTACCTCGGTAGAGTCACTTCAAGAAATCACAAATGTTGCTTCGCTGCCAACGAGCCTAATCAGTACCCCAGTGGAGTCGTTGCGTTACTTCTCTACGCAAGAAGACTTTCTCAATTCTTTACCCTTATTTGTTTCATGTTCTTGTAGCACTTATTTTCATGTGCTCGTGGCACTTATTTTTTCATGGGCAGATGAGGGATCCCAACTTATTTTACGACCAAGAAAGGTTGTTTCTTGCTTGACAGAAACTGAAAGATATTTTGATTTCGGTTTTCCCTCATGCCAAGCCTTCACATCCCATCTACCACCCACAAGTGAAACGTGAAAAACAGACCATTAAGATGTTCGAGACTATGCTGGGCACAAGGCTCAAGTTATAGGTATAGGCCATTCAAACTTGTTAGGGTTCCCTACAAGAAATCAACTCATATATCCCTAGCTAATGAATTTAAACTCATAGGAATTATGTTGAGAACGTGACTTTGATGACAGGTTCTGAGAGAAGCTTCTTCTTGAAGTAACCACCGCAACCTCACGTAAACAATGGAGTTCGGGTTTCAGAAATCAGGGAAAAAGAAGTAAGAAAGATCATCAGGATCTCAATGCATGCAAAGAGTTAAAATAAATCCATCCGGCTTTAAACCCATGCAAGGGGGAGTAAGAAAGCTAGTCTGGGCACCGAGGGTTTCAAGGCCGCGGGTTCAATGAGGCCTCATGCAGTGGTATGAAATGTATGGAAACTTTCAAATTTATCTCAACAACCTGTGCAAATGATGTGAGGAAGAAAGCATACAACGTGATGCAACAGATGAGGCTTATGACACAATACAATGTCGTGTGCAAGAAGGATCAACTAGTTGCAAGTGGAAAAAACAAGGCGAAGCACATGCAGTGAATATCTGAACATTATGCAGCAATAAGAAAACTGAAAGAGAAATGAGTGCAAAATAAATGGAAAATTATAATGCATAAATCTACTGACCGCAAGAGAAGAAAACAAACATAATTTTAAACCAGAAAGAAATTTTTTTGCATGTAAACCTAATTAACAATTTGAAATAACAAAAATTTTATTAACAGATCGTAGCTAGCCTGAACCTAAAACCCTAGTTTAACCAAAGAGGCGGTTAGGTTATGTGAAATCATCTTTCCAGTGCAACCACCACATTAGTTCCCATCCTATAAGAATAAAAATGTTGGCAATCAGAGCCAACATACAAAATTGTGCACCAACAACAAGACTTACCTGAATAGCATGTGCAACAACAAGAAGGTCATGGCTACTTACCAAAGAACGTGCCAGAGTGGATTGTTCAAGATGAATTTCACTTTCATCCTGATGCACAGAAATATGTACTTGAAACCTAAAATAATCGATAAATGATACACATACATGCGTGCACAACCCTAAATCTGATGGAAGTGAGGTAAAAAATTTCCTATTTGTAGGTATATTCATTGGATAGGATCTGTCAAACCATCTAGGAATCTCATCATGATGTTGAGGATGATCAATTTGATGGAATTGAAAAAAAAGGCATCTTCCAGGTGAATTTTAGGTGCTTGTGAATCCAAGTGCCGAAACACTAAATTTGAAAACCCTAGTTCGAATTCGTCCCTGGGTTTCGTCGGGGCTGTGAAGATCTGAACTAACCGTCAACAGAGGCTGAAGTGCCTCACCGTCTTGAACAAACCCTGGAACTTCAATTGAGGGCTTTCAAACTTCAATGGTTTCGTGAGGTCAACTGGCGAATGGATGTGATCATTATTTGTGGTGATTAGACGATCGTCACTAGACTTATTATTAATTCGTCGAAATGTTTGCACACTGATAGATTGAAAATATAATGTATCAGATTCTTTAGATTTCCCAGGATGGGATGAATTGACCAAAACAATTTCAAGCAATAGAGAGGTTTGCAAAGCATCACACGCTTTTTCTTGAATGCAACTAGTACTAGGGGGACAACAACTGACAATGGTTGGTGTTTTCCTTCCAGTGAATAAATTAGGGTATATCAGTTGTTGCATATCAGCTGTTAGGGGATAGAAATATGTGCTTAGAGAAACATCACTCGAATGGCAGGCTTTCCAAGATGAGCTCACATCCAACGCAGTTATGCTGAGAGGAGCGTGATACGTGGGAACCCTAATTTGACTTGTTTCAGGGGTCTCATAAATATTGTGAGAACTTGAGATAACCGACAACAAAAGCTTAATTGCTTTGATTTCCTGATGGGTCCCTGCATCATCACATAACGGGTCATCAAATTTTGGTGGCTTCATAAGGTCGAAAAATAGATATGAATGAAAATTCTCAAAGGCATGAGTGAATATGTTTCTAGATGAGTAGCGATCATTCGAGCCATCAATTTGATCAAGTTGGGTACTTGGCATGTTAGGCTCCCCTTGGATCGAAAATGAGGATGAACTAGTGAGAGAAACATCGCGATATTTTTGAAACATAAGGTCTCTTTCTTGACCGATTAAGGACTGCGGATGGAAGAGATCAAGTGTAAGAGATTCATCATCCTTGTAGTGCGATTTTGAAACATCACCCCCGTTTTCATCACTACCACCAACACCAGTAAAAGAAATTTGTAAATTATTTGTAGAAATCACTGGTGTGGCAGACTCAAGAAATAAATTAGGGAATAATGGATGAAATGATTTAGATGAGGGAGTACCAATCATACCGGGACTTTCATCTCACACATTATTGTCATCTAGAGGGGACAATGAGCCTGCATGAATGTCATGGTGCATGGATTTTACAGGACAATCAACTTCATTTCAAACAAATCCAAAGTTATTGCCGATAGGTGAATGATATTTAGGCCTAGACCTAGGCTTATGTTAAATGGAATCGAGATTGGTTTCATTAACATTGAGAGCTATTAAATCAAATGGTTTTTTGAGTCTTGATTTGACTGGGATTATGAAATATGTGGAGGTGATACAACATGGTTCATTTTCCTGCAAGCATATTTCATCACTTAAACTATTTGCGAACAAAACTCCATTAGGTAGGAAATCAGGAGGAGGATGAGACATGTCACAAATAGTAAGTTCCTCCTTGGAGGCTTGAAGTTGTTCCTGAATCAGAGATATGGGAAAGAAAATATTCGAGACTAAATTTATATAGTCAGTAAATTGAGGATTATCATGACATCCACAAGGATCAGGATTTATTTCAGATTGAAGGTGTTCTAGGGAAATGAAAACCACTTGATGAAACTGTTCAATTAAATATGTCCAATTGACATCCCTTTCAGGGAACACAAAACAAGTATGAACAAATATAATAGCAAAATCCTCTATAGATTCATAAGGTTTCATTCTGATATCATTTATCCTTATTAATACATCTTTAAAATCATACTTGTGAAAATCTTGTTGAAGCTCACCGATGATTTGCTCAAACGAATGGATGGAAGTTGTTGGCAATGTGTGACACCATTTCTTGACACGTCCTTCAAGGGTGAGGGAGAAAATCACACAAGAAAACTCCTCATCATAAATTTTGTAATATTCAGAAAACTCAAAAAAATCAGATAGATGGTCAGTTACAGATATTCCATTTTCACCATCGAACTTCAACTGAGACAAGTGATAGAAAAGTTCATTGGCGATTAAGCATCTACAAATAGATAAAATCGATAAAAATCTCGAGATTATGATTTTGGGATGAGCCATTTACAGATATGAGACTAAAATATAGGCTCCAAGGGCTCAGCTTGTCATCTAGCCCTCCTTCTAGCACCAAATCTGTTAACGGTTGTAAATGTCTTTCCAATAGTAAGGGGATACCCCCAGTGTAGAATCCCAATTAGACTCTACGTCATTTGGTTTGGGGATCCCATCTGGTATATAGGCCCGGTTGCCATTAAATTGGTGAAGATTTTTTTTGGATAGAGAGGGGACTCGCTGAGATGGAGAATGCACTGATGTTGAATGAATACAAGTCAGTGATTGACGAATGCCCTGTGAAACATAATATGATGAATATCAAAGCGGAATTTAAAGCATGAAACTTATGAAAAGAATTGTTAGAATTGTTAGGTGACTCTTGGGTTTCCTGTGACCTTTGGTCTTCCCTGACTCTTGGGATTACTTGCGACTTTGCGACTTTGCGACCTTGCGATTTGCGACTTTGCAACTTTTCAACTTTGCAGCCTTGCGACTTTGTGACCTATGCGACCTTGCGACTCTGTGACCTATGCGACCTTGAGACCTTGCGACTTTGTGAATAATGCAACTTTGCAACTTTGCGACCTTGCGACCTATGCGAATTTGTGACCTTGCGACCTTGCGACGTATGTGACTTTGCAACCTTGCGACCTTGCGACCTATGCAACTTTGCGACCTTGCGACCTTGTGACCTATGCGACTTTGCGACCTTGCAACCTATGTGACTTTGCAACCTTGCGACCTTGCGACCTCGCAACTTTTCGACCCATGCGACTTTGCGAACTATGCAACTTTGCGACCTTGCGACCTATGCGACTTTGAGACCTACGTGACTTTGCAACCTATGCGACTTTGTGACTTTGTGACCTATGTAACTTTGCGACTTTGTGACCTTGCGACCTATGTGACTTTTTGACTTTGCGACCTATGTGACTTTGAGATCTTGCAACCTTGTGACCTCTGTGACTTTGCAACATTGCGACCTTGCGACCTATGAAACTTTGCGTCCTTGCGACGTATGTGACTTTTAGACCTTTCAAACTCGCGGCCTTGTGACCCATGTGACTTTGCGAACAATGTAATTTTGCGACCTTGCGACCTATGTGACTTTGAAACCTACGCGACTTTGCGACCTATGCGACTTTGAAACTTTGCAACCTATGCAACTTTATGACTTTGCGACCTTGCAACCTATCTGACTTTGCGACCTATGCGACTTTGCAACCTTGGGACCTTGCGACCTATGCGACTTTGTGACCTTGCGACCTTGTGACCTATACGACTTTCTGATGTTACAACCTATGCAACTTTGCGATCTTGAGACCTTGCGACCTATGTAACTTTGCAAACTATGTGACTTTGCGACATTACAACTTATGTGACTTTGCGACCTATGCAACTTTTTGACTTTGTGACCTTGCAGCCTATGCAACTTTGCGACCTTGCGACATATGCGACTTTGAGACCTTGCGACTTATGCGACTTTGCAACCTTGCGACCTTACGACCCATGCGACTTTCTGAACTTTGAGACTTTCCGACCTTGCGACCTATGTGACTTTGTGAACTATGCGACTTTGTGATCTTGCGACCTATGCGACTTTGCAACCTATGCGACTTTGTGACCTATGTGACTTTGCAACATTGCGACCTATGCAACTTTGTGACTTTGCGACCTTGTGACCTATGCGACTTTGCGACCTTGCGACCTATGCAACTTTTTGACCTTGCGACCTTGTGACCTATGCGACTTTGCGGCCTTGCGACCTTGCGACCTATGTGAATTTGTGACCTTGCGACCTATGTTACTTTGTGACCTTGCGAACTTGCAACCTATGCAACTTAGGGTTATTTACGACCTACGACCTTGAGTAATCTGTGACCTATGACCTGGAGTCATCGCGACCTGTGACCTTGAGTTTTATCCTTTCTGCATTCCTTTTTCGGTGATATCTGATTTTCACAGCAATACGCCTTTCCTTTCATATCAATCTTGTGCAAGTGACCAAGTGCCTTTGAGCTTAAAGTGAGGCTCTTGGGGATTCTTGAGGATCCACCTTGCTTTGAAAGGATCCCTTTTCTTGCTGGGAAAACCCTGGCTCTTCGTGCAAACCAATCGCTTCCACATGGATGGTTGGAACCTCATCTTATAAAGTATTTTAATGGTGTTGTGCCAATGGACTCTTAATGGAATAGATACATTGTCTGATGTGCACTGACAACACCTTTGACCAATTTCATAAAAGGAATAATATGAGAATGAGTTATCTCTCAGTAATAATGAGAAAAACAAGTTACTAGGAAAAATAGCTCATTCGAGGAGTATCAACATTGAAATATCCAACCTAAGATATTGTAACTTATTTCAATTTCTTGTGCATCTCTAAGTTTGGAAACTGGCTTAAAACTTATATACCCTAGCACAGTCGAGAGACAAGAAGACAAGTGGGTGAAGTGACAGGGTTGGGAAAAAATAGGTCATGGGGATATTACTAACGCGTGAGACGCGGGACGCTCTGAGGTTTCGGGTCCCGCTCTGCTCACAGACACGTGAGACAGATGTGAACAAGAAACCTGTAAAATTTTGTGGGCCGATATGTTTATAAAATACAAGTTCGTCCTAACTATTTTAAAAGTTCGGCCGAACTAATAGTCTGGCCGAAATTCTAGTTCGACCGAACTTTTGTTATAGGTTTTCCCATCTCCGACCAAAAAAAAATTTTCCCACGCTGTCAGTACGTCATCAATGTAAACGATAGAATGATTTCGGCTGAAATAATTTCGAAAGTTCACCCGAACTCTCCAATAGTTCGGCTGAAAGTTTACAAAAGCTTGGTCGAATTATTGAGAAAAAAAGTTTTCCGCCCCCGATTCCCATAGGAGTGTTACCCAACTTCGGATTTTTACCCAACTGTTATTGTGTATTATTAATAGATATTAATTAAGTTCTCTTTACCATTTAATTTAAAAATTAATTTAATACTAACCACAAATTATTGATCATCCCAACTCCATTTTGATCTACAAAATAAAGCAATCTTGTTTAAAAAATGGTGTCATTTTGAGATATAATGATAAAATTTATGTTCCATATTCCACGTCCTTCATTGCCACAAACATAATTGCATTCAAATATATATCAATCATGTACAATTCCCATTAATTTTGTAGCATACTAATGGTTTTGCAAAACAATTTTATTGGAATTGATATCTCATTCAATTGAAACTAAGTTTCTCGATATCAATTTGAACGAAACACTCTGAAAAGAAATAAAGTTATAAATCTTCATTAAAACCAATGAAGTAGGGTTCTCACCAAAAAGTATCATTTTAGCACAAAATTTTGACTTTTATTTCTATTTTTTATTGAAGGCTTTAATTGATCAACTCATATTCTCTCAGCAATTTCGATTCCAATCGGTTATATTTAAACGAAAAACTAGGTACTAGATAATACATAGCACTTGTTATATCTCAGTTTTTATACTCTAACATATAATTCATTAATATAAAAACATATTTTCACAATAAAAATCCATCAATGATTTATTTTACATCTACATTTGCACAAAAAATAGTTTTATTACATTTTAAGGTGGACATTTAGAGACTTTTTTCCTTTCTTTTTATTCTATTTCATTTATTGGGTATGTGTTATATTATTTTCATAACTACCTCCAAAAATGTTGTATATTTCACCAAGTGCAATCAGGAGGCTAACAGGGGTGAAATCCCCCCTGAAAGGGGTTTCAAGGGAACACCCCAAGAAAAATTTGGGTTGTTTTATAAATCGATTTTTTGCATTTTTAAACACATAGTTTTCTCCTTTAGTGGTTTTGTGCCACATCGTGGTTTAACCCATGATTTCCTAATTTCAGCCAAGGAACTACAATTGTATTATAATCCAAAGTAAATGAATTATCAGTTTATTGCACATTTCTATGACCTTTAGTGATTGGTGACAATGATGCTTACCAAAGTAGGATTTAGTTTCACTTCATAGTCCCCTCAATTTGTATATTTGTATTATTATAGTATATAAGATATCATATGCTCATGAAAGGTATCATCTCCCATGGTCACGTTATGTTACTAGGTCACTTTCTAAGGTATTGTCTCATGTCACTTTCACAGATAACATTTTCCACCTTGTCCCTTCACATTCATTTCATTCATGAAAAAGGACTTATCCCCATTCATGTGTAGGTTCCCAAGGGTCATTATTAAATTATTTATATAAGCATGAAGCCATTGAAATCCTATTTGAACATAAAATTCCCATGGCTATTTATAGAATATCTAAAGGGGAAAAGAAGTGAAAATAAAATATTAAGCAAATTGAAGCTTGAGCTAGTGCCACCTTCTTATGAGTCCCTCCCATAACCCTTGTCTTGTATAAAGAACATTTAAATTAAATGAGTGTGTTTGATGAACTACACATTTTATTAAATAAAAGTAGGTGGTATTTTAAATGATATTGAGAAACGATAACTCAATGCTTAGATCTCCTTCTTAAAAAACACTACTAAAAACAATCCCTAGCTACAAAGCTAGACATCAAAATTAATCTCTAAAATATTACGGATATGAATCTATTGGATAGTTCATCACAAAATTTTAAATAAATAAACTAAAATCTATGCTATGAAGGTTAAATCCCTTTGGATAATGTATTTTGTCATTACTATTTTTTTGCGTATGCATTAAATATATGAAACACATAAAAAAGAGAACAAAAAATACATTCACACACAAAACATAATGACTATAAAGGTTTTCTCTAAGAAACCCTTACAAGAGAAAGCCTTATTAGAAGGTGAGGTTTCTTTGTTCTCTTTTCCGGCGTGGAAATAATGCAAGTACAAAGAAGAATAAATTATCTATGGAGTTACTTTATACTTGTATGGCCTATTACGTTGTTACATACATTAATCCTATTTTTTATGATCTTTAACTCCCACTTGTAGTTGCACTACTCTACTATGGAATTAAATACATAAACAAAGAATGAGACCCCTTATCCTCCTAGAGGCCCAATTTTAACATATCCTAACAACCAACTAGTGACTAGGTTTGAATCCTTCAACTATCAAATAGAGTTACAAATTCTAATATTATAGTCCACACATGACTAGCTCCTTTTTCATGAGTAACAAGGTTTAACATGCAATCCTCTCAAACCATGAAGGTCAAATTCTAGGAGTCATAACTTTTGCATTTGAATTATGATTAATGTCTTTCTTGCACCATTGTAAAGATATTTGAGTATAATATAATTCTTGCAGTCTTATGGTTAAGTGGGAGAGATTTGACACAAAAAAATTTCATTTAATGCCTCAAAATAACCCAATAAGGTTTTAGACCCCAATTCTCTAAATTGGGACCCACTAGTAAAAATTTCCTTGCAAGTTGATTCCTCCAATTTTCCTACTCTAAATGTTGGAAAGTGTAACTAGGTTTGGTATGCATATTGACTATGTAATTATGTATTTATGTAATGAAGACGACAAAGATAATAAACTATATATTTTTTATTCTTGCTTCATAGGTTTCACGAGCAAGGTTTTTATTATAGGTCAAAAGACTTCATCTTGATGTCTTTTAGGGATTTTTCATCTTGTATTAAAATAAAATTCATGTATATGAACAGTCAAGTCAAATTAGTATGCCTCAAGACATTTTCATATAAGCCTTGAAGATATGGCTCATAACGTGGCTCAAGATCAACATTAATATCTTCTACAAGTCAGCTAGAAGATCTTCTCAAAGTCTCAAGTAAAGTTGGCTCAAAAGTAGGCCTTCATGTCATCCTAGAAGGAGGTTTGTCCAGTATATATAAGGACATATCTACGACTCATTTAGTGATATAAATTCTGACATCTAGAAGAAATAGTGCGGATAATAACCTCAAGAAAAAGAGAATTATAACCACTGAAATTTTCAGTATTCATTCATGAGAAGAATCGTGTGGATAGTATATTGTTGTGTGGCCTTCGATATATATACAATTTTAGATATATCTGTGTCTAAATTATAGCATAATTCTTAGATAAGAGGAAATAATGTCAGTACATAATTATAACTCTAATATGACAGATACATATCAATGTAAGGAATCCTTACTCAGATCTCTGTCACACAACGAAGAGAAGGAATCATCTTCAGATCATTGTTTAGAACATATCTCTCTCTTGGAATATAAAATATATATCACAGGTTGGAAAGGAAGCCATAGTAACATAGTATAAGAAAAAAAAGAAGGAAGAAGAGTAGTTTCTAGAGTCAAGAAGGAATAAGGAACAAAAATTTCCTAGAGTCAAGAAGAGAAGAAGGATCGTTCAGTTGATAGACTAAGTTATCTAGTTCTGGTGCAGAAAGGTGCAGGACAGTGCAAGATGGCATAGAGAAGGAGGATCATTTGAAGGAGTCAAGTATAAGCAATGACAAGGTCTTGGTGGCATACAAGGGTCAAGGGTCTGTGTCATGTTCATGGTACTTTTCATCTGAAAGTCTATAAGAAGAATTTATTGTGGGATTTCCTATCCAAGAGGGAGAGGTTTTGGCCCTGGCTTGAAGATCCTAAATTTGCGTCTCTTGTGTTTTGGTAATTGACTTGATGAAATACATAATAATCTAAGAAGAGAATACATAAGTAAAATAAGTAAGATCAAAAGTAATTATCAGGAAGATAATTTGAATTAAACCTAGCCCCACATAATTCTCAACATGTTTTCATAGCTAAGGCACTAAAGACTAGGGATACTTAATAAGGAAACACTCAAGGAAGCCAAAATCAAATTCAAGGAAAAAGTTTGCGTTGAAAAGTCAAATCAGTTTGCAAGGAATATTCTCAAGCCATTTCAAGAAGACATTCAATCTCATTCAAAGGATCCACCCATCAAGGAGACAATATTTTTCATCAAATATTTATGACATTGAAGACATTCTTGGAAGGCACATCATCAAGCACCATCCAACATTATCCAACACCTTCGAAGACATCTACATTGGAGAATTCAATATAATAGGGAGTTCCTAACATCATATTCATTAAGGAAGCTTCGAGAAGGAGGAAGTCACTCTACTCAAGTAAGTATCTATGACCTCATCTAAATATATCAAAACGGCTCATTCCAAAGAGAGAAAAAAATTGGTTGGGTTATCAAACGTTAGTGCAAGGGATAAGAGGACAGATTTGAATCTAATTGAAAATGAAGTTATGGGCTACATCAAAGGATATACAATTAAACCTTCAAAAGAATACATTCAAACATATATCAAATACATGAAGGGAGACATAAGATCCAAAAGGATTCTTATAGAATCCATAAAGGTCTCTCTCATTCCATATGTATGAAATATATAATCATCAAAACAAATATATGATAAATTGGTGGAGATATTCTCAAAATGTTTTGTAGGGGAAATAATATCCTTGAGACAAAAATTATAAAAATTGAGAATGTCAAGAAAGGAAGCAATAATTCCATATTTTATGGATATTTTCGCAATACGAGATCAACTGCAGAATTTGGGAGAAGTAATGTCTAATGGAGAAATGCTCACTATGGTACCAAATTCTCTACCTAAAGAATGGGGAGGTTTCACTTCAAGCATCGAGTGGAAGAAAGAAGCAATGAAATTCCAGGATCTATATAAGATAGTACAAACAATATTTAAAGAAAAATATGATACAGGATCAAGTGAAAGGAATCAATCCTTTGCAGCCACGTCGAGGAAGAAAGGAATATTTGGTTAATTTTTTCCTCAGAATAAAATAAGAAATATGGGAAAAGCATGATGCTTTGGATGTAATTATTTTGGGCATTATAAAAGGGATTTTTCTAAATTTATAAAGGAAAAGAGGAAAAAGGAAGAATCCCATGTCACAGATGAAATGGAAGAACCCGATGCAAATAAATCTAAGAAAGAAGAAGTTAAATATCTCCATGATGAATGATATCATCTTTATGTTTAAGTGATTTTTGTTGGTTGTAAAGTAGTATGATAGGAAGCAGTATATATTAATAGCTTCAGGATAGAAGAATGGAAGGATCACTTGAAGAAGTAGCTCCTAGAAACCTTACTGATAACCACATCAATGGAAGGAATTCATCAATATCAAGGGTCATCATTCAATAATCAATATGGAAATAGGTGCTGACATTTTTCTAATGGAGCCCTCTCTAATTTCGCTGACTATAAAGAGATCAAAAGGTTTCATCGGGAATTCTATCTTGTAGAATTTAGGGATTAGAACATGATGACATATTGATGAAGTGGGTCAAGGGAATAAAGTTATTCATTCTAGTAAAATTCTCATAGGATGACTCAAAAGGGAAAGGATGGGGTACATATCTATATGATGTCACTGGATTTTGTGAATCCATTTCATATGGTTGCAAGTGATGGGCTTCTATCTTTAGAAGTATGATCAAAGAAAGAAGTATCCCTTCTAGTGGACATTTTTCCACTAAATTATGAAATCAAAATGTCCTCCTATGAAATATAAGGTGGTTTTATACAAACAAGGAACTAGATATTGGAAGTTCATGGGAATGAAGTTGTGTGGAGAAAGAAAGGAAGAGATCACGAAGTGCAACCATGTCAAGAGGTGGTTATCATCCAAAGCCAAGAAGATGTGACTAAGAGATATCCTAGCAAGATATGTGGACTCTGATATAAGTATGGTAAACAACAAGACCCTTAACAATACATATATTTATGAGATGTGTAAATTTGAATAGAGGATGTCGAGGCTTATAGAATGTCATGGTGAAAGATCATCACTAAGGTAACTTTTGATATAAAATTTCTTATGTATATGTTTATCTGATAAGTTTATGTAGGGATGCCAATCATGTGGAAGGATTTAAGATCCTTGGGAGATGGTTCGAAGGAAAAACAACATGGCATAAAGATGGACCAGATGAGAAATACTGATGAATCACTTTCTAGTGGATGACATGACTCGTGGATGAAAGTGATGGATGATCTATGCCCTATGAAGCCAATTTTGAAGATTAATCAATATTGAAATCCATGACATATAGGGAGGAATTCTTCATGTGTATCTGGGTGTCCCACCATTGTTGTTGTAGGTCCCTGGTAAAGAGGGAGCCTGGTGGTAAGTTTCTTGCTTGGAATAAAATTGAAGTATGTCCTTCCTGAATTAAAATGAATTGATGAATATGATTCTCTAAATTCATGTGTCATGCACTAGACCAGGACTAATGGTCATAATTCTTAATGAAGTCCATGAGGAGAGAATGGATAGACACATCATTCTGGTATTCACCTAGAAGACAGATGGAGGATTGGGTAACAATATGACATCTGATACTATTTTAGAATGAGATAGGGAATTTGATATAAGAGTAGCTAGGTACCAATATTCTTTGACGGTTGGCTACCCAAGATAAGAATATTCCAAGAAGGTTATACTCTAGGAACACTTGGATGGAGTAAGTTACCTTGGAGAGAATTTGACTATGGTGTCTGTAAGTCATTGTCTTGCTAGCATTGTAACCCATTTTCTCGTTGAGAGACGGGGTTGTTATTAAAGGCCTTGCACTAGGAAAATGTTGGTTGATATGATGCTATACAGATGCGATTACCAATATGATTCTTCTTATGATATTCTTAAAACTGAAAGTGACCATGTACCATTATGAATACCTCCCTAGTTAAGAGGGTGTGTTGGAAAGTTTAACTAGGTTTAGTCTTCGTATTGACTATGTAATTATGTATGTATGTAATGAAGAAGACAAATATTAAAAAAATTATTTTTAGTATTCTTTCTTCATGGGTTTCATGAGCAAGGTTTTTATTATAGGTAAAAATACTTCTTCTTTATGTCTTTTATGGGTTTTTCATCTTGACATAAATAAGAGTCATGTATATGAAGAGTCAATTCAAAGAAGTATGCCTCAAGGCCTTTTCATATAAGCCTTGAAGACATGGGTCAGAATGTGGCTCAATATCAATGTTAATATACTATACAATTCAGTTGGAATATCTTCTCCAAGTCTAAAGTAAAGTCTGCTCAGAAGTAGGACATCATGTCAGCTCAGAAGTAGCCCTCCATGTTGGCCCTAAAGGAGGTCTGCCTAATATATATAAGGAAATGTCATCGGCTCATTTGGTGTTACAACTTCGGATATCTAGAAGAAAAATTGTAGATAGGTACGTCAATAAAAATCAAAGTATAACCACTGATATTTTGGGTATTAATTCAAGAGACTAATCATGTGGGCTTCAATATATATACATTTTATGATATCTCTGTGTCTAAAATGTAGCATCATGAAAATATAAGAGGATATAATGCGAAGTACATAAAGATAACTCTAATATGATAGATACTACATCAATGTAAGGAATCCTTACTCGGATCTCTCTCACACAACGAAGAGAAGGAATCATATGAAGATCATTGTTTACAATATTTCTCTCTCTAGGTATATAAAAGATATATCGCAGGCTAGAAAGGTAGCCATAGTAACACAGTATAAGAACAGAAAGAAGGAATAATAAGTTACTAGATTCAAGAAGGTATAAGGAATAGATATTTCCTAGAGTCAAGAAGAGAAGAAGGATCGTTTAGTTTATAGACTATGTTACCTAGTTCTAGTGCAAAAAGGTGCAAGACAACGTAGAGAAGAGGGATAAACCTAAGGAGTTAAGTAAGAAGTAGTGACAAGGTCTTGTAGGCATACAAGGGTCAAGATTTTATGTCATGGTCATGGTACTTATCATCTGAAAGTCTATTAGAATAATTCCTTGTGGGTTTTCCTCTCCAAGAGGGAGAGGTTTTGGCCCTGGCGTGAAGAGCCTCAATTTTTGTCTCTTTTGTTTTGGTAATTGACTTGATGAAATACATAATAAGATAAGAAGAGAAGACATAAGTAAAATAAGTAAGCTCATAAGTAATTATAAAGAAGAGAATTTGAATTAAACCTAGACCTACTTAATTCTCAACACTAAAATCATCAAGATAGATGAAAAAAAATTAATTATTCAATATATATCACACCTCCCATTTTGTGATAATTTTGGTCCCAAAATATTTTACTACGTGAGCTGAGAAAATTTTTCCTCTCCCTTACTCCTAAAGTACCATTCTAATTTTCCTATAATTTTCCCATTTCAATTAATTTTTCCAAAGGTCATGCTACACCTAACTTTATTTATATACCTATTTTATAAAACTGTGTCCTTTTCTAATAGTTCTTGAGCAATTAGTGTGAAGTCCTCTATGGATGGTGGGACACTCCCCTCCTCGTCATCCACCATGGAAGGCTCAAATATTTTGATATTTTCCACATTAACCATGTATTAAATGTGCATGTATGTGGGTAGACTAATTATATAGGCATTATCTCCCACCTTTTCTAGTATGTCAAAAGGACCATATTGAAAATCCTTGATCTTCTTACCAGGACCCTATAGTATTTCCTCGTTTAACAATAACCATGACTTATCTCCCACTATGAATTAGTTATTTTTTCTTTGTTGATCATGCTTGGCCTTTTATTTTCCTATGACTTATTCAACTTCTCCTATACCTGTAAATTTATCTACCATATCTTCTCAACACAATTTTCTACTCTTAATGCATCCCTTGTGAAATACTCCCTCACTCCTTATTTCCCATAAGTGAAGGTGTAACATATCCAAAACAATATTTGAATTATGAATTACCGTTAGAAGCGTGGATTTCTTTTTTGTAATAGAATTGTATATAGACTAGATTTTCATCCAAGGTATTTGTATGCTTCTTATTGTAACCTGTCAAAAGCTAAAACAAAGTCTTGTTGACTACTTCCATATTCTCATCTATCTATGGATAGAATGTTGTATACCTATTTAACTTCATGACCATCTTATCCCACAATATATTCCAAAAGGAATTGATAAATTTTCTATCCATATCTTAAAAAATCCTCCTTGATATCCCAAAGTGAACGTAGACCTATTCAAAGAACAAGTTTGTTGCTTCATTCCCATTGATTTTGTTTTTACAAGACATGAAAATGCACATGCTATTAAACATGTCAAATGCCATAAACATGTAGTCATTTTCCTTCATGTTTGTTGGTAGGACACCCACAAAATCCATGGAAATGTTTTATCAAGGATAGGTGGGTATAGGTAAATGATGGTAGTAATATTTCCTATTATAGAGATTACTAGTAAAATAGGCTATGCATCCTCTAATGAACCTTGCTACATATTGTTGCATTTTGGGTCAATACACCTACCTTTTTAAGTTGGAAAATATATTCTCAAAAGTAAAAATCTCTATAACCTTGGACGTATGTGATTTGTAAACTACTGTGGATATTATGCTAAATAGTTCACCACAACAACTTTGATAAAATAAACTAAAATCTATGAAGGTTAAATTTCTTTGGATGCCATATTTGTTAATTATTGATTTCTTATTATGCATGAAATAGATAATATGTATAAAATGGTAGGAAAAAATATAATCATACACCATCCATCATTAAAACAATTATTTTCTTTAATAAAACCTTATGTGTAAAACCCTAGAAAGAACGTGAGCCTAATATGCTCTCTTTTCTAGTATGGAAATGTTAATTTTGGGCAGCAAGGTCAAAAATACATGTTGCATTGCTCATATGATGATGATAATATTTTTTTCTGGATTCCTCCTTTGAAGAGGTGCAATATTTATCTAAAGATCATCTTGTTTGGAAGAGCAGAACTTATGTTTTGATTTTATTTTCCAAACATGTACAAATTGTCAAGGTCAGCCAAATTTGTAATGTAGGCTCACAAGCCCCAAAATATGTGTCACAAACCCTCATTGATGGATATAAATTGGAGAGATATGATTCTCATTTCAACAACATCTCATCACACACATTCCTCATCATCTAATTGGTTCATACAGCCTAGAAGAGGCTTCTCTCTCTCCCATGTGTGAATCCGAACCTCAAGAAATTTTAGATTTTTTTAGGGCTTTTTGGACTGCATTGACTTTGGGTCAACCCTCAATATTTGACTCCAATTTTATAGCATAAATTACGATTTTTGGAGGCCGCATTAGAGGGCACAAAAATCGAGGTTGAACGTTGACTTTGACCACAATGTTGACCACTGTTGACTGCAACGTTGATTAAACTTTGACATGCGTTGACTATTTTGGTAGATGACTTTTGAGGTGTGTGTGAAACTCAAGGAAGGTTGATCTTGTATATGTTTGACTGAACCTCCACGTGGTTGGAAGAGCTGATTTCAATAGAAAAAGTCTTTGTTGGCTAGGGCATCATGTTGACTGTTGTAACAAACATTTCTCTCTACATTTTCTGGACAAGAAGAATTAAAAATTTTGATATATTATTTTTCCTTGTCGTCTATTGATCTATTATTATGTTCTATCAACATTTTATTTCATGTTTATGTGATTGCTAATTTTAATTGGGCCTACCAGAAAGATTGAAGTAAATTTCATTAAACATAGAACATACCATGGCTATATAAAATTTAACATGGTATCAGAGCTATGGTCAAGACAAAGACCAAGCTAGTGTGAAAAAAATCATCCAAGAAGTTGTCTTATGAAGGACCAATGGCCTCCTCGACCTACAAGGGTTTCAAGTCTAATGATAAGTTGATTGATAAGCCTGATTATCATGCTTGGAATATGTCTTTAGATTTGGTATTAGAATATCAAGATGTCATGGATTATGTGAAGGGGAAGATAAGTGAGCCTCCATCAAATGCACCATATGCTACAAAGACGAAGTCTAAAAAAGGAGACATCAAGGACAATATGATTATCATGGATTCTATACATAAGCACTTCATTTCTTATATCTCTGAGCTGGGCACATCTAAAGAGATGTATGATAAGTTGGTTAGCATGTTCAGGGCTATAAATGTTAATCAAGTTCTCTTATTAAAGAACAAGTTGAATAATATCAAGAAGGGAAAATAAGAATCCATTCAATCCTATTTTATGAGTCTCACAAAAATCGGTAATGATCTCTAAGCTATTGGAGAGGAAGTAGTTGACCGAGATCTCGTTCTCATTACTCTTGGAGAACTTCCCTCGAGACTGGTATGTATTTATTACTATAATTCTTAATAAAAATGTGATTCTTGATTTTGATGAATTGTTGACGAGATGAACTCAAGAGGAAACAAGGATGACGAAGAGACACCATCCCTCGAATGGGAATGGAGATGACCCTACTTCTTTCACCACTCATGTAAAGAAGAGGAACAATGGTGGTCCGAGAAATCAAAACCATGGAAGATCGGATACCAAAGGAAGAAAAGGAATATGTTACACTTGTAACAAGTTTGGTCACTATGAAAGAGAGTGACCTAGTAGAAGGGACTCTCCTAGAGGTGATGACAACAACAACTTCAAGGGGAATGGAAATAAAAGGAATAATAGGTTCAAAGGAAAGAGGAAGGCTCCATCTGATCAAAGTGGAAATGGGAAACCTTTGAAGAGGTCAAGGAATTCTAGGTATGATGAATCTAATTTTGTTGATAGGAAAAATGAAGATATTCTTATATCTGCCCTCTATGGTGCATCTCCTTCCGATACGCTGGATAATCGGTTCATTTATAGTGGTGCCTCAAGGCACTTCACTCGATATAATGAAGCCTCTCCGATTTGATTGAAAGGGATACTAATTTCGAAATTATCCTTGGATACAATGCCACCTATCCCGTGAAAGGGTAATGGACTGTGACCCTTCATCTAAATCAAGTTCAAGTGCTTCGCTTGCAAGATGTGTTGTACGTACCTAACTCAAAGAATAATATATTGTCTATCTCAACAATGGAAGACACAAGATTCAAGGTGGAATTCATCATGGAAAAGGTATGCATTTGGAAGAGGAACTTCAAAGAAGAGTTCACTATTGGTTTTAGAGTTGATACACTCTATTAGGTTGGAGGAAGTCTGCTGGGGACCATGACATGGGACACAACCCTTCAATCTGAGCTATGGCACTGACGGTTTGCACACATTCATTTCAAATCCTTTCCCAAAGAAAGGAAGGTGTTGACAAGGATTCCCAATTTCAAAGATGACCATGAAGGTGTATGTCAGGGTTGTGTCATATGAAAGCATACAAGGGGACCATTCCCCTCAAGTGTCATGAAGATATACGATATTTTGAAATTGATACATTCCGATCTATCTGGTATGCTACTTGTAACATCCTTGGGAGGATGATTATATTATATCACTTTTATATATGGCTTCTCCCATAATACTTGGATATATTTCCTAAAGAAGAAGGACGAAGCATTCAAGTGGTTTTGTACCTTCAAGGCCTTGGTTGAAAGTCAAATAAGGAAGAAGATCAAAATTTTGTGGACCAATAGTGGAACCGAATATGAGTCAAATTAATTAAATGATTATTGTAGGGAAGCTAGCATTAAGAGGGAGACCGTCACTGTGTATAGTCCTAAGCAAAATGGTGTTGATGAAAGGAAGAATAGAAGAATTTTAGAAGTTGCATGTGCCATGATTTATGCCCAAGGTCTTCTGAAGTTCCTATGGGGAGAAGCTCCAAGGATAAGTCCAGTCCACCATATATACAGTGGTTTCATCTATCACGTGAGTGATATATACATTCATGATATATACACTCTTTCTTATTCCTGTAAATTTAATTCGTCCATTTAAACCCATCCCAATCTCATGTTGATAAAGCGTACATTGATTTTTTTCACTATGTAGGTATCTAGGATTTTGCTGATGTACTTGAATCATTTTTTTGAGTGACAGGTTCTCCTTCACAGTCGTGTATATTTCTCCTTCAAAAGGTTTGGGAAATTATGCGGTGGGGACAGTGTTCAGATGGGCTGGTAACTTTGTAAATTGCTATCGAACTTGAAAGTAACACGTGACCAATATCATTATTTTCAAGTCTTCATCGAATGTGTATCTCAACCACTACATTTTCTCATCCACACTGTCAACATTTTCTAAACTTGGTATTCTAACATATGGTTGATGAGTTAGCTACACATCTAACCTTCTTGACTTATTAATCTAACCCACTATTACTTTCTCCTTAATCACAGAAACAAGATTTTAAAGAATAAAAATTAGACCTTCTCTTAAGGTCCCATAAACCATATTGGGATTAATAAACTTTAATCATCATCATCATAATTATGTAAAACTATTTCCAATATAAAATAATTTTAAAAATTACATAAAATTACCAAATATCTAATATCTAATGCTACTAAAATTTGTTAATAAAAAAATAATACAATTTAATATAGTACAATATGATTATAAAATTCATAATTTTAATAATCCTTGAAATCCCTTTTATCAAAATATTTCATAATTTATTTTCAAAATTTAGAAGTATTATATTAGTTTTTAGAACCATTCAATATCTAAAATTTGAAAGTGTTATATTGAATTTAATATATTTTTTTGAATATTTCCATATATTAAAATTGGTAACTATTTAAAAAGGAATTATTGAAATACATTTTATTTTAATATTTTTTATCAACAATTAATTTCATTTATTATATTTATTCATGTTTTATTATATATTTATAATCATTTTCATATATATGGGTAGTATAATTAAGAGATGAAATAGTTTTTTGAATAGAATTTGGAAATACAATTTTTAGTAAGATTGTGATTTCTTATGGTTTAAAATACATGTTGAAATGCATAAATAGATTCAACACTTTAAAGAAAATTTTTATTACTCAATCTTTGCAGATTAAACAAGTTAAATTTATAATTTTTAAAATTTCTATCACATTTTGGATAAAATTGACCAAAAAACATATTTGATAAAAAGTCATTTCTCCTATGAATTAGACTATATATATATATATATATATATATATATATAATTGATAATTAGATTTGTTTCATCTAAATTCAAAATACCCTATAATAATACCAAATTGTAATGACATCCACTAAATGTGTTTGTTATTATCCTTCATTTCCCTACATTCATATAGAATTTTAATAGTATCCATTGAATGTGCATGTTATTATTTATTTTTCAAATCATAATGTCATATTTTGATTGTAAAACAATTTTGATTATATTGTATTTTTATACTATTTAACATTTGTTTGTAATGTAAAAATAGATTTATATGATTTTTAAAATTTCTATCACATTTTGGATAAAATTAACCAAAAAACATATTTGATAAAAAGTCATTTCTTCTATGAATATATATATATATGAGATAATTAGATTTGTTTTATATAAATTCAAAATACCTTATAATAATACTAAATTGTAATGACATTCATTGAATGTGTTTGTTATTATCCTTCATTTCCTTATATTCATATAGAATTTTAATAGTATCCATTGAATGTGCATGTTATTATTTATTTTTCAAATCATAATGCCATATTTTGATTGTAAAACAATTTTAATTATATTGTATTTTTATATTATTTAACATGTGTAAAAGTAGAGTTAGTGTAATAAAAACTTTTGAAACATTCCATTTTTGCAAAGCTTATAAATAAAATTTGTAATTTCAATATATATTTTTTAAATTTTAAATAATTTTATTAAAAAATATCACCCAAGACCTTTTAAATACATAAATACCAATAATTTGAAAAAAAATGTCTCCACGACCATTTGGAATATATATAGCACCATTAAAATAAAAATATATTTCTATTAAAAAAATATATAACACAAATCTATCATATTCATATTTTTAATGAAGAATTACGTATAAAGTAAATTTTGTTCTTGTACATTAAAAAAATATCTAATAATAACAAACTAAAGGAATACAATACAATTCACATGTGCATATCGTATCTTAGTTTTCAATAGCTAACGTTCTTTTCTTTTTTAATTCAAGATTTATGCAATACACATTTAACATTGGCATAATACTCAATCTTGCTTTCCACTATATATATATATATATATATATATACACGATTTGTAGAAATACACAATATGAATGTTCTTCGACCTATCAAAACTGAAAATGATCAAAGTTTATTTTTCATTTTTTATACATTGTAGGTTATTTTAATATTAATATGTTTATCAAGATGTCAAATAGTATTTCTTGATCGGGGTGAGGGTAAGTCTTTTTTTGGGATTTGTGACATGATTAAGAGGAACTTTGGCAAGGCCAAAGTGTGGCCATGTCTGAGACTTCATATGTGTGACAAATTTAGTGGGATGGTAGAAGGAATATGTGTGATTAATAAGGTAGGAAAGAGTTGTAGAGCTCATAAATTCCAAGTGGATGGGGATGATAACCTCTTAAGAGAATCTATCCTGGTCTGGTGCGAAGTTATAAACATAATTTACATGCATTCAGTTCAATCATGCATATATTCTCGACTGGGTTGGTGCCGATGTGCTCACGACAAGACCAAGTATCTCTAGTTAATGGCGTTCACGACCGGGTATGTCTCATTTTCTAATCCTTTACCTCAACAACTGTGGTTTGTTTGGTATGTTATTTACTGCAGTGGAATTGATGCTCTTGATAATTGGAATGTTGGATAGAATAGTAATGGGTACTTGGAAAATTGGAAAGTCTTTGTAGTTTATATCTTCTATGTGTGTGATGTTTATATGCCATTGTTTGTTTTCTTTGGCATTTTACTATCTAGAATGGGCATGTGTGTTTGATTTTGGGTCAATTGTTGCATACTACGTAGAGAAGGATTGTATCACCTACGCTGAGGGATATTTTCATGTTGTGTCCATTATAAGCATACCAATGAAGGTACCTTTCTTGAATTTTGTTTACACTGTCCATGATGTGGCATGTAATGGTTTGAGGCTTGGAGAGCCAGTCTCTGGTATTTTGTTTTTGTATTGGCAGAACTCACGTCGTCTCTCTATATTTTATGGAAATCCTAAGCACATGGTGCTAAGCAGTGGTTTAAAATGGTGTTAGATGCTTCCTTGGATGACTTTCTGCCTTTCTACAAGGATTTTGCCTAACATTATTTGTTTCTTGCATATTTTTGATGTCTTTGCATCATGTTATTCAAATATGTGTTTTCTTTGGGAATGCGGGTACAAATATTGTAATTGGTCCTCAACCTTCCTTTTCTGTTGGGCCACTCATAGTCTGGTGAGTTTGGAGATAAACAAAAGGGTTCTCCCATCTCCTCGTGCTAGGATTTCTGGTAACAGAGGTCGGGCTTGACACAGGAAGAATGGAGACTGGGGCAGCAGAGGCTCCTCCTTAGCTCAGCCACTGAAGAGAAGAGTTTGCACAATAGATGCTCAGGTGTTTCATGAAGTGGGTTCAGACATAGAATATTGGAACTCTGACCCAAGTGAAAGAATTGATCTCGTCATGGGAATTTTAGCTTAATCAGCAATTTGAAATTGAAATGTAGGTGGAGGATTGGCGAGTTCTCACTCCAGATCCTGTTCATACTCATGGTTGGACCACCCATTATAAACAGGTAGCATATTTATTGAATTATGAATAGTCTTATGGCTAAAACCATTATGAATTTTTCGGTTGACTATGGAAAATCAAACCCAAGTCTTCTGG